>CM050165.1:277203329-277657676 GCA_027410445.1 Discoglossus pictus | reverse complement strand
ACACAGGGGAGGGTGATGAGGAAGGGGTAACGAGATACAGGGGAGGGTGATGAGGAAGGGGGGATGATGATGAGGGAGGGGGGGATGAGACACAGGGGAGGATGGAGGGGAAGAGACACAGGGGAGGATGATGGGGGGGGAGAGATACAGGGGAGGATTATGAGGGAGGGGTAAAGAGATATAGGGGAGGGTGATGAGGAAGGAGGGAAAGAGACACAGGGAAGGATGATGAGGGAGGGGGGAAGAGACACAGGGGAAGATGATGAGGGAGGGGAAAAAGAGACACAGGGGAGGATGATGAGGGAGGGGGTAAAGAGATACAGGGGAGGATGATGATGGAGCGGGGATGTTAGGTTATTTATGCCCTTTATGATTAAAACCAGACTCTGCATCAACTATGTAATTTTCAGTGGGAGTTTTGACATGGATCCCCCTCCGGCATGACACAGTCCAGGTGTTAGTCCCCTTAAAACAACTTTTCCATCACTATTCTGGCCAGAAAGAGTCCCTGTGGGTTTTAAAATCCACCTGCCCATTGAAGTCTATGGCGGTTTGCCTGGTTCGCCGGTTTGCGAACATTCGGGCGGTTTGCGTTCGCGGTTCGCAAACCGAAAATTTTATGTTTGTGACTTCACTATTCCTAAATGTAATGTTGTTGTTAATCTATGATCCCAACGGGTTTTCCTCCACACTGGAAGGCTCAGAAGGCTAAGCCCTGAATAATTGATACCTTTGAATTGTGTTTCTGAGAAAACTGTTTTCAGTCCCCTGGACTGCAACCAATCAATCAATGCTACAGGAAATCAAGCCAAACTGCTCACTGGAAAGTTTGGTCATGAGGCTAAAGCTCAAATATTTTAGCCATATGATGAGAAGACACGATTCCCTAGAGAAGACTCTAATGCTGTTAAAGATTGAAGGCACATGAAGAAGGGGATGACAGAGGTGGTAATGTATAGGTGATTTCATTGAAGCAATGAAGAACTCAGTCAACTCAGAGGGGCAGGGGCTAACAGATGTCCCCAGCTTTCTTTGGTCCATATGAATGACTGAACAACAAGGCTTCTTTTACTAATCCACTATAATGCAAAGATGTCTTCATCGTCAGCACTGCACAGGAAGCATTCTGCTAGCTGCTGTTTATGTTGTTGTATTGTCCTCCAACTTTCTATGACCCTATGGACCCTAGCACCCCATGTAAATCTTGTAGTCACTGCCCCTTCTGACTTCATCTATCCATCTCTACTTCTGTTGTCCCCTTTTTCTTCTACCTTCAATCTTTCCCAGCATCAGTCTTCTCTAGGGAATCCTGATGATATGGCCAATATATTTGAGCTTCAGCCTCGTGATCATACCCTCCAGTGAATAGCTTGTCTTGATTTCCTGAAGTACTGATTTATTGGATCTTTCAAGGGACTTTAAGTAGTTTTTGCCAACACAACAATTCAAAGCCATCAATTCTACGGCACTCAGACTTCTTTATGTTCCAGCTCCCACTTCTGTACTGCTACTACTGGGAATACCATAGTTCTAACTATGGAAATCTTTTTTGATAGGTTAATATCTATACTATTTACTAGCTTGTCCAAGCTTGTTATAGCTTTCCTCCCCAGAAGCAAACATCCTTTCATTTCATGGCTACAGTCACCATCTGAAGAGATCTTGGATCCCAGTCAAATAAAATCTGTCACTTTGTCCACCTCTTCCCTGTCTATGTGCCAGGAACTAAGATTGCTGTTTGCCGTATTCTTCATCTTTTTAAAGTTGACCAGCAGCCCAGCTTTTGCACTCTCTTCATTTAGCCTCACTAATAGGTCCTTTAGTTTCTCCTCACTTTCAGCCATCAAAGTAGTATCATCCACGTATCTGAGGTTGTTTATATTTCTTCTAGCAATAATTATTCTGGCTTTGGATTCATCCAGCCCGGCCTTACACATAATGTACCCTGCATAGAAGTTGAAAGTATAAGGTGACAATAAATAACCTTGTTGCACACCTTTGCCGATCTTGAACCATTCTGTTGTCCCATGTTATGTTCTGACAGTGGCTTCTTGGTCCACATACAGATTCTTCAGAAGGAGGATGAGATGATCTGGTACTCCAATCTCTTTACAAACTTGCCACATTTTGTTGTGATCCACACAATCAAATGATTTAGAAAAATCTATGAAGCAAAAGTATATGTGTTTCTGTAACTCACTTGCTTTCTCTATTATCCAGCAATTTGATCTCTTGTGCCTCTTCCTCTGTAGAACACAGCTTGCACATTTGGTAGTTCCCAGTCCATATATTGTTGGAGCTTGTAGCATTACCTTGCTGGCATGTGAAATGAGAGCCATTGTTAGATAATTGGTACTGCCTTTTTTTGAGATTGGGATATAGACTCTGCTTTTCCATTGGCTACTGCTGAATTTTTGAAATTTGTTGGCATAAGGCAAGTAACACTTTTACAGCAGCATCTTTAGAATTTTGAATAGTTCAATTTAAATTTCATCACATCCTGCAGCCTTATTATCAGCAAGACATCCTAGCGCCCATCTCACTTCACTCTCCAGCTCATTGGACAAGCTATTGAGGTCATCATGGCTGTTAAGATCCTTCCTGTGTGGGTCTTCAGTGTATTCCTGCCACCTCTTCTTTATCTGATCTTCTTCTGTTAAGTCCCTATCATCTTTGTCTTCTATCACGCCACTTTGGCATGAAAGGTGCCTTTGAGATCACCAATTTTCTTGAAGAGATCTCTTGACTTACTCACTCTGTTACCTTCTTTGATCTCTTTACATCGCTTATTGTAGAAAGTCTCCTTGAATCTTCTTGTTATCCTCTGGAATTCTGCATTCAATTGGACAAATCTTTTCCTGTCTCCACTTCCTTTCACTTTCCTTCTTTCCTGGGCTACTTTCAAAGCCTCATCAGACAGCCAGTTTGAATTCTTACTTTTTTTTCTTTAAGGGATATTCTTTGTTGCCGTTTCCTGGATAATGTTGCAAACTTCGGTCCAAAGTTCTTCAGGCATTCTATCTTCCATGTCTAGTTCCTTAAATCCATTCTTTACTTCCACTGCATATTCACAAGGGATATTTTTTATTTTGTATCTACTAGTTCTGATGATTTCCCCTTTTTTTTCAGTTTAATTAACAATTCAGTGACACTGTTCTAAAGGGCAATTCCTAGGTTATCCCATGGAACAGTTGTACCCTATGACATCTCCAAGTGTTCTTTTCACATTTCAGTACATATGGTTTACTATGTTCAGAATGTGTGTGAGAAAATTTACTTTGTTTTCATACTGAGCTCCTTCCTTTTAGATTGTTAACTTTAGTAGTTGCCTTATTTATATGATCGTAATCATCCCTTGTTTACTTAAATTGTGTCCTTGAGTTCGACCCATAATAATTATTTACTCTTATTTCAGAAGTCTTAATACGGATCATTCAATGTTTGTTTAGTGAAGGAGCTGACTACAACATATGTTTCTGGGAGTTGTACATTTGGAGCATTTTGGCATATGGCCGAAATGTAAATTGCATCAAACATTTTGAAAAGATTTCCATTTTAAAGATGGCAACAGTTTCAAATAGGAAAAGTGAACCTGAACTGTAAAGGGGCGATGCATCAATAAAATATGAAACAATATAATACATATCTTAAAACAGAGAGTAGGAAAGTCTTTGGTTTGTAATTGAGAATATTACTGCTGACCATTAACCTGTGATGCCAAAGTGTATTTTATTACATGAGCAGTTAATGACAATCGTCCCCATGGAAGGGAATATGTGAATTTTCTTGAATCATGATGCAAATAAGAAAACAAAAACCTCAAATGTATACTCAAATTTTATAGATTTTTTTTAACTGATTTACATTTATTTCTTATTTTTCCTAATATGAACTTAGGAAGTGACTTATTGTCAAAAAATTCTCAAGAAATCTGCATACAAGACCTGGATGTACCATGTGTCTTTTAATGGTTATATATTTTGGACACTATAGAATCATGAATACATTATTATTCACACTAGTAGCTAGAAGTCGAACACAAAGTACAGGTACAATGCTTGTGGGGTAGAAATAAATATGTACACTTCAGAGAACAAAAATGAAAACTGATCCAATGACTGCAATGGTCCATCTTTAATGACTTCAACAGAAAAGGGAAAATAACTCATTTACTTTACCCAGTAACAAGGTGGAGAATCAAGTTTAAAGTTCTATATCTAAGTGAAACTACAACTACTGTAGTGGACTACAGCTATGTTCCTGAAACAGATTGCTCCAGGCAGGCCTGGTGATAGTGCTAGTACTTTAGTGAGAACGTATGATCACTTCTTGGAAATGTTCACATTTTTCAAAGCATTCTAATACATTCTGAGAAAATGGTATGACCCAAAGTTATCCCTTTAATCTCTCTCATGTAATGATAATAGCTGCATTGTCATGGGGGAAAAGCCAGAAGCACAATTGTTTTGAAAGAAGACTGATGACCTAACGTACTAAAGAGCCATAGTTCTGTTCAAATAGATTTCATTAGTTGCATAAAACATGTCAGATATAGTAACCTGGAGCATGCCCGTTATTCACTTTGGAATTGCAGGGGTTATGGGATTGTAGCTATATATATATATATATATATATATATATATATATATATATATATACCATGCTCTGTAACCCCTGATTCTACAGAGTATGGTAACCTGGAGCACTCTCACTTAGGAAATGCAGGGGTTATGGGATTCTAGCTATAGCCCCCTATTCTACAGAGCATGCTTCAGATTACCAAATCTGCCTAATTAATGTAATCTCAGTTGAAATATGTGTTCTTCTATTCAGTTATGCTTAGGACAATAAGAGAGGAGAAGAAGGGGTACTGCAGTGGCTATTAATGTGGTAAACTAAGTTTTAAAATGAAAAGCTTTCCTTCGCTGTTGCATTCACACATATTTGTAATGTTAGTGAACTAAAAAATAGATTTAATGTGAAATGCACTTACACTGGTCCTTTAGAAAAGAAAAAAACAGGTTAAAAGGAGCATCTGGAAGAAGCCAGGGGCAGCCTGAGTGCGCAAAGAATATCGGAAAGAATGGCTGTAAAGTAAGGTGGACCATAATGTACATACTGTGAGCAGGTTACTGCTTATTCTGCAGGCCAGTTATGAATCTCTTTCTTGCTGATTTAGAATACCTTTGATGCCAAGACAGTATTAGTATAATTTGATAGACTTTTACACTTTGTAGCAGAGCGTGCTCTGCTATGAAATCTAAAGATCCATCAAATTATACTAATACCGTCTCTGAATGATAGATGACGATGAAAATTGAATAGATAGATAGATAGATGGATAGATGGATAGATAATTTTTGGTATATTGGCATTTTATTTTTTTATTTATGAAATAAAATATTCACATATTCATAATATTAACAGGTGTCTGATTGTACACATCAAGGACTTAGACCTAGCCTAAGGCAGTCTATCTGGCTTCTGAATCACTGGATGCTACTTCTGGGTGCAATCCAGATGACATCAGAAAGGAGAAATTATATCAATTACATCACAGCAGCTCCCGCAGGATAGTGATTCACCAGACTGCAGATAAATAGGACCATATAACACTGCCAAAGCAAGGAGAATCATAAGGAAGGTGGGAGAGTTTAGATCAGTGGTGTTCAACTGCATTCATGTAGGGGCCATTGTATTAATGGCTAGCAAGCTGGTGGTCTAGATTTAAAATAATAAGTAAAGAAAACATATAAATATTTAAATTAATAAATGTAAATACAGTATATTGCGTGAAATAACTATTTGGGAATATATATATATATATATATATATATATATATATATATATATATATATATATATATATATAAGATGTTCCAAGTGTTTAAACTGTTTGAAGTGTTTTATTATAATAATATTAGGTTTGTGAGGAAGCTTCCTGGCTGACAGTAGGACACTGAAACCAGATGATGGATCACATCCAGTCTATTGGCTGCTATTTGTACAATAAGCAATTGAACAATAAATATAGCTACATAACTAGAATCCTAGCTAGATAAGACTGAATAAACTTTATTCGGACTCTACATAAAGAAAGTATTGGGATAGTGACAAAACTGGAACTGTGGATTACAAGCAAATATAATTATATGAAGAGTTGTTTTGGGATTACGCTTTTAACTAAATTTTTTCTGTCATCCGGAATTATTTGTGCTACAGTGTGAGTAGAGCATCAGGGATTCAGTGTGCTACAGTGTGAGGGAAGCATCAGGAATTCAGTGTGCTACAGTGTGAATGAAGTACCAGGAATTCAGTATGCTACAGTGTGAGGGAAGCATCAGGAATTCAGTGTGCTACAGTGTGAGTAGAGCACCAAGAATTCAGTGTGCTACATTGCCAGTAGAGCACCAATAATTCAGTGTGCTACAGTGTGAGTAGAGCACCAAGAATTCAGTGTGCTATAGTGTGAGTAGAGCACCAAGAATTCAGTGTGCTACATTGCCAGTAGAGCACCAATAATTCAGTGTGCTACATTGTCAGTAGAGCACCAAGAATTCAGTGTGCTACAGTGTGAGTAGAGCACCAAGAATTCAGTGTGCTATAGTGTAAGTAGAGCACCAAGAATTCAGTGTGCTACAGTGAGAATGAAGTACCAGGAATTCAGTGTGCTACAGTGTGAGTAGAGCATCAGGAATTCAGTGTGCTACAGTGTGAATGAAGTACCAGGAATTCAGTGTGAGTGGATCATCAGGAATTCAGTGTGAGTGGAGCATCAGGAAGTCAGTGTGCTACAGTGTGAGTGAAGTACCACAAATTCATTGTGCTCCAGTGTGAGTGGAGCACCAGGAATTCAGTGTGCCACAGTGTGAGTGAAGTTCAAGAAATTCCGTATGCTACCGTGTGAGGGAAGCATCAGGAATTCAGTATGCTACAGTGTGAGTAGAGCACCAATAATTCAGTGTGCTACATTGCCAGTAGAGCACCAATAATTCAGTGTGCTACATTGTCAGTAGAGCACCAAGAATTCAGTGTGCTACAGTGTGAGTAGAGCACCAAGAATTCAGTGTGCTATAGTGTGAGTAGAGCACCAAGAATTCAGTGTGCTACAGTGTGAATGAAGTAGCAGGAATTCAGTGTGCTACAGTGTGAGGGAAGCATCAGGAATTCAGTATGCTACAGTGTGAGTAGAGCACCAAGAATTCAGTGTGCTACATTGCCAGTAGAGCACCAATAATTCAGTGTGCTACAGTGTGAGTAGAGCACCAAGAATTCAGTGTGCTATAGTGTGAGTAGAGCACCAAGAATTCAGTGTGCTACATTGCCAGTAGAGCACCAATAATTCAGTGTGCTACATTGTCAGTAGAGCACCAAGAATTCAGTGTGCTATAGTGTGAGTAGAGCACCAAGAATTCAGTGTGCTACAGTGAGAATGAAGTACCAGGAATTCAGTGTGAGTGGATCATCAGGAATTCAGTGTGAGTGGAGCATCAGGAAGTCAGTGTGCTACAGTGTGAGTGAAGTACCACAAATTCATTGTGCTCCAGTGTGAGTGGAGCACCAGGAATTCAGTGTGCCACAGTGTGAGTGAAGTTCAAGAAATTCCGTATGCTACCGTGTGAGGGAAGCATCAGGAATTCAGTATGCTACAGTGTGAGTAGAGCACCAATAATTCAGTGTGCTACATTGCCAGTAGAGCACCAATAATTCAGTGTGCTACATTGTCAGTAGAGCACCAAGAATTCAGTGTGCTACAGTGTGAGTAGAGCACCAAGAATTCAGTGTGCTATAGTGTGAGTAGAGCACCAAGAATTCAGTGTGCTACAGTGTGAATGAAGTAGCAGGAATTCAGTGTGCTACAGTGTGAGGGAAGCATCAGGAATTCAGTATGCTACAGTGTGAGTAGAGCACCAAGAATTCAGTGTGCTACATTGCCAGTAGAGCACCAATAATTCAGTGTGCTACAGTGTGAGTAGAGCACCAAGAATTCAGTGTGCTATAGTGTGAGTAGAGCACCAAGAATTCAGTGTGCTACATTGCCAGTAGAGCACCAATAATTCAGTGTGCTACATTGTCAGTAGAGCACCAAGAATTCAGTGTGCTATAGTGTGAGTAGAGCACCAAGAATTCAGTGTGCTACAGTGAGAATGAAGTACCAGGAATTCAGTGTGAGTGGATCATCAGGAATTCAGTGTGCTACAGTGTGAGTAGAGCATCAGGAATTCAGTGTGCTACAGTGTGAATGAAGTACCAGGAATTCAGTGTGAGTGGATCATCAGGAATTCAGTGTGAGTGGAGCATCAGGAATTCAGTGTGCTACAGTGTGAGTGAAGTACCACAAATTCATTGTGCTCCAGTGTGAGTGGAGCACCAGGAATTCAGTGTGCCACAGTGTGAGTGAAGTTCAAGAAATTCCGTATGCTACAGTGTGAGGGAAGCATCAGGAATTCAGTATGCTACAGTGTGAGTAGAGCAACAAGAATTCAGTGTGCTACATTGCCAGTAGAGCACCAATAATTCAGTGTGCTACATTGTCAGTAGAGCACCAAGAATTCAGTGTGCTACAGTGTGAGTAGAGCACCAAGAATTCAGTGTGCTATAGTGTGAGTAGAGCACCAAGAATTCAGTGTGCTACAGTGTGAATGAAGTACCAGGAATTCAGTGTGCTACAGTGTGAGGGAAGCATCAGGAATTCAGTATGCTACAGTTTGAGTAGAGCACCAAGAATTCAGTGTGCTACATTGCCAGTAGAGCACCAATAATTCAGTGTGCTAAAGTGTGAGTAAAGCACCAAGAATTCAGTGTGCTATAGTGTGAGTAGAGCACCAAGAATTCAGTGTGCTATAGTGGGAGTAGAGCACCAAGAATTCAGTGTGCTACATTGCCAGTAGAGCACCAATAATTCAGTGTGCTACATTGTCAGTAGAGCACCAAGAATTCAGTGTGCTACAGTGTGAGTAGAGCACCAAGAATTCAGTGTGCTATAGTGTAAGTAGAGCACCAAGAATTCAGTGTGCTACAGCGAGAATGAAGTACCAGGAATTCAGTGTGCTACAGTGTGAGTGGAGCATCAGGAATTCAGTGTGCTACAGTGTGAATGAAGTACCAGGAATTCAGTGTGAGTGGATCATCAGGAATTCAGTGTGAGTGGAGCATCAGGAAGTCAGTGTGCTACAGTGTGAGTGAAGTACCACAAATTCATTGTGCTCCAGTGTGAGTGGAGCACCAGGAATTCAGTGTGCCACAGTGTGAGTGAAGTTCAAGAAATTCTGTATGCTACCGTGTGAGGGAAGCATCAGGAATTCAGTATGCTACAGTGTGAGTAGAGCACCAATAATTCAGTGTGCTACATTGCCAGTAGAGCACCAATAATTTAGTGTGCTACATTGTCAGTAGAGCACCAAGAATTCAGTGTGCTACAGTGTGAGTAGAGCACCAAGAATTCAGTGTGCTATAGTGTGAGTAGAGCACCAAGAATTCAGTGTGCTACAGTGTGAATGAAGTAGCAGGAATTCAGTGTGCTACAGTGTGAGTAGAACATCAGGAATTCAGTGTGCTACAGTGTGAGTAGAGCATCAGGAATTCAGTGTGAGTGAATCATCAGGAATTCAGTGTGAGTGGAGCATCAGGAATTCAGTGTGCTACAGTGTGAGTGAAGTACCATAAATTCATTGTGCTCCAGTGTTAGTGGAGCACCAGGAATTCAGTGTGCCACAGTGTGAGTGAAGTTCAAGAAATTCAGTATGCTACAGTGTGAGTAGAGCATCAGGAAATCAGTGTGCTACAGTGTGAGGGAAGTTCAAGAAATTCAGTATGCTACAGTGTGAGTAGAGCATCAGGAAATCAGTGTGCTACAGTGTGAGTGGACCATCAGGAATTCAGTGTGCTGCAGTGTGAGTGGAGCACCAGGAATTCAGTGTGCCACAGTGTGAGTGGAGCATCAGGAATTCAGTGTGCTACAGTGTGAGTGAAGCATCAGGAATTCAGTGTGCTACAGTGTGAGTAGAGCATCAGGAATTCAGTGTGCTACAGTGTGAGTGGAGTATCAGGAATTCAGTGTGCCACAGTGTGAGTGAAGTATCAGGAATTTAGTGTGCTACAGTGTGAGTAGAGCACCAGGAATTCAGTGTGCTACAGTGTGAGTGGAGCATCAGGAATTCAGTGTGCTACAGTGTGAGTGGAGCATCAGGAATTCAGTGTGCTACAGTGTGAGTAGAGCACCAGGAATTCAGTGTGCTACAGTGTGAGTGGAGCATCAGGAATTCAGTGTACCACAGTGTGAATGAAGTACCAGGAATTCAGTGTGCTACGATGTGAGTGGAACATCAGTAATTTAGTGTGCTATAGTGTGAGTGGATCGCCAGGAATTTGGTGTGCTACAGTGTGAGTAGGGCATCAAGAATTCCGTGTGCTACAGTGTGAGTGAAGCATCAGGAATTTGGTGTGTACAGTGTGAGTAGGGCATCAGGAATTGAGTGTGCTACAGTGTGAGTAGACCAGTGTGAGTAGACCATCAGGAATTCAGTGTGCTACAGTGTGGAGCATCAAGAATTGAGTGTGCTACATTGTGAGTGTGGTATCAGGAATTGAGTGTGCTACAGTGTGAGTGGAGCATCAGGAATTCAGTGTGCTACATTGTGAGTGGAGTATCAGGAATTGAGTGTGCTACAGTGTGAGTGGAGCATCAGGAATTCAGTGTGCTACGATGTGAGTGGAACATCAGTAATTTAGTGTGCTATAGTGTGAGTGGATCGCCAGGAATTTGGTGTGCTACAGTGTGAGTAGGGCATCAAGAATTCCGTGTGCTACAGTGTGAGTGAAGCATCAGGAATTCAGTGTGCTACAGTGTGGAGCATCAAGAATTGAGTGTGCTACATTGTGAGTGGACCAGTGTGAGTAGACCATCAGGAATTCAGTGTGCTACAGTGTGGAGCATCAAGAATTGAGTGTGCTACATTGTGAGTGTGGTATCAGGAATTGAGTGTGCTACAGTGTGAGTGGAGCATCAGGAATTCAGTGTGCTACATTGTGAGTGGAGTATCAGGAATTGAGTGTGCTACAGTGTGAGTGGAGCATCAGGAATTCAGTGTGCTACAGTGTGAGGGAAGCATCAGGAATTCAGTGTGCTACAGTGTGAGGGAAGCATCAGGAATTCAGTGTGCTACAGTGTGAATGGAGCACCACAAATTCATTATGCTACAGTGTGAGAGGAGCAACAGGAATTCAGTGTGCTACCGTGTGAGGGAGGCTTCAGGAATTCAGTGTGCTACAGTGTGAATGGAGCACCACAAATTCATTATGCTACAGTGTGAGAGGAGCAACAGGAATTCAGTGTGCTACCGTGTGAGGGAGGCTTCAGGAATTCAGTGTGCTACAGTGTGAGTGAAGTACAAGTAATTAAGTGTGCTACAGTGTGAGTGGAGCATCAAGAATTCAGTGCACTACAGTATGAGGGAAGCTTCAGGACTTCATTGTGCTACAATGTGAGTGAAGTACAAGAAATTCAGTGTGCTAAAGTGTGAGTGAAGCATCAGGACTTCAGTGTGCTATAGTGTGAGTGAAGTACAAGTAATTCAGTGTTCTACAGTGTGAGTAGAGCATCAGGAATTCAGTGTGCTACAGTGTGAGTAGAGCATTAGGAATTCAGTGTGCTACAGTGTGAGTGGAGCATCCGGAATACAGTGTGCTACCGTGTGAGTGGAGCATCAGGAATTCAGTGTGCTACAGTGTGAGTGGAGCACCAGGAATTCAGTGTGCTACAGTGTGAGTGGGGCATCAGGAATTCAATGTGCTACAGTGTGAGTAGAGCATTAGGAATTCAGTGTGCTACAGTGTGAGTAGAGCATCAGGAATTCAGTGTACTACAGTGTGAGTGGAGAATCAGGAATTCGGTGTGCTACAGTGTCAGTGGAGAAACAAGAATTCAGTGTGCTACAGTGTGAGTGGATCACAAGAATGCATTGTGCTACAGTGTGAGTAGAGAACCAGTAATTCATTGTGCTAAAGTGTGAATGGTTCATCAGGAATTCAATGTGCTAACGTATGAGTGGAGCACCAGGAATTTAGTGTGCTACAGTGTGAGTGGAGCACCAGGAATTTAGTGTGCTACAGTGTGAGTGGAGCACCAGGAATTTAGCGTGCTACAGTGTCAGTGGAGCACCAGGAATGCAGTGTGCCACAGTGTGAGTGGAGCACCAGGAATTCCGTATGCTACAGTGTGAGTGGAGCACCACAAGACCATTGTGCTCCAGTGTGAGTGGAGCACCAGGAATTCAGTGTGCCACAGTGTGAGTGAAGTTCAAGGAATTCAGTGTGCTACAGTGTGAGTAGAGCACCAAGAATTCAGTGTGCTACAGTGTGAGTAGAGCATCATGAATTCAGTGTGCTACAGTGTGAATGAAGTACCAGGAATTCAGTGTGCTACAGTATGAGTGGAGCATCCAGAGTTCAGTGTGCTACAGTGTGAGTGAAGCATCAGGAATTCAGTGTGCTACAGTGTGAGCGGAGCATCCGGAATTCAGTGTGCTACAGTGTGAGTGAATCACCAGTAATTAGTTGTGCTATTGTGTGAGTGGAGCACCACAAATTCAGTGTGCTACAGTGTGAGTAGAGTAAGAGTAATGAATTGTGCTACAGGGTGAGTGGAGCATCAGGAATTCAGTGTGCTAAAGTATGAGTGGAGCATCAGGAATTCAGTGTGCCACAATGTAAGAATTTTCGGTTTGCGACCCGCGAACGGGAACCGCCGCAAATGTTCGCGAACCGGCGAACCGCCATAGACTTCAATGGGCAGGCGGATTTTAAAACCCATTTCCACAATAGTGATGGAAAAGTTGTTTTAAGGGGACTAATGCTTGGACTGTGGCATGCCGGAGGGGGATCCATGTCAAAACTCCTACAGAAAATTACTTAGTTGATGCAGAGTCTGGTTTTAATCCATAAAGGGCATAAATAACCTAACATCCCCCTCCATCATCATCCTCCCCTGTATCTCTTTACCCCCTCACTCATCCTCACTGTGTCTCTTTCCCCCCTTCCTCATCACCCTCCCCTGTGTCTCATCCCCCCTCCCTCATCATCCTCCCACCTCCCTCATCATCCTCCCCTGTATCTCTTTACCCCCTCCCTCAGCATTCTCCCCTGTGTCTCTTCCCCCCTCCATCATCATCCTCCCCTGTCTCTTTCCCCCCTCCCTCATCATCCTCCCCTGTGTCTCTTTTCCCCCTCCCTCAACATCTTCCCCTGTGTCTCTTCCCCCCCTCCCTCATCATCCTCCCCTGTGTCTCTTTCCCCCCTTCCTCATCACCCTCCCCTGTATCTCTTTACCCCCTTCCTCATAATCCTTCCCTATGTCTGTTTCCCCCCTCCCTCATCATCCTACCCTGTGTCTCTTCCCCCCTTCCTCATCATCCTCCCCCCTCCCTTGATGATAAGGGGGGGAAGAGACACAGGGATAAGTGTGAGGGGTGTTAGGGTAAGGGGTGTTAGGGATAAGGGTGATGGGTGTTAGGGTAAGGGATGTTAGGGTTAGGTGTTAGGGTAAGGGCTGTTAAGGATAAGTGTAAGGGGGTATTAGGGTTAGGTGTTAGGGTGAGGGGTGTTAGGGATAAGTGTGGGGGGTGTTAGGGTGAGGAATGTTAGGGTTAGGTGTTAGGGATAAGTGTGAGGGGTGTTAGGGTTAGGGGTGTTAGGGATAAGGGTGATGGGTGTTAGGGTAAGGGATGTTAGGGTTAGGTGTTAGGGTAAGGGCTGTTAGGGATAAGTGTAAGGGGGTATTAGGGTTAGGTGTTAGGGATAAGTGTGGGGGTGTTAGGGTTAGGTGCTAGGGATAAGTGTGAGGGGTGTTAGGGTTAGGGTGAGGGGTGTTAGGGATAAGTGTGAGGGGTGTTAGGGTTAGGTGTTAGGGGTGTTAGGGATGTATGTTAGGGTAAGGGATGTTAGGGTTAGGTGTTAGGGTGAGGGGTGTTAGGGATAAGTGTGGGGGGTGTTAGGGTGAGGGATGTTAGGGTTAGGTGTTAAGGATAAGTGTGAGGGGTGTTAGGGATAAGTGTGAGGGGTGTTAGGGTTAGGTGTTAGGGTGAGGGGTGTTAGGGATAAGTGTGATCGGTGTTAGGGTAAGGGATGTTAGGGTTAGGTGTTAGGGTGAGGGGTGTTAGGGATAAGTGTGGGGGGTGTTAGGGTGAGGGATGTTAGGATTAGGTGTTAGGGATAAGTGTGAGGGGTGTTAGGGTTAGGGTGAGGGGTGTTAGGGATAAGTGTGAGGGGTGTTAGGGTGAGGGATGTTAGGGTTAGGTGTTAAGGTAAGGGCTGTTATGGATAAGTGTGAGGGGGTATTAGGGTTAGGTGTTAGGGTGAGGGGTGTTAGGGATAAGTGTAGGGGGTGTTAGGGTGAGGGATGTTAGGGTTAGGTGTTAGGGATAAGTGTGAGGGGTGTTAGAGTTAGGGTGAGGGGTGTTAGGTATAAGTGTGAGGGGTGTTAGGGTTAGGTGTTAGGGTGAGGAGTGTTAGGGATAAGTGTGAGGGGTGTTAGGGTTAGGTGTTAGGGTGAGGGGTGTTAGGGATAAGTGTGATGGGTGTTAGGGTAAGGGATGTTAGGGTTAGGTGTTAAGGTGAGGGGTGTTAGGGATAAGTGTGATGGGTGTTAGGGTAAGGGATGTTAGGGTTAGGTGTTAGGGTAAGGGGTGTTAGGGATAAGTGTGAGGGGTGTTAGGTGTTAGGTTGATGGGTGTTATGGATAAGTGTGAGGGGTGTTAGGGTTGGGTGCTAAGGTGAGGGGAGGATGATGATAAGGGGGGAAGAGACACAGGGGTGTCCTTGCAGCAGAGATCAAAAGAGTCCTTCAGGACTGTATTGCACACTGTGTACAGTAGCCTAGCTATGGTTTTCCCTATTGATGCAGTATCACCTACACTCAGCCTCCTCTCAGTAAGACTGCAAGTTAGTTATGATTCCAAAATGGCTGCTGTCCATGAGGTAGAAGGCTCTGGAAGGGAGTGTATGCTGCTGATTCGCTGGAATGTGTCTGCTGACTGTGAGTTGCAGGGTCAAAGTTTGCTCAATGATAAAGTATAGGGGGCGGATCGAACATCGCATATGTTCGCAGTTCGCCGCGAACACGCTATGTTCGCCGGGAACAGTCCGCCGGCTAACTATTCGCGACATCTCTAAAGAGGAGTACTAAGACTTTCGTGTGCTACAGTGTGAGTAAGACACTAAGGCTCATATTCAATTTGAAGCCTGCAACTCGATCTCAGATAGCCGAATGTCTGTGGGCTCCCGTTTCTCTCAGATTGCGATACTATTCAATTGCTCACCGCCACAAGTTACGGGTCCCAAGCCAACACCATAAGCTATGCACTGGTTCGGAGCACTTCAGGGCAGGAACATGATAAATTCAGCAAGCCCGTAACCGCCTATTTCGAATCAGCCAATGGAAAATGAGACTGTCATTATTACCGCAGTAAAACATGGAGGTTACATGTCAATCAATTAGGATCGGGTCCGATATGCGATCTGACTCTCAAAATAAAGAATTATGAAAATGAATGCCAATACAGTTCTAGTTCATATGGGTGGCCTGATATATATTAACTCATTGATACCCGAGATCAATTTAACCCCAAAATGAAACATAAAAAAATATCTCACATCTTGCCGATTTGGCTTGAGACTGTTGTGCGGTTAATTCTAATGTCTGTTATCGCTTTTTCCGATATTTACAGTGCAGTAGTGATTTTCTATTTGCATTTACAGTGCCACAATTAGGTGTTTAATCCCCTTGTGGGTTCTCTCTAGCACTCGTTGGATTTTCTCCTTCATTTGGCGTTTACGGGTGTGGAAACATTTGCGGGCTTGGGGAAATTGAGCAATTGAATAGCGATTTGCGATTTTTAGCCTTGCGAAAGTGAGAGTTTAAACGCTTCTGGAGGATGTAAGTTACGAGTTTAACCATCGCCATTTTTTCAAGGTCGAAACTCGGAAGCCGATTGGAGCCCGCAAATAGGCTTGAGACCGCACTTACGGACTACCGGATCTCAATTGAATGGGGGCCTAAGAATTCAGTGTGAGTGGGACACCTTGAATTCATTGTGTTACATTTTAAATTGAGCCTTAATAATTCAGTGTGATACAATGGTAGTGGTGTACCAAGCATCCAGTCTGCTCCAGTGTGAGTAAGACACCAATAATTCAGTGTTACGGTGGTAGTGGTGTACCAAGCATTCATTGTGCTATAGTGTGAGTGGGAGACCAAGCATTCAGTGTGCTATAGTGTGAGTGGGAGACCAATCATTCATTGTGCTATAGTGTGAGACCAAGCATTCAGTGTGCTATAGTGTGAGTGGGAGACCAAGCATTCATTGTGCTATAGTATGAGTGGGAGACCAAGCATTCAGTGTGCTATAGTGTGAGTGGGAGACCAATCATTCATTGTGCTATAGTGTGAGACCAAGCATTCAGTGTGCTATAGTGTGAGTGGGAGACCAAGCATTCATTGTGCTATAGTATGAGCGGGAGACCAAGCATTCAGTGTGCTATAGTGTGAGTGGGAGACCAAGCATTCAGTGTGCTATAGTGTGAGTGGGAGACCAAGCATTCAGTGTGCTATAGTGTGAGTGGGAGACCAAGCATTCAGTGTGCTATAGTGTGAGACCAAGCATTCAGTGTGCTCCTATGTGAGTGGGAGACCAAGCATTCAGTGTGCTATAGTGTGAGACCAAGCATTCAGTGTGCTCCTATGTGAGTGGGAGACCAAGCATTCAGTGTGCTATAGTGTGAGTGGGAGACCAAGCATTCAGTGTGCTCCTATGTGAGTGGGAGACCAAGCATTCAGTGTGCTCCTATGTGAGTGGGAGACCAAGCATTCAGTGTGCTCCTATGTGAGTGGGAGACCAAGCATTCAGTGTGCTCCTATGTGAGTGGGAGACCAAGCATTCAGTGTGTTCCTATGTGAGTGGGAGACCAAACATTCAGTGTGCTCCTATGTGAGTGGGAGACCAAGCATTCAGTGTGCTCCTATGTGAGTATGAGGAAGCCAGCATTCTCATATTGTTGGTCCTGTACCATGGCATGGCAAGTGAAAACACACAGAATGTTTGCAGTAGGAATTCCATCTCAAAGTATATCTGAACATGTGTGACATATTGTATGTATAAAACACATGTACACTTATGCCTTATACAATAAGTGTGTGATAAAATTTGGATGTTGACGTTATTATTTTTATATTTATTTTATATTTTATTTGTAGGATGCCAGCAGATTTCGTAGTTCGAGGAGTACAATAAATTCATGGATAAAAGTTAACATACTTTTGAAGACAGTAAAAATAAGACAAGACAGCACATTTGTACATATGTTGTACTTTGGAATATGATTAGATGAGGGACGGTCTGTCATGAGTGACTGCAGTCTAACAGAAATAGCGAGCAGAATAGAGAAGCGTTAAATGGGGTGTGGGATGTACAAATCTGGGACCTTTCCTGCGCACTGAGGACTTTGTTTAATTTGCTCTTAGGGTAAGGGTTTAGGATTAGGGGTTAATGTTAGGGTTTTGGGTTAGGGTTTAGGCTTGAAAGTGTTCGGGGTCAGGATTATGGTTTAGTGTTTGGTTTAGGGTTTAGGATTAGTGTTTGAGGTTAGGGTTTTGGCAGAGAACATGGTAAAATAGTGGCACACGCGTAACCGTACAGCGGTGTGCAGTGGCAGGCAGATAACAGGAAATATCCCAAATCTGAATTGGCTTATGCCGCCATAAATCTAATATTACTTCAAACATCAACAATTGTTCTAGCAGACTGATTGAAATATAAAATGGATCATCACCATAAGAGGTAGTGGTTAATCACTAGAGAAAAGCAGACATGTTTGGAATATCCTCAGCAGAATCCTGAATATATAGCTAGGCCAAGGACCTGCTAAGATTAGCAGATGATGGAACTGAGTAGACTAAAGGATATTATACCCAGATATATGTTCTAATCAGCACACACATACAGCAGGGATTATACACAGTGCCCAGCAGTACAGGTAGGGATGTGTCATGTGTGAGCAGCACTCCATGGCTGCAGCTATGACATAGGACTCAATCACACACTTTAGCTCACACATATATAATCATAAGATAGTCACACACATATACCAAGGAAGATGCTGCTGGCAGGGAGGGATGCAGTCAGCAGCACCTCCCCCACAGTCAGTGTTAAAGGCTTCTGATCATTTCCCCACACCCCTCCTCCACTCCCACATCAGCCTCTATGTCAGCACCAGGAGAGGTAGCTGTGGGCAGTGATGGACAGCACCGAGCTGCATTGGTCTGCCAGCCCCTCCAGTGGGCAGTGAGGGGTACCAGATGCTCTAAACTTGGGGTGTTAGGGCCCGTATTGCATCCACAGCACAGCCTGTATCCACAGCTCTCGTGAACTAGCATCACACCCCGCCCCTGTCACAGCCTCTCTCCCCTTTGTTCATTTAAGGTGGATTATCTAGTTACACTAGTAATAGCTGTCAGACTGTAAATGATTTCATAGGTGAGGGGCAGGGCTCTAGACCAGTAGGGTACAATTCTAAACCACCTCAAGGTGTGTTAGTAAAAGTAGGAACTGAACTTGTAATAAATGCACAAGAACAAACTCCTCTAAATGGATCACCAGTATGTGTCAGCAAAAGTTGTTCCTCAGATAATGAATAGAACACTCAGATATTATTAAAAAAAAAGGGTGCCAAAATAATTATGGGTGGGATACAGCTCATGTCCCCTTCTGGATCGCTACCTTGTCGTGGTGAAGGGGCTTGTGTACCTCAATGAACCTGTGAGATTTACCATGTAGGGTTAAACAAGATGGGCAGGTCATAGAAGAAAAATCAGACAAATCGAGGTCCACTGGAGAAGAATCTAGCAACCCACTCTGGTATCTTTGCCAAGAACACTTCTTTTTGATAAGCACGACAGATGTGCCTGGTGTGCTGTGATAGTAAGGTCACTGAGAATCTTACACTATTGAACGACTTAACAACAACAACAGCTCATGTATACAAACACAGCATAGCAGCTTCTCAATACATACCTAAAGACATTAAAACATGTGTGGGGGGACATGTCCAACTCACCCCCCAGTTCCTAAACCAATGGATTCACTAACTATAAGTTTAGTATGTATAGTCTCTATTGCACAAACTGTGTAGACACGTTTGTGTTTGTATACTTCAGTATGTGCTTAAATATAATAAAATATTAATTGTATACAAAGTATAGGTATTCTTATTTTCTTTTGTTTGAATTAAGAGGATCCAAATGTGATAGTGATGGAGGGGTCATATTTCAGCATCTGTACCATTCACAATATGTACTCCAACCACACTTATGTTCACATCAAGTAAAGGGATAGACATACCAAATTAATAAAGAGAGATAAACATTGTGGAAAACAGTAAGCTGTTACTTTTCCATTAAATTAGACAGACTTATTTTTGCAATCAAGATCTCCTTCTATTTGATAAAATAGATCTGTAGAGATCAAAATTATGGATTCCATTGCAGCGTAATTGCATTTAAAATGTAGTAAGATCAAGTGACATTGAGGGTTCCCTGTTTTTAATATTGACATAAACATTAAAATAATAAATCTAAATTAAATTTTCTTACTCTAACATAATTTTATTAACAAGTATGTAACAGCTCTATTTTTACTCACTGAAATCTTCTAAACTTTGCAAAGCTTCACCCCTGTAACTCATGCAAACAGTGTCTCTGTAGTACTAGATCTGCTAGCCAATGACACGCAGTGTCTCTTTAGTACTAGATGTGCTAGCCAATGACATGCAGTGTCTCTCTAGTACTAGATCTGCTAGCCAATGACATGCAGTGTCTCTGTAGGTACTAGATGTGCTAGCCAATGACACGCAGTGTCTCTGTAGTACTAGATGTGCTAGCCAATGACACGCAGTGTCTCTGTAGTACTAGATGTGCTAGCCAATGACACGCAGTGTCTCTGTAGTACTAGATGTGCTAGCCAATGACATGCAGTGTCTCTGTAGTACTAGATGTGCTAGCCAATGACATGCAGTGTCTCTGTAGTACTAGATGTGCTAGCCAATGACACACAGTGTCTCGGTAACAAATCAGCAAGTTTTGAATATAGACAATTAAGCCTTCTACTTTTGCTACCTACCTCTTCTTCGCATCACTATGCATGCATCAAGGGAATATGAAATGTAATAGGGATATAGCATAGGAATCAATACACAATGTACATAACAGTTCAGGGAGCATAGTAAGAGATCTTACTAGTACTTAATTCTTCTCTCAAAAGTGCCTAGTTACTCATCTGTTATTTAGATTATATTACAGATGCATAAACCAGCAACTCGACAACTGGTAAAAGGCAAGGTTAAATTTAAAAGTGAATCTGTCAAAATTATATATTTGGCAAAAGTTAAATAAATATCTCTCTCTCTGTATATATCTATCTATCTATCTATCTATCAATATATATATATATATATATATATATATATATATATATATATATATATATATATATATATATATATATAAGACTTAGGCTGTATTCTTTTCCATTTTTCATGGTGCTCTCTATAAGTAGTGAATGTCAATTCATGTGTATATAAATGTATTTAACTTGATAAAGATCTCACTTGAGGAGTCCACACCTTGATTTATGAAATATAACAATTTGACTTCCAAGAAAATATTTTATATGAGAATAGAAATATACAAATGTATGTACATGCATAATAATATACTACTTAACATACACACATACACATACATGTACTATACATGATTAATGTCAATATAATAAAACAAACACTGAGTTGAAAGTGTGCTAATATTATATGCAGTTAGTGAATTAATGTATGCCATTTTGAATAAGTGCTATAAAGTTTGCTGTTTTTATTACATGCATAGCTGTGCCTGAACAGACAATATGGCAGCTTGTACATGTATGCATATCTTGGGTTTCTCATTAGTGAGGTGACGTCTATCCATCATATATGTCACTTGTTCTCAAACTTTTCCCCTCGTTTGAAAATGTCACAGTCCCATGGACCATTAAGTAGATGGTCTTCATGGACACTTATTTTTCGGTTTGTTATTTTAGCAATTAGAATGTAGTGTGAGTATACCAGAGTGTGCAATAATGAACAATAGTATGTTATGTTTACACTTTTCTACTGGTTTGATCCCCTCCTGGATCGCTACATTGTTGTGGTGAAAGGGCTTGAGTACCTTAATAAAGCTGTGAGCTATACCAAGATGGGCAGATCAGAGCATAGACGTCAGACAAATCACGGTCCACTGGAGAAGGAACTGGCAAACCCACTCCAGTATCTTTGGCAAGAAAACAATATGGATAAGCATAACCAGATATGTGCCTGTTGCTCTGTGTCCATATGGTCGCGTAAAGTTGGACATGACTGAAGGACTTAATAACACTAGTTTATGTTTTTTTATTCCATTTAAATGATGCTTCATAGTAGTAGTTCCTAGACCACCTGACTGAAGCTCACTTACTACTGATGGTCAATAGACCATAGTTTGGGAATCTTCTGTTCTGTTATTATATGTAGTCTATTCAGTAAATAATGAAGTTTGCTCTCCTGCTTGTATAAATGACTTGTGGAAATCTTTCACTTTAGTGAATGTAGCCCCTTTCTTCCAATCTCTTTATTACAGTTAATGTATATGATTATTTGATGCTGATCCCACTCCCTGAGCTGTATCTACGCTGTTCCACCTTAAATGAACAACATATGAGAGGCCGTGTCAGAGGCAGGGGCGGGGCCTGCTGTGGATGCTGGTTCATGAGATAGAGGGATACAGGAGCTGCTGGGGATACACATTGTGCTATGACAGGGGGACTTGTCCCCCCATCATTGCCCCATTGTCTGCTCCCATGGCTGTGCTGTCAGTCTGATCCTTGTGCTGCACACCGCAGGACTACACTGTAAAGGTGGGCTGGGGGAGACAGGAGGACCATTTCTTTGATCATTGAGGCTGAAGGTGGGTGCTCCCCCCGCCCTCTATACTCATCTAATGTCTTCTTCAATGGGGCCCAGAGGCCCTCGGCCACCCACAGTGCCTCCCCCCATGCAAGATCTGCCCGACCTGAGCCATCTGACAGAGGAAGAGCGGAATATTATCATGGCAGTGATGGACCGACAGAAGGAGGAGGAGGAGAAGGAAGAGGCCACGCTAAAGTAAGGGCAATACGGCACTCATTACATATTCACTTACATATGGGACAGAAGATGATGTACTGTAGGTGGGTCACATTAATACCTGGTGTGTGCATGTCATGCTGTGCTCTACATACTCACAGGCACTGCTTTATGTCATATGATGAGATGATGTCATTTGTATGATCAGATCAGATGGGCACAATGATGCTCATGCTATGTGCTTATTGTGTCATCCTTACCAGCTGTCAGGTTGCCCATTGACAGGTACCAGGTCTCCATATAATTCCTTTGTATATACTTCCCAGTGAAGTTGTTATATGTCTGTAAGCAGCAGTCCTTGCAGTCTGTGTTGGGAATGTATTGTGGCCTGCAGAAGACCTGTCTTGGTATAGGTCTGCAGTATAGGCCTATTAGTGGAGTATACATATGTATATATACACTGGGGCAATTTGCAGAAATGCTGATAATGTTTTACCTCACTTCACTGATTGTGATATTATTGGCAAGGCATATTGATGTAGGTATGGTGACAACTCCCATCATATACTGATTATCATGCAGATCTTGGTACTGTCCATATCTGCCTCATTTAATAAAGAAATCACAGCATTTCAATCCAAAATGTAGAAATTATTTTTAAAAAGCCTTTTTGCTTGTTCAAGAACCAGATCCATTCCCAGTGCATATCCACATTCATTGGTGTACTGGGTAACATAATGTTAATGATGGATCTGGGCTCTTGTATAATGCTTGGCATTAAAGGGAAGTGGGTATGTGACTTCTGAGAACAGTTGACTTGCTGGTCCAGGGAACATGGGGTGTGGTTGCATCTTCTGAGGTCGTTTTGAGGGTGTAAAATGTCCAACAGCTCCCTATTTTCAGTATTTCCATCTTATTGACAAGTGCAGGCAGAGCTGTAGCCATTTTATCAAGTCATGTATGGGTTTAATTCTCTATTTGACAGTCAGTTCTATGTATTGCTATCTACAATGTAGTTTTATATCACAGGGATTTTCAAAATAAATCCTAGCTACTCCAATATATAGCCTTATGTCCTTTTTATAATATGTGTGTTATAATATCTACTATAGCATTATCAATATAACAAAGGTAACCATTTAGTTTTTTAGTAATTATTAATACTATACAAGTAGTAGGTGAATGTTTATTGCTATGTAGAGGGTAGTGCATGATACATATCTAGTCAATCTTCTCCACTACCCTCCAAGCCATTGCTTAAGGATGCTTTGTAGGCCTTAGAGGCACAAATAAATGGCAAAACATCTCTATGTAACAGCAGAATAGAATATTCCCCTTTTTAGGGGAACAACCATAGCATTGATAATATTTTTTACTATATATAATTGTATGTTGAAATCAGAGAATGTTTATTTTTATAGACCACTGAATTTTTCTTTCTTCAAAAAATGGCCATTTAAATCCAATAGCAGAACATTTGATATTTAGTAAAAATACAAAGTAGATAGAAAACATAATTATTATGTGAAATTAATCCTTTGTATGTATTTATATTTTCTCAATACTGCAGCTCGTATTCGTATATAATTTTCAGCATAGTATTAAAGTATATATTGTATATAACTGTGCAGAGTACATTTAGTGTAGATTTTTCTGCAAAGCTGGCTAGTTATTAGCAGATGCAGGTTGCAAATATATTGCATAGCCTTTGGCTAGAGGAACCTCAATGTACTGTACTGTTTAATCTGAAGTGGGTGTGGCACAGTTTAAATGGAGATGAACCAGCAATCATGTAGGAATTGCAGAAAATAATATTTATTTTCTAAGGTATTCAAATCTGTATTCCTTGGTCAATATATATAGCATAATATTAATGCCAAGCCTTAGTTAAAAATGATAAAATGATGCCCAAACGGATATGTACAGCTATTGCAGCAGAATCTAAAATAGAGCCAGAAAATAAGAAGTATTAAGAAAAATGCATTTATGTTCCCAATACTGTTTTTGTGACTTTATGCTTGCCCTTGTATGGATCTTTAACTTAACACTATGACTTAAATATAGGCAACCTATTTCACTTGAAGGGATGAGTGGCCTTCAAAGGGCTACACACAATATTTAACTTGGTTGATGGATACATTGAAAATGGTAATATTAAAATTCACAGATTGATAGTAATAGCAGAAGAATTTGTGACGCAAAGTGTTTTTGGTGATGACAGAGAGTGGTTATGGGATTATGTGTAAAATGGACATGATTCTGGCCCATAGTAGCAGAATTGGGCCACATGCAGCCACAGACATGGGTGTAAGAACTGGGGGGACGAGGGGGACAAATCACCCCCAGATTGTGTATGTAGAGTTGCATTTGTGTGGTATATCCCCCAGATTTTCTTTGGCTCCTACACCAGTGGCCATAGGGTCTCCTGTTGTCCATTAATTCTCTAAATGTTCTTATTTCTTGTTACATACAATTTCATTTATTAGCATGAAGAAATAATATATACATTTTTAACTATGTGTTTCATTGCTTGTAATATTGTTATGTGTCTTGAATTTTTTACTGTGTTCTTAGTGCTTTTTTAGACTGGAGAGGTTCTGAACATGATTTATATTGGCATAACCTTACAAAACCTTGTATAGCCTTCTAAAAAAAACATTGAAATGTTGAATGGGATGTGCGATTAAGTACCACTTAACCCATTTAGCCTGTCCTTCTATTACCTGGTTTTAAATCTCACCCCCTGTTTGCTCTTCAGCCTTATCATGAGCTACATGAAACAATTTATAACCATTAGTATGTTTATACCTACTACCTGGATACCTCTTTTGTAAATATACCACTTATTCCATAACTGCCACCCTCCAGGTTCAAATTAGGAGACACATTTATGACGACAATGGCAATGGCCATTTAAAAATGTGTATATAAATGAGTCATTCTCACCATATTTATAGATTCTATGCAATTGATACACTTTGGGCACGTTAGATATGGCAACTTCAGCATTCTGGGTCTTTGGTGTCTACTAGTGGATGTTTGTGAATGGGCTGTTCAGCTATTTCAGTCAGAGAAGTGGTATGAATTATGCAAAAGCAAGTGATGTCAGCTTCCACGAAGGGAAAAGAATTACAAAAATAAACATGTCCTTAACAATGAACCATAAGTGACTGGAATGGGCGTTTCTGCTAAAAAGTTTTCAATGGATATTTGGAGTTATCAACTGCATGATCATCTAATCTTTCCATTACAAGCCAAGCACCACTATTTTAATAATCTTCATTAGTTAGGATTCTTGCTAAACTATTAACGTGACACTTTAATGAGAATACATTATGACTTAAATTAAAAGGGTTTATGTAAACTGAAAGGTAAATCCTGGATTATAAAATGAATGCCAGTGATTCCATGTATATGTGTAAAAATTAATCCCATTGCTGGGATTGCAAACTGGTTTGCTGAGACTGCAGTGGTAAGTTTCCAGTAGAAAAGTCATCACCAGAAGCACTCTGTAGTTGATGGGAAGCTTGTTGGTTTTGTGTATAGTGTTACTTGATTCTCCTGTGAAGTCATTAATTACTTGGGATATGAACTAGCCGAGGTAGTATATATATATCAGAGCTTATCAAAGCTGTCTTGAGATGTGTTGTTCAGGACCATCAAAGCATTGAACGACAAGATACGCTATTAGTGAGATATTTTTGAAAATGGACACACAAGAAATAATGTTAAGATGACTCTATAAATTGCAATGTGCAAATAGTGACATCATTGTAACCTTCACTAGTAAGTTGTCCTGAATAAGTCTTGTATTCCACTCAAGCAAATCTGCCTGTGGGGCAAAATAAAAATATATATATATTCCTATAAGCATAAAACAAATAATTATTAAAGAAGCATTATGGTGAATGCTCTAATTAATAACTTAAACAGATTACTTGGTGCTTGCTAGGTCTGTGATAAGTATATATTTTATGTGGCAGTGTAGTGGTTGTTATCTAGGGCTTTGGCCTTCCAGATGGGATTAGCTTTTAGTATTTGTGTGAGATAGAGTTGACTATGGCCCCTATTAAACTGAGCAATTGTTAGTTACTGGAGCCCATAATGTAGCCCATAAACTAATTTGTAATTCAATTGCCGTCTTTTAGAGAGCGCAAACGATCTGCAGGTTACAGGCTGAAAATCCCTGCTGTTGTTAAAATCGTAACTCCAACCCATCTAAGCCTTTGATCTTTCAAGCCCGTAAATGTAACAATTGCAAATCGCTATTCAATTGCTACAATTCCTCAAGCCCGCACATGTTTTCACATCCGTAAATGGGAAATGGAGAAGAAAATCCTACGGGTGCCAGATAGGACTTGCAAGGGGGTTAAACACCTGTTCGTAGAAAAAAAAAATCATACTGCACTTTAAAAGATGGGGAAAGCGATGAAAGACATTAGAATTAATAGCATATTGGCCCGTACATTGCGGGCTTGTTCAGTTGAATCACTATGTAATAGGAGCAAATTTCAAGCCTGCAGACCTACGGCCAGTGTAACTCTAACTGAAGGCCCTATTTCTTTTTAGTAGAAGAAGTAAATGAATGCCTAGTTGAGTAGAAATATGATTGCACAGAAACCTGTATGTAACAAGTTGTACTGAGGTTCCTGCTCTCTAGAGGTTGACAAATTTATCTGAAAATTAGGAACCAGACAGATTCATTAGGAGCCAGCCAAACATTTTCTAGGAGCCAGGTTATGGATTATTTACAGAAATGTATGTATAATAGCTAAAAAATTAGGAGCTGGCTGTAAAATGTTAGGAGCCGTGGCTCCCAGAAGCTGTCAAGCCCTATATTACATCCTTAATTTCTACAACACAAACACCTTACTAATACCCCAGATTCACTAAGTTTAGCAAGTACCACAAAACAGTTGAGTTAAAGGGCAGATTCCACGTAAAGTAAAGTTTATATTAAAGAGCACTTCTAGATTAACTCTGTGTGTAAAAGGTATGTTAGATGTCTAGTTGCCTGGGCCAGTTATGCATCTGCTCCACCCTGCTGTCTCACCAGCTCTCTCCTCTACATTGTAAGCTCTTCAGAGCAGGAACCTTAGTGCCAATTCTGTAGAATATAGCACTATGAAAAATGTCAGCACTTTACAGATAAAGAATAATAAGAAATGAGAGAGAATCCAGCAAGTTCAAAAAATAATAGTTTCAAATAATTGTTAGGTCTCAAGCATCTAATTAGAAAACAGCTGTAGTGTTTCAATTAAGTTCATCCTTTTTAATGATACTTTCTCTAATAACTGTGCCAACAATTAACAGCTTTGCTAACTACAAATATATCAGTTTACTCAAACCAGCTAAATTAAAAAAAGCGTATGATATAGGAACACATTCATGTTATGTGTGTTTTGACCTTAAACTATGTAATTAAGAGATTGTTAAACATGAGTCATTTTAAAAGCATATTTGTATATATTTTTAAATCTACAGCAAGAGAATGGACCCAATCTGTATTTTATACTACTATTACTATTCTGTTGAAAAACGTTTTGTGGCCTCCAAGAAACTCCTCCATTTACGACATTATTGTAAAAATGTACAGAATCACTCAATATCTTATATCATAAAATGTAATGTACTTTTGTATTTTTTTACTTTTTTTTATATTGAAGTGTCTATTATGGTTAGATCCCCTCTTTAAAAAAGTGGGTCGTAGTTAGTCTACTTTTCATTTAATAATTTTGCAGTTAATGTGTATTTAATAAATCGGAGGTATATTTTGACCTACATGGAATTGTTTTTTTTTTTTTACATTTTTTAGTGATTGAAATCGGAGTGATGCAAGAATTGTACATGATTAGACAAATATTCAGTCCAGTATACTGTAGAGAATTGGCATAATTGCTTTGTTTAGTAGTTATCTCTATAAAAGCAAAATGTGACTTTAGTACAGCAATTATTGGACCTTTTGATTCTGGTTCAGTGTCTGATCGAGGCTGGTAGCGGGTAGACTATTAGATCTGGCCTAACAGGTGATCTTGAAGAAACAAGACCAAACTGAAAGGAGGACACTAAAGTTGGAGCACTCACTTCTTGATGTAAGTTTGAGTGAACAATGTAGCCTTGAGTGTGTCATATACTTATTTGCTTCCTCAAGCACCAGCAAGAGCTTGTAACATCCAACTTATGTTTGAAACCAAATAAAAACCTCTTAGTACAGCTATTTTTACACCACTTTGGAATATAATTCTCTGCAACAGTATGTGTATTAAAGGCACATGGACGGTTTCTGGATTTCCCTAGGAATATACTATACCTATGTATCTTTTTCCCTATATGTACTTTATTTATTACAAGCTTAAAAGCTCTGTTTTTTTCTGCCTAAAATCTTAGAAATAGTTCCTAATTGGTTTCTCTCCTCTGCAGTCCAGGGTGTGTAGTGTCTCATAATAAACAATCAGTGGCAACATTGTGCAACATGCTACTTGAGATGGGTCACTGACAGGCTAATTTTAAACACTGCAATTCATGATCTGTGTATTCATTAGCTGCAATGGGCAGAATCAAGCAGGTAATAATTGTATGATTTTAGGCAGAATAAATTGAGCTTTTAAGCATTTTTTAATAAAATAAAGTACATAAAAGTATATAGATACAAGTATACTGTATTCCTGGGTTTCCTGCTGGTTCAGCAGTTAGGATTCAGTGGTTTCCCTGCTGTGACTTGGATTCGATTCCAGTCAGGGAACCAAGAAGTCATACCACCCTGAAGCCATGCAGGGGTGGGCGTGGTCAATACTTGTTTGGGAGACCACCAAGGAATACCAGGAGCTATCTTCTGTGGCCTACTGGAGAAGGAACTGGCAGCCCACTTTAGTATCTCTGCCATGAATACCAAGTGGATCAGCATGGTGTGTTGCAGTCCATGAGGTCACAGAGAGTTGGACACGACTGAGCGACGCAAACACAAAAACGTACTATCAGCCCTATTAAAATGGGGCTACATGTTAAAACGTAGCACGTTACTCCGTTTTTACATGTTACCGGTATTAAATTAGTCCTATAACGTTGCTTGCAGCGGCCTTTGGGTGCTAACACGCAGGGCGGCCGAGAATAGGCTATGTGCTGAGCAACATTGAACTTCGCACACGTAAATCCTTTGATCTGTCATGCCCGTAACCGCTACCTGTTCAGTTCAACTATTAAATTGCAACGTGGTCACTTGTGAGCAAGCACGTAACATGCAAATGGAGCACATAGACCAACGTGTGTTTAAGAAGGGAGTAAAGTCCAATACGTAGCACTTGTAATGCAGATAACATCACTCTACTGTACATTTATTAAAAGGGAAAGTGATGTTAGGTCTTAAAATTAATAGCACAACATTTTCAAGCCCGCAAATCGGCCCCCGAAAAATACGTTATTTCATGATTATATTTTGTGTTATATCGATCCCTGCAATCAATGTGTTATGACATATACTGTAACTCGCATGTAATGGAATATTATATTTATGGCATTATTTATTTCGTTCTATACGTTGGACTTACATGGCTGGAATTTAATATGGCTGTATATTCCTAGTGAAACCCAGAAACCTTCCATGCCCCTTTAGGTACTAATGCAGATCATAAGCTTTGCTCTGCGCTGTCCGTGGTGCTGTACGGGAGAAGTAGACCTGTGGCTGCACTTTTGTTAGTACAGACTCAATAACTAATACAACAGTGAAAGTAATGGCAAAACTACAGACCTGCTGCCAGGACACAAATCCTAATGAACAGTGAACTTGGATTTCTCCTGCAGTATCTTGTCAGTTTATACTCATATCATATTTTTGTGACTGACATCAATTTCAAATTAAAGAAATATAGAAATATCCACAATTATAAATCATTATATTACTTTTAAAAAACATTTAAATTAAAAATCTGTAAATATCTATCAATTATAATTTTTTTTATGTTTTCCTCTCTTACTTCCATGGTTCATGTTCCTATTCGTTTTGCCAAGTTTGCCTCTTATTGGGCGGCAATTATTGCAATGCGTCCTTTGTTTTTGTACATTAAAATGCATGAAATGTATTTTTCAACACTGTCCTATCATTTATCTTGCCAATGATCTAAATCAATTTGCCTCCCACTATTTTTATTTTTATCTTGCCATTTTCTACCTAATGAATAGCAATTTTCAGTAAATTAATTTGCATATTAAAGCAAACTATGTAAGAAAGCAACTATTTTTCAAGAAAATATTCCTATGCCTAGCTCTCATCAGTCACTCTTAAGATTGTTTTTGTGTTCATTTTTTTAAAGATGTCTGGCCCCTACTGGGTTTCACTGACAGTATGTACTTAGTGGATAGCAAGTCAGTTTATTCTGCAAAGCCTATATTAATACATTGCTGAATTTGTTGGTCATCGCTACCTTGTCATGGTGAGGGGGTTTGTGTACTTCAATGAAGCTGTGAAATGTACCATATAGGGTCACTCAAGAAGGGCATGTCATATCAGAGAGGCCATGCAATTTCTGTTCCACTGGAGAAGGAACTGACTCCAATATCTTTACCAAGATAATTTTGTGGGTAAGCACAACCAGAGACCTAATAATTGTGCCTGGAAGGCTATGGTCCATAGGGTCACGAAGAGTCGGACACGACTGAACGACAAGACCACAATAATACTTTTGAGATATGTTTCTTTTTAGTCATGCAAAAGCTCTCATATCCATATGTTATTCTATACCATCTCTTTTCAAGTTGATGTTGTTACCCCTACATGGGGCTCTTATACCTTACTTTGCATTTAAATATTTATCATGAATATATACATTTAGATATAGATATTAAAGGGGGGGGCTTACAGCTGTTTGATTTTCTATTGGGTTCATTCACCCTAAGCCTGAAAGATATATTCAAAAACTTTTTGTGGAATAATATAACAAGCATTTCCATATTAACCAAATTATTCCCCTTCTACAGCCATACACATGTTTCCATTTCCATGATTTTAGTACTTGATTTTTGAGCATATTTTTCAGTAAAGACACAAATATGATTCACGCATTTAAAAATCATGTCGTAAACGTTCCAAAAATGTATCTTTGATTGAAAAATGAATGCTACAAAGGTAAACACATTATTTTAGCAGTCTAGAAATGCCAAGTCATAGACTCGTTATGATTAACTCTAATTAGGGTTTATTAAGGGGCTGAACCAGGCGAGTTATGGAGTTTTATGGTTATGAGTAACTCCATTGTCTAGACTGATTGACAGTACCTGATACATCTGAATAAGATTTTTGTTCTGAAGGAAGAAGACCTGACAGTGTTGCAAAAGCAGTTTGTAAAGACAAGTACATTTTAACCTGTGCCACATTCGTTTATAACTGCAAAGAGAAACTTTATGAGTTTTGAACATCTGCACTTTTAAATACATGGAATCAAATCAATGAAATCAATATTCTTTGATATATTATATTTAAAATAGATAAATGTACCGGTACTTAATTTTACAGTAATTTCAGTCTCCTAAGGATAGTCTAAAGTTGCCTATGACTTTACTTAAAGTAATGTAGAACTGTTGTGTATGCACTTGTTTTTGCAGTTCGAGAAAAAAGACAAACGTATATACCAACTTAACAATATAGAAATAGCTGTGTGTGAGTCATGGACATAAAGCATTTTTTGCGAAAATGGGAATTTTTGAAGACTGTACAGGAATTCATTTTGTGTTTGTTACATCACTTCCTTGGTGCTGAAACATGAGAGTGTATGTTTTGGCTATCAGTGGAGAGATGGGCAGGGAAGGAGGGGGCAGAGTTTATAAAGATAATTAAATAAGATTCAATGCCCATTCCCTCTCGGAAGCAGACCCTTTGCATCATTCCCTGCAATAATAGCTCTACAGAACAGAAATGTAAACACCTCTCTCATACACAACTTCCACCAATGTATCATGGATCTCTCCAGGGCCCTGCAGAAGCTTCCACATGTATTTTTGCATGTGATTTAATCTGTGAGTGTGACTAACCTTCAGTATGATGACTTGTGGCGGTAAGTCTGCTATTTGTGCATAAAAACTCAGTATTCAGGGGCTGGGCATTATGGTTACAATATGATTCATTTATGTATGAAGTCTTAAATAAATAATATACTATAAAAGTGAAAATACGGAGCAAACATTTTGTATTACTGTAATAATTAGAGAATATTATTGCAGTATGCTTTTATGATCTACTTACATAGATGCAGTAGTTTACATACATGTTATGTGTTATGTTGTTTTGGTGTAACCAAATTTTATTCTTTCTTTGAGGGCTTTTATATAGAATACAAAAAACAATTATTACATGGTTTCCTTTAAATAAAATTAACAATTTGTATATATTTTTAGTGTCAGATTAAAAAGCGTGTGTAATTATTGCATGTTCCAAAACGAGCATAGTGTAAATTACTGTGTTCATTTTAGATGATTGTTGTATTTAACAGATTCTAGAAATCAAACTTCTGTAATCCGAGATGTAAATAGCCTGGAGAAAGAAAAAGTTTTGTCATCTGTGTTTAGGCATTGCAATACCATGTATAAATGGTTTGTGGCTGTTATACTCTCTGAGAATTTTTACCTGCTGTAGCATCTGTCAGATTATCATATGATAGGTAAGTTGTCATTGATACCAATGTCACCAACAAGACTTGCATGGAAACATGCTTGGAATAGCTTGCCAGGTGTGTTTCCAGCTAACCACAATGATACAATGATAATTCAATTATTGCGTATCAGACAGTTCCAAATAAATATTTCCCTGTCTTACATATCTGTCTGTCTTACATATCTGTATCCTGCAATAGGTAGACATTTCCAGCCTTATTAAATTGCGATTCGGCCAATTGAATAAGGCTCTATTTAAGCACATAGCATATATTTTTTCACAGACGTTTTTAGTTAGTGAGCTTCTATCCAAATGCGAGGTCTTCACTAACTAAAAACTTCTGTAAAAAAAAAATGCTCTGTGCTTATATAGAGCCCTATTCAATTGGCTGAATCACAATTTAATAAGGCTGTTTATGTTACATGGTTCATTCTTGTTAAATGTTTCTCTACATAGTTTCAGATCATCTATGATAGCATTTATCCTATATCATTATAATTATCATATTGTACTAAGAAGTGACTCTTGTTAACAGATTTCTTTATTGGGTAATACACAACATCAATCTGTCCAATTAAACTGTGGGTGTAGGTTGATTCATTGCAGTGGTTGCATTTGCCCACTTGTGTGGAAGTTAGTGAATGTAGAGGTTTGCTTATCCACTTTTTAAAACTTATTTTAATGTATTATTTCCACAGTGTGTGCCGTCATAATGTAACAATCTCTACAAATAGGTCCTTAGTTTTGGTAAGCAAATTATAGTAACATTAATATACACAGTCTTAAAGGCACTATTTGGGTGTTTTATTTGTTTAAAAAAAACAAAAAAAACTTCTAAAAAGCCAACAACCTAAAGGCCAGTCAGCTTCAGGAATCATCAGCTTTATTCCTGTTTACTCCTGTGGATGTTGCCATGCTTCACATTTATGACCTGGCAACGCTGCATTCTGGGAGCTAAGACTAACTTAGTTATGATATGGCATTTGGTCTTCCAATGTGTAAGGTGCATTACACTATATTACACAAAATAAAAAATAAAAACACAGCTACTTTGACATTTTAGTTTAAAGTTTGCTTCCTAGCTTGCAAAAATAGTAAGTGTTCTAAATTGCCAAGAAACTATAAAAAAAGAATTATACAGTGGAACCTCTATATTCATCATTAATAGTAAACTGAATCGGATGAATATAGAATCAACTTTTACATAGGAATGAACTAAAATTGGAATGATCTATTCCCAACCTGAATCGGATAAATAAATAAATAAAAAATTAGGCAGAACTTTACCTTTACTGAGGAGCCATGATGAATACATTTGACGAATATAGGGACTGATGAATATAAAGTTTCTACTGTAAATCATTTCATATTCCTTTCAAACAACTTTTTCTAATGTGTATAGAGAAAGCTACAGTCCATAAATATGGCTGCTTGCTTCAGTCACAGTATGCATGTTGACAAAAGCACATGATCTCACTACCCCGGGGGGATTCACATATGTGGCCCACAGTGTAAGCCTTTAAGGTAGGGGTGATGTCAGATGGCACCTCAAAGCTGGTATAATCATGCTGCAGGTTATGTAAAGCCTTTAGCCTCTCACATGTACATGAAAGATCATCTGAAATGCTATATGAAAAGGCTAATAGAGTAATTAGACATACTAATAGTGATCATCACATGTAACTATTCCTCATTTATTACATATATGTCAGAAAATGTCAATACCAAACTAGTATCAAAACTAAAAGATAGTGTATTAACATCAGATAGTGAATGCAAGTATTTTCCTTCATGAAATGCATATCTCTGAGTTACTTTTGAAATAGTTTTTGCACAAGAGGGATTCTTCCTCTTGAATGTAGCTTTTCAAAGCCATTTGGTTGGATTGTTTCTAAGCAATGTGCTGATATCACCTCTGACTTCCCATATCTGTGTTCTTCCTGAAGGCTTATAGCACATTTAATTGGTATCTCTTTCAGTGCCAGAAGCCGGGTATTCCCGTATACTTCAGGTGTTATAATCTCTTCCTGCCAGATCTCTGCCAGGGTTGCATATATTCCCTAGTCCAAAAAAGGTTATGGAATTGCAGATGTATTCAGTGCCTCTAGGCATATCGCTAAATAAGACCACTTATTGTTATCCAGGTAACCATGAGTTTGAAACCAAATTGTATATCTGAAATGCTTTGGAAATTATATTACGTTATGATAATGTATTAAATGGGAGAGGTCACCTATACAATCTTCTCAGATATGACTTAATGATTAACACATTTTCCGTAGTTATTTTTTTTAAAGAAATAGGCACACATTTTGTATTATGTATGTAAATGTGCGTATTTTAAAAATTACCAAAATTGTGGAAAGAGAGCATGTGCAGCTGGAGAGAGTCAGCAGCTGGAGAGAGTCGGAACATCACTTGAACATCACTTGTTGTTTAAGTTACAAATTAACTACTTTAATTATTTGTTTTTTTTTGTAAAGGAAACATTTGTTTTCCGAACAGCAGGAACAAAGTGTTTGTACAAACTTTACAAACTGCTTTTGTAACAAAGTAAGATCCTCTATTCGTCTGACTCACAATAAGGGTGTGTCATGGCCCTAGACCAGCTGGTTTATGGGGTTCTATGGAGAAACCACTTACTCTCTCTATACTACCTGAACGTGATAACACCCAAAATAACTTGAATATTTTTGCAGCTCTCTTTTTCTTGTAATTAAAAAACATATGTAATGTTTAAAACCTGCTCTTGTAAATGAATGATTGCAAATGAGTGCCTTTAGTTTCTCCTAATCAGTTTTCATTATTGTTGTAATATATACTGTTGTAATAAGTTTATCTTTTTAAAGCTATTAGAAAATTTGGATGGAATGTAAGTTGTTACTATTGATGATTTATTTATGGTTATATGGAAATCCAGATTTATGTAAAATGTGTTTTTGCTAATATGAGAGCCCTCTGGATCCCACACTAGCTGCCTTATTAAATTGCGATTCTGCAAAATTAAAAGGCCTCTATTTAAGCACATAGCATATTTTTTTACAGAAGTTTTTAGTTAGTGAAGACCTTGCTTTTGGATAGAAGTTCACTATCTAAAAACTTCTGTAAAAAAATAGGCTTTGTCCTTATATAGAACCCTTTTAAATTTGCCAAATCGCAATTTAATAAGGCTGTTAGTCTGCTTAAAAGACATTTCTGAACTAAGCACATGTTCTTCTGGGGACATATAATGTTCCTCCCATTATTACATGAATGAGTTTAGCACTGCTTTCTTACAAGTGTCCCCATAAGGAACATTGTAGTTGAATTAGGTGAACTAACAATTTTTACAGGATTGCATAATTGTGCCATTGATTTGCTATTGTAGCAAGTGCTATCCAGCATGTAAATCTGTAACTCTTCTCTTACATATGCATTGAGATGACAATTAGACAGTGAGTGATTCCAGTACAGACCTCCAGTTTGCCTTTCTGAAGCCAAGCTAATTAATTACATCTGATCCCTGCTTATACATTACCAGGAATGTTCTTGCCTGGTTAGCAGCTTGAGCACAAAATCAGCATCTACACCTGCTCCTCTAGTTGTGGGGGTTAACGACTGAAGCCAAAGCTACTAAATGAATCAGGTTATCATAGAGCTTGTATGCTAGTCTTGCTTAAGTACACCCCAGACTATTATGGATTGTTGCTCCTGAAGGGCAGGAGTTCAAAATATCAATTACTGAACATCCTACTTGGGTCCTTTCCCTCTTCACCATCACAAAATCTGACAGCTGCAGACAGATGGCACTATCGATTTTAGCATATAAGGTGCGCTGACAGAAGAGGCCTTGAGCTATGAGAGGCGCACCCGAGGCCCTGGGGGGCTGAGTGCTTGCGTCGAACATAGCGATGGCCTCACTGTCGATTCAGCGCCATCGAGTTGCGCCACGTAGGAGGGGAGAATAGTTATTTGCCTTCCTTGGAACTTGATGGTGCCCCTGGTGGATGGCACCTGTAACTGCAGCTGTCAGTGCTGCAGAAGAAATGCGCAGACAAAGATGGATAGATTTTACTACTTCTCGTAAGGCTCTAAAAGTGCTCCCAATGAGATATATCGTTAAGCAGATAAAACCCTTAGGACAGGAGTGGGCAAGTTCGGTCCTGGAGGGCCACATACATGCCTGGATTTGATGATATCCCTGCTGCGCACAGGGGAGTCAAGCACTTCTTCAGTCATCCTGATTGACTCACCTGTGCACAGAAAGGATATCTTCAAATCCAAGCTTGTGTGTGGCCTTCCAGGACCGAACTTGCCCACCCCTGCCTTAGGAGAACCCTTAGGAGAACACCTCTGAGACGCTTAAGGAGCTGATACATTTTTAGGACACTAACAATATAAAAATGAAGCCTCCACTTAAAGCAGAAAATAAGTATTTTTAATGGGTAATCCAGTCCTATACAATACCAAAGAACGGTCAACTAATTCACAATGTCAATTACAAATACCTGCTCACACAGTTAAACACTGGCCCCCAACTAATGCTGAGTCACACATGATTAACATGGGTTAAAACCAACCCACATGACACCCATCCTTCTGTGTGTCTCATGCCATTTAATACCATTAGAAATGAACATAATATGATTTGTCTGATTTGAATAATAAAGCACATCAGTGTGTCGATATGTGTGACACATTGATGTGCTTTATTATAGACTAAATGTTACAGTACATACATTACTGGGATTGCTATGGGTGTTACTGTGTTTCAGGGCTTGCAACTTCACACTCACATCTTCTTAAGTCATTTGTGAGTTTAGTAAGCTATTTCCCTGGCTACGTATCAGTAAGTGAAACAGCCTGTGCGAGCCATGTAATAGTAATGTAACTTCTCTCGTAAGAATTCCCGTTGCTAAAAGTCAGCAGGAGATCCTACGGGAGCCATGTAATAGAGCGCTAAGAAATGTCTGACATTCATCTAGTCTTCACCAAGTCCTAAAAGTGACAAGTAACACACTCACGTTTACATTGTCATTATTTCATCAACCTGTGTATCAAATCAGAAAATGAGTGTTATCACTTCATGCATAGATCAAAAGATATCTATGATAGTTTCAGAGAAGTAATCCTTATTGCTCATGAGGGATAAAGCCATTTCCAAGCAATATAAACTACATAATTCCACTGTGAGAAGGTTCAGGATGGCTGCCAACCTACCTAGAAATGGGTGTCCCAGCAAAGACAAACCCAAACTACATTAAGGCATTCCTCTGTCAATATGTTAAGTGTTAAAAGTTCATGATTCTACAACTAGGAAAGACTGAACATATATGGAGGGTTTGACTTCTGGATATATGAGACCAAACAGTCTATATCAATGGTTCCCAACAGCTGGTCCTATGCCGGTGCCAGTCCCTGAGACCTTATCTGCCTGTCCTCGGGAAAAAGGCTTTAACACTTTATACAAACCATCAATATTATTCACAGGTGTGTTGTGTTTATGTGTTGTTCAGTTGTGTCCAACTCTCCATGACCGCATGGACCGTTACACACCATGCTGGTCCACTTGGTATTCATGACAGAGGTACTGAGTGGGTTGTCAGTTCCTTCCCCAGTGGCCACAGCATACACCTCCTGGTATTCCTAGGTGGTTTCCCATCCAAGTACTTACCAGGCCCAAGGTTATAGAGGAACTAGCGAATTGCCCGTCAAAAAATGACGGCAATGAAATTGTAAGTGAGCTAATGCTGTTTGGTGTATAATAATAAAATAAATAATAGATTAATAAATTAATATACTTTACCTATTTTGAAGTAATATATGCAGGAAGCATTGTGTTGAAGAGCTGTCAATGTGTTTTGATGTTGCTGCAGCATTAGTGGTGTGGAGCTGCTGTGTAAGCGTGCTGAATGTGTGCAGTGTAATAGTGTGCGTGGACAAGACAAATCCGTAGCTGTGCACTTCCGCATTGTATAAGTTATTGTTCTAAAATGGCGGCTAATGTGTGGTATACGGCTGTGGCTGATTTAACGTCCTTCGTTTTGGATGTCGTACGACTTTTTCAGAATATCCGTAGCTGTTTGGTGGTGTTTTGCGTGTTTATGGTGGTGTTTTGAGTGTTTAGGGTCCTTTAGCCTCGTTTTCGTTTTGTTCGGCGGACATTTTTTCTCTTGCTTAGGTGATTTTCGAGTATCTAAACTTCAAAATTTGTACTGGAGGTGTAACTTCACTTGCAGAGGTCCTGGGTGCCCCCCCCTTGCTGTGGGTAAGCTTTTTATATGTTAGTTGTGTGTATTTATTGTGTTTCTAATGTATTTCGGGTTGAGCGGGTTGCGTCCTTGTTTTCAAATCTCGTAAGTCTTTTTCGGGAAATTCGTTGTTGTTTGTTGGTGTTTTACTGTATTTTTATATATTTGTTGTTTGTATTTCTTGTATTTTTCATGTTTTGATGTGCGCAGGTTGCGGTCGATTTTTGCGAGGTCGTAATGGGTTGTAACGTGTCTTGTATTTTCCTTTCGGAACTACATAAATTTTGCGAGGGCCGCAGTTGCTGGCAAGGAGCGCCTTCGGCTTCGCGAGGGCCGCAGGCTCGCTGCACGAGCCCGCAAGCGTTAGCAACAGCTCACATGCTCACAACTGTATATGTGATTTCATGCAGTTAAAATGTACTTTATTCAAATCAGTGCAAAGCAAGATTAAAATTTAGTAATTCATATGAAATACCCTGGTAAAAATGTTTCCTGATCTAACAGCCGCCCCCCATCAGCATTGTAAAGTAACCATCATGTCACCAGGACAAAAAGGGTTGAGAAACACTGCCCTATATCACAATAAAAGTATGTGTGTATGTAATAGGATATCTGTATCATAACATTATATGTGTGTATAATAGGACATCTAAAACGTGAACCAAAATCTGATATCCATGCACGGTAAATGTCATTACAAAGTAAAATGACATACTGCCATTTCTTAAATGTCTTCCGAGAAGCTTACAGTGGGGACAGTGATAACAGGATGTGTTATAGTCAATTATTTGTAGACAAATTTGGAAATGCTTGCAAGTCCTGACCTGTTTGATTTTTAATGAACAAGGAGAATCCTGATGCCATTATCTGAGCACTAAGACCTTAATGGCTAATTGTTGCCCTCCAAACAGTATAGCGGGTATTGTATGTTTATTATGATAAACAGTACAGTTTATTGACCTTAGTAATGTCAAACAATTAACCTTGCTGTTTTACTTCCGGAAGTATTACAACTTTACTGGTAGATATTGGAAACATGACAGTAATATTTTTATTCATTCCTTGGCAAAAACAAGTGACAGCTGGGCTTAAAAATAAGCAACATTTTGTTTTCATCTTCTTTTCTCATGATGAAGAATGTCAGTATGTGTAGGCGTTAACAGAATGGGAAGTATTTTAAAAATATGCTTCTGCCCCCCATTTCTTAAAGTCACGGTTCACATTACATAGATTTATTTCGAGTTTTCCTTATCATAGCATGTGCTTGGTCAACCGAGTGATTCCCTTATTAGAAGAAAAACATGTCTCCCACAACCAATATTACAAATATTTCAGAAGGTGATGTACTATACTGTAGGATTTTAAGATCTATCCTGTTATGTGCACGCATGGCAGGGGAAGCCTCCTGGTGCCGGGGCGCACTTGCGTCCCGATGTACTCCCTAAGCCCCTAACACTAAGCCCCTACACCACTTACCGGCCCTAACCCTAAACCTAAACCCCCAACCCTAACCCCCAACCCTCTTAGCCTAACCCCCTAAAAGTAACTTCCTAAGCCCCTAACCATAAGCCCCTGACCCTAACCCCCTACACCACTTACCGGCCCTAACCCTCTAAACCTAACCCGAAAACCCCTAACCACTTACCGGCCACTTAGAGACAGCTACTTTGGGATGTTGGCGGCGTGCTTCCCGTGCTTACACATAACAGGACAGGTCCGGATTTAGATTTTTAGCAACCTGCCAGTGTGTTCATTATTTTGCATGACAGGCCTGCGAAGAACATATTTTGTATACTCAGATTTACATAAATTACTTTTGAAAATATATTAATTTGTTTAAATCTGTAGGTTGAGAGGTAAAATCTGTTTGAGGTGCTCCTGAATAGAAATCTCCATATACAAAAAGTTATTATACTGTTGTTTGTCCACATACATTCTTAATCTCCTGTTTGTATACATTTTAGAGGTCTTGCTAGGGGTAGAGAAACATAAGAAATGTAGGGTGCTCCAGACATGGGCCCCCTTGCTTTCTGATCCAAGAGAATCAGCATACACCTCCACTGGTTAGGCACAAGAGGCTGAAACATATGTCTGGGGCTTGAGGTTACAGTCTTGTGTACAGGTTTTGCCTGTTATTTAAGTGCTGGACTACCTCTTTCTGGTTGTGCAATGGGACATCAGAGTGAAATCGTATTAAAGCTCTGTTTGAGGTGCTCCTAAATAGGTATTTTTTTTTATTGAACTGGGTATTACATTGTTTTTCATCCTCAGTTTAATATCTCTTATACCCTTTTATTGCTGTTAAGAATTAAACAAGTTAAATAAGGCACAGTTCTGTAGCTTTTTGCATATTTTCACAATATATCTCAGTGGATTTCAACTTCTGCTGTGAAAATGTGCGTACCCACTACTCCTTCCTCCAGCTTGAATGGTCAAGACAGTCGGACAAAATGAAGTGTCTCTGATCAGTGGTGTTTTTTCTGAAACTGATGTCATGATTTTTTCATTGTAATTTAGATAAGGATAATTTTATCAATAGTTTGTATATTTGGTACTGTTTTTCAGTTAACTGAAAAAAATGATGCTAATAAACCTTGATTTAAAAAGAGCGAGAAGTATCTTTTCTTAATGTGTTCACCTCATTCTCAACCTGAAGGTCAGGATTTTCCATAGGCAGGGAACAGTATATATTTGCACTTACAATATATTAAACAATCCTATCTTACAGTGCTCCCTGCAGGGGGCGTTTAGTTTTTTTGGGGCTGGACTAGCAAAGCTTCTCTCTCATTAGCTGGATTGTGTACTTCCTCTCTTTTCCACATAACATGCTGGGGGGTATAATCTTATCCTCAAACCTGTTATGTCAATTACAGCCAGACGATGGGTATATCATCTATATGATCACATATTATTATATATAGATCATTTGCATACAGCTCACAATTAGAATATTTTTCTGTGTAAATGTATAAAATCATTTAATATTGAACTACATAAATATGCATGTGTGTAGCAGATTGCATATTACCATGTTTTCTTGCAGATTGCAGATTTCCGTGTTTTCTATTTTATTTAAAAAAAGGTGCAATTATTTAATTTTGAAAGGTGTTTTTTTTTTTATTGTTTAGCATAAAAAAGTTAAAAAAATCTTAGAACACACGTTCACATGGATAAAGTGCATATTTGTTAGTTAAGTGACTATAATGCAACACCTAGGTTACCTAATGTGTGAGATGGTGATAAGCTCCTAAAGTCAAAGCAATAAAAACACATTGCAATTCTACATCACACATTCATCTCATCCATACACTAAGGTCTTGTTTATATATAATAATTATATTGCAGAGTACCATGTGACAAGACTAATACATAGTTCTTTATATTTTGGTCTCTATATACCGTAAGTGTGTGGTAGTTATATGTAAGTACTGCAAACCCTGCTCACATATAATATTTATATTTTGTGTCCAGCTGTATTATAAGCTTTAGTTAACTAAATCTGAACAAAAGAGTGAAATTTTTATGTACTTATGCATTTTAATTTTATGACAACTTATAATCAAATAAAGGTAAATACTGTATATTTTTTTATATTATCAATTATTTACACACTGTAGATCAGGTTAGTCAATTGATGGGCCTGGGTCTAAGGGTAGACCTGCTTGAACGGTAGATAAAAAAATTCAGTTGTATCTGTTATAAATGTGGGAACAAATATAAAGTCCAAACATAGGAGTAGACCATACTGGAGTAAGCAAGAACTGCAGACATTGATAATAACAGGTAATATATTAAAAATAGTTTTTGCAAGTTATTATTTTTGTGCTTCAAAATGTCATACTGTAAATATGTTTTTTGTACCTTTACAGTGTGAAATAGAAATATTACTGAAGAGTGTGTGACCATAGCACCTTTATCATAATCAGTTGAGAGAAAATGTTCAGATTTGTAAATATGCATTTAATTTATTATGGAGATATCCCAGAAATGAAATGAAAGATTAGTTTTACATGTGACTTTTGCAAAGTGCACCAAAACGTTTACTAAGATGCAGCATATCCCTCATTCATATACTACAGAGATTACAACTTCCTGCATAACTGTCTGTATTGACAATAATTGCCTATCCTGCTTAATGTAAAATCCAAATATGATTGCCCATCGGGGCAATACAAACGATTGTGCCGTTTGCAGCCGTCCTCAAAAGGCGTTTGGTTCCTCGTGCATATGAAAATATTATATTACAACAATAACAAAGTAAAGGCATGAAAAAAAATGCAATGGGGTGCAATTATGTTGCAAAATTATGTGTAACAAAATAGTGCCTATAGAATTAATATAATTTTATTTTATATACTGTATATGTGCAGCTGCTTGCATCTGAATTGCTGAAGATTTGCTTTTGTACATATGCCTTTTGATGTTATAGAAATCAGAAACCGCCCAATCTTAGAGGCATCATAAGACATTTTTATAGTTAAAAAAACACAAATTATAAAATGGCAAGCATGTATGTGTGAGTGTGCCTCTCTGTGGTGTGTGTGATTTGTATGTGTAATGGATATAACATTAATATTTACACTACAGTGGTTGTACTATCAGTAAATTGCTGATGCAAATCTGCTCATTGATATCTTTCTCTCACTAAACCGGTTGCTATTATTGCATTATGTATTATAAATAAGGTTTCTCTCCTGTAATAGGACCTTTGTAGTATAACCTGAAGCCTCATCTGCAGTCAGTGAGCATTGCTCCTTGCAGTAGTGTGTACGTGCAGGGAGTAGAAAGGGTTGAGTGGGCAGTTGGCAGTCATTCATTGTCATTGATTGCCAGTCATTCATAAAAACTGCAGAGCCGGGAGAGGTGGAGTCAAAAAAAAAAAAAAAAGCCTTTGAGACACTTGCTGGAGACATCAGCTTGCATAATCTAATGTGATTACTGAGGCTGCTGCGATGTGCATGATGAATATAATGAAGAGATGTATGATAAGCCTGCATGTAATTAAAAAGAATCGCCAAGCAGCAGCAGCCACTGATAAATCTGTCTCCAGATCAGGTTTCAGACACACATTGAGCATGGTGCATTATTACTAAGAACTCCCATGCATGTGCATTCTGTGAATGGGCTTCTGACAACATAAAATGGAATAGATTGCTGGCTATTTTAGAATGCAATTCAGTTTTACACAGATTACATAATTAATGTGGCATGAAAATGAACAGGGTACAAAAGACAGAATGATGTAGCTAATTTTAAATTCCATAGATTTTCCAAAGCCTTTGTCTGCTTATAAGAGCCAATCAAGCACTCAGTGCTTCATACAACATTAACTAGAATGTGGAATGTACAATGCATTAATCAAACATAAATGTAAGTCTAGGAACCAATGCATCCGTGCTCCCCCCGCATTCTGTCTTTTACATAAGGAAGGCTATATGAATGCATATGCACCAGTGTGGTGTATGAGCTTTAACACTAGCTGTAAGTACCTTCTGTTCTTGCTGACAACATGCACAAAAATAAATAATAATGCTCGATTGTTGTCATGACTGACTTTTGGGCTAGAGTGGAACTCCCCTGAAGCCCACAAGCTACCTTGTTATTTGGGACTCTAAATAGCCTTTGTTATTTGCAACCCAGTGTGTTAAATGGACATGAGACTTGTTTTAGGGACTATGACATGTTGTTTTTAGGTGTAATGTAATGTGGGCCACAATAATGAATGTTGGAGTTACTATGTGATGTTATATGCACTGTAATAATGGTATTTTACCAATAACTAACAAAAATACACTTTCTTCCATGTTTGTTAGTGTGACAACAAAGGTTTTACCCAAAGTTTCTGCAAGAATTGACACTTTGACACCCGTCTCTTGCCTCAGATAGTTGTAAAAGTCGATAAGCTCCACCGAATTGATAATCCCCACCACTCCTAACATCAGAGCAAAACCAAAGGGGGTTTGGCTAAAATAAGTGGAGAAGGCGAGATGTGCGATAAAGGTCAGTCTGTCTGCACTAAGAAAAGGTGCATGGGTGATAGGGAAATTTGGTTATTATTTTATAATAAATTAGTAAAATCCTGTAACCTGTGATTTCTAGAGTTACTGAGAAATGATCCTGAAGCATGCTAGGCGCTGAGAGATTGAACACAAAAGTCACAACCTAGAGGGGAGAGTCTTGGCTGCATGTGGCCCCTCATCTTTGGGTCATCATAATTAGAATGAGTTATTACGTCATCATCAAAACCTTTTATTTATATAGCAAAATCAGAAAAAAAATATACAAAAATAATTTGTTTTTATTTGAAACTATTTAAATCTTACATAAAAAGCAAAATAGCAACAGATAGCAATAGACAATATATATATTTTTTCTTCTAAAAATCAGTTTCATTTAAACTTTTAGCCAGTTATTTCCTGTGTTAGCAGATTGTTTGTTGCATGCTGGAAGTCACTACTTCCTATCCTATAGGAATATTTTACTACCTTGTCAAATAACTAATGTAAATCTCTTGCAATACCCTATAGAAGAAAATAATGGAATGTTAAATGTTTTGCCACCATCATCTATGATTGCCATTAAGCCATTCAAGCATACTGCCAATGGGGCATGCAGTGCTGCCTGAGGTTTGCATTAATCAGGACACCATTTTTATTTTTGCTTGCAATATGGGAGCTTAGTACCAGAAGCGATGTAACAACACATTGATATCATATAAGATGGATGCTCCATGGTTTTGTGAGCGATGGAACTGTCTGATATGAATACCAGAGAGGGAACTGTCATGAATCAGCCAGTGGCCATATTGGATTTGGTGTGAACTATGCTGGGTTATCTTCCACATGCTGTTGCCATGTGGAAGAACAAAAGGTTTGGGCTCACAGAGCCACTGCTTGTTAATGGTATAGGATAGGGGAATGAGTAGGGGGTTCCACTGTCACCATTAAATAAAGTCAGCATTACTTCATAAAATGGATTGACGTGGAAAACCTGCCCCACCCTGATACCATGTGGGAATGGGGAAATATGGTTTGGGTTGTAATGGTTAATTACAGTATAAGCTTGTATATAGTATTATGGAGTGATTGTATTTAGGTAACCATCCCCCATTAGGTAAACACTGAGACAGGGTGTCGCCAGGACTTGAACAAAGAGCCAGTATGGGGTTTCCCCAGGGGCATAGTCCAGGAGGAAAAACAGGAAGTGTCCACTGGGAGAGTCTGGGTTAGAATGAGCTTGGTAGCCACGCCTGGGGTTGGCCCATTGGAGGAGTCTCATGGTTCCCACGTAGGGACCCGGCCTGATTGGCCAGAGGCAGTTAGGGGCTGACTAAAGGTAGCCCCTCCTGGTAATGTTGTATGCCTGTTTAAAAGATGTTGTTTTCCAAATAAAGTTGTTCATAATTTTCATCAAGACGTGGCGTGTAGATGTATTATTTACCCGGGTGACATATGCTTGCAGTAAGATTCGTCAGACTTACTGTCAATATTGCTCAGTCTAACCCAAGGGCTTAGACATGATGTTCCTGTAATCAAGACTACCTCCAAGGTCCAGAGTAACCCAAATCCGGTCAACAGACCCCAGCCAGAGAGTGGGTCGTGACAATTGGTGGCCTAGTGGTGGGGTACTCTGAGAAGGACCAGAAAATGGAGCAGAGGGAAGCAGAGGACTACAGACTACTCCTGCTAAATCAATGGATGGCATTCCTGCAATTATGGCATGGCCGTGAGCTGGCAAGCTGGTTAGAGGAACTGGTAGAGAAAGAGATGGACTTGGAGGAACAGTACCTTGCCAGGATCGAGTCCTTGGGTGGCCGGAGAGAGAATCTCTATTTTCGTTTGGATCTAGAATATGCGGTCGAGGAGATTCTGAATGGGGATCCGGAATATGGCATGGGGACTGCAAGGAGGCATAATAACTTGTTTGTTGAACGCTGCCTGGGTCTGGGACTGGAACCATGGTTCCCGGAGGCTCCTTTGCTAGAACCCCTGGTTCGGCAAGAGCAGCAACTGGAGGCTGAGTATGTTCAATTGTGGGATGAGATGCCCAAGAAGTATTTTTACTACTCAGACGGTATGTACCAGAGGGAGTATGTTAACTGGAACTGGAGAGAGGCTTTTATAGACGGTAAACAAAGTGAGGAGTGGGAAGGGGTAAACACTGTTCCTTTGCCAACTCCTGGGGATGGAGAATGTTTGCCCCTAGAACATGCAGCGACTGTGTCAGGGCCTAGTCATCAGCCCAAAGAGCCAGAGACCCAGTGGAATGTTCCCTGGGTGGGGCCAGATAATCCATGTCTGCCCCCTGAGACCCCAAGAGACTTAATCCCAGAGGAAGTGCGAACTGCTCACAAGCTAGGGCCAGATAAGTTAAGTCTGCCCTCAGAAGTTCTAGGCAAAGTGTGTTGGCCAGAACTGCTAATGAAGCCAGAGGCTCGGGATGATTATGTGATGGACGGTGGGAAGGGAGCCTTAGAGGCCAGGCTGGGTGGGAATGATGAGATTCCCCAGCCTGCATCAGATAACCACTGTCTGTACCCTGACACCCCAGGGGAGTTGTTCCCAGAGGTGCTAGTGAAGCACAGAGCCCAGGAGGGCTATTTAAGAGACTGTGGGGAGGGAAAGGAATTGGTTTCTGGCTACAGGGAACCTGACCTCACACAGCAAGAGAGTGCCAGGGGCACAAAGAGCCAGGCTGGGGCAGCAAGCATGCCAGCCTTGGCAAAAGCGTTATGGGTGCAGAGTGGCACCATGAAAGAGGGTGTACCAAGTGGGGAGATACCCTGGATAACCAAATGTCCAGGGGCCCACTGGAACAGACACCACTCCAAAGATCCAGTTCAACATAAAGGACTGGGTTAAAGTTGCTCAACCCCGGGCAATGGAGGAGTTCGGCACTTCAGCTGGATGGGAGCAGCATAGCCCCCCAGCCAAGTCAGAGGAGTGTAATCACAGCTTGGGTGGGAGCAGCGTAGCTCCCCAAGCTGCAACGGAAACAGCGGGACCAGAGGAAGAAAGCCAAGAGGAGCTGTCCCTTTGTAGTCCCATAGGCCCAGAGACTGTTTTAGAAACCCCAGCCCAGCTGTGGGGACTGGCTGGAGGGAAAGGGGTTGCTATGGGACAGGGATTGTTTTATGGGGTTCCAAAAAATACTGTTTTGCCTCAGAAGAGTGTATGGGTGCAACCCTCTGTGTCCCCAGTGACTTCCATGCTGCTGCCAAAAAGAGAGAGATGGGATCCTGAAATATTTGGGTGGGGGTTGCATGGGAAGAGCAATTTGCTCTATACAGTGGGAGCAAGGCCAAGGGCTGGGGGAGGTTTTTACTCTGCACTTTGGGACTGTTTTCTAAAGGACTTGAACGTGGAGAGAGTGCAGATGGCCTAGCCAATCCAGAAGAGTCATGACTATCAGCGTAGCTGGGAAAATCCTAGGGGCATGGATGTTCCCTGCCACGCTTGGGGAGGTGTTATTAGGAATCAGCCAGTGGCCATATTGGATTTGGTGTGAACTTTGCTGGGTTATCTTCCAAATGCTGTTGCCATGTGGAAGAACAAAAGGTTTGGGCGCACAGAGCCACTGCTTGTTAATGGTATAGGATAGGGGAATGAGTAGGGGGTTCCACTGTCACCATTAAATAAAGTCAGCATTACTGCATAAAATGGATTGACGTGGAAAACCTGCCCTACCCTGATACCATGTGGGAATGGGGAAATATGGTTTGGGTTGTAATGGTTAATTACAGTATAAGCTTGTATATAGTATTATGGAGTGATTGTATTTAGGTAACCATCCCCCATTAGGTAAACACTGAGACAGGGTGTCGCCAGGACTTGAACAAAGAGCCAGTATGGGGTTTCCCCAGGGGCATAGTCCAGGAGGAAAAACAGGAAGTGTCCACTGGGAGAGTCTGGGTTAGAATGAGCTTGGTAGCCACGCCTGGGGTTGGCCCATGGGAGGAGTCTCATGGTTCCCACGTCGGGACCCGGCCTGATTGGCCTGAGGCAGTTAGGGGCTGACTAAAGGTAGCCCCTCCTGGTAATGTTGTATGCCTGTTTAAAAGATGTTGTTTTCCAAATAAAGTTGTTCATAATTTTCATCAAGACATGGCGTGTAGATGTATTTTTTACCCGGGGACATATGCTTGCAGTAAGATTCGTCAGACTTACTGTCAATATTGCTCAGTCTAAACCAAGGGCTGAGACATGATGTTCCTGTAATCAAGACTACCTCCAAGGTCCAGAGTAACCCAAATCCGGTCAACAGACCCCAGCCAGAGAGTGGGTCGTGACAGGAACAATTTCTTGTATACTTTTAGTTGGACTGTGTGGCCATCTTGGAAAGCATTTTCTGCTTCTCCATACATATATATGGTACATACAGTCATATTCTGTATGTTGTAGTTGTATCCATGTATACTTCAGTTATTCCAGTAAATATTATGATATCTGCACCAGTTTAAAATGTATTCCTACACTCTAGCAACAAGCATGAAAAACATTGTACTAATGGTTTTCTTGATAGCAAATAATTTCTGAGACATCCAGCACTGTTTGTGAGGCTTCTTTAGGTTAAGTGTCAGCTTACTATGCTAGCGCTTGAAAAAATGTGTGAGGGAATATAACGGAATAATAACACTGTGGAACACACAGACACACAAGCAGACTGTAATCCTAATTAGTACATCAAAACAGCTAATTAGTATTCAGAAGCCTCTCATTTCCATAACAATGCACCACAAACAATAATGATTTTCTCTTGAAGGATTCACTTTAATATAATACTAGCAACTTGCCCGTCAAAATTGCCGGCAATAAAATTTGAAGGCTGGCAGTGCTGTTTGCCACATAATGCAAGGCCCTCCCCCCTTTAACTTGTGGGCCTTGCGATGAGTGCCTTTGGCCTTTCCCTGGCCTGTTTTTTTCCCCCTATTTCCCTCCCCTGTGTCTCTTTTGCCCCTTTGGCACTCATTGCAGCAAAGTCGTGCGTGTAGGCGCTCATCGCGAGGCCTGCAATGAGCGCCTTTGGAATCTGTTTTCTGAGGTGGGTGGAGGATTTGAATACACAGGAAGTGACTCATTGAGAATTTGACATCTACAGCTGCCATTGCATATGTTATGGTTATTTCTCATTAGTAAATCTCCTTAGTTTACAAGGACACTAAAAGGTGGCACTGCATGCTTGTGAAAAAGGAAGGGCAGCTTCAAAAATATTGGCCCAATGATAATTACAGTATGATAATAACAGTATGATAATACGCTCTATAACCGTAAATGGGCTGCGGGAGCTTTTTTTCCCCTATGTTACACGTTTATGTTAATCTTTAGCTCCTCCACATTATGGCACTCAGCCCACATCTATAACTCAAATCCTTATCAGCAAGAGATTTCAGTATAGGGAGTACCCAAACCAACCAATCATGGGAACATTATGATTTTTATAATGAGTGAAAACAAGTGCCGTAACTGTGGCAAGAAACCATTATATTTATATATTATTTTTAATTCATTTATTTATATTTCTTGAAATTGTATAGATGTCACAATTGTATTTATAGAGTCAATATATAAAAACGGGTTCATTTTGGTTTTGTGTATTATATATATATATATATATATATATATATAGACAATGCATTAGAGCATTTGTTCCTAGGCATGTATTAACCCCTTGAGTACTGGATTATGTGTTATCATTGATGTTGTATCATAAAACGGACATAATAATACAGTATCACATTTTTTTAATTACACATGTTTATATTGGACTGTTAAGTGTCAAATAATGTTCAGAGTTCATTAGTTTCTATTGTTTTTTGGTGCTATATTGTCTCTTTAACTGCTGATGCGGCACTGGTTTTAAAACCATTTGCTAGTGATCTTCAGTTTTTTGTAGCTCGACACTGTCCTATTTTGTGAGTTATCTATAAAGTCTTATTAGTATGGTGTTGAAGTCTAACGCAGTAACTGGTAATCTTTTGCCAGTGCAGAAATCAATGGAAAAGTTTGCCGTAATTTTCAGGTCTGGCGATTGGTGATTAACATAGCTAGGGAGATTTACTTTGGCCCTGGTACAAACTGTGATAGTGGGGATTTGCATAGGGCCCTATGTTACTACACGTAAAATAGACTTTATTAAATCCTTAAAGGCATGTACATGATGGCAGTAATGTTGTAGACGAACATCAAACATTTTGGACTCCTTTGATTGGCTTTGGACATTGAAGAGCCAATTTTTATTAACGTGGAAACGTTGTGAGGATCCAACTAAGCCATTTAAGGATCTTGTGGTTCCACTAGTACTTATGGTGTTCCAAAATGGTTTTGCTGCTGTAATAGCTTTGAGTGTGTGAGTGATTTAGGACAGATATCACATTAGTTTAAAAAAGATTGTTATTTTTTTTTTAATATTACATTAATTACAGGTTAATTATTATTAAGTGACTGATTAATGACATAGACCCTCATTCAATTGCGATTTGGCCAATTGAATAGTGCTCTAAATAGACACATAATATATATTTTTTAAAGAAGTTTTTAGTTAGTAAGCATCTATCCAAAAGCAAGGTTTTCACTAACTGAAAACTTCTTTAAAAAATATATGCTATGTGCTTATTTAGAGCCCTATTCAATTGGCCAAATCGCAATTGAATGAGGCCCTAAGTGTTTGATTTATATTTTGGGGTTTTATTATTTCTACTGTAACTTTACATATATTAATATTTTGAAGCTCTACCTTCGAATAATTCTGCAATTCTATTATCACTGAGGAGAGAACTATTGAATTCTCCTGATATGTGAAATCTTTGTTTTGCTTATAGTTAACAAGTCATTTCATAGCACCTCCCACTCATGGTGTCTCCTAGAATTATTTATATGTGGTAGAAAACAGACACGTTTAATGTGTGATTAAGCTGTGTGAATTACTTTATTCCATCCCCTCCCCTAGAGTGAGACTGTAATTAACTCTCTTGTAGTGAACAGGATTTTTTTTTTCTTTCATAGGATTTGTTACAAATGGGCAGTGATGAGTTTCCAGTGCACAAGACAACGTCTAAGTAATGCTGTATAAGTTCTAAGTTTACTGTCATACATTTACACATAAGATTATTAGACACCGTGCATTATTAAAAACATGTTTCTATTTAAACGTAATTTTTGAATGCAGGAAATGTGAGACGTTACTTCCCCTTCAAGCAGTGAAATATGAAGACCAATGTCATGTTAACAATTTTAAAAATTAAAGCAAATTTTTGTAAAAATAAAAACATTACATGTAATTTATATTAATATTTAGCACTGTATTTCGATGGATGCAGAACTTACTGTACTAGTTCCGATCTGCAGGTTGATAGTTGAAAGTCATGAAAAATGTGTTTTCCTTCTTAAATAGATGTTGGATTGATGAATTTAGATGGGATGAGGCATGAATTACTGGAACAGGATAAACTATGACAATTATTTCACTATTGCTCTGATTATGCCAAGCCTGGTAGAATGATAAAAGCTTACACAAACTGTACCTTAGCAGGAACACAGTAAACATCTCATTGCAGGTTTGCCTGATGCGCTGCAGCTGCTTGTCTCTCCTAGTTGCTGACTCAACACACTGTGTATACATCATATTGGCTATGTGGCCAAATCTCCATCCTCAACTTTGTAGCTGCTAGTTTAAATAATTCAGTGGTGATTTAAGCAATAATTAAACATGCTTGCATCTTAATGATTTCATTATCCTTTTTTACAAATACAAATCACAGCAGTTGTAGTGATTCCCATGTCCTTTTAAGACAGATTAACAGCGACACTTAAATTAAAAACTATACTAGATCAGTTAATTTAATATAGCACATCTTTAATATCTACCTTTCTTACAGGTTTTGGAAATTTCACTTGAAAAGTATTAGTTTTTCTCTTTACATGAGAAAACAAGTTATTTTAAATAATTATATATTATATACTATTTTTTTCTAAATTAATTACAAAAGAACATGCCTTTGTAAAATATATCTTATACTTTTCACAGAAACAGCATGGCTTCGACTAGCATAGCATTGTCTTTAAAAAAATAAAATAAAATAAAAACTTCTGGAGGGTTGTTTTTGAAAAATACAAAACTGAGCCATGCAATGACACATTTAACTCCCGCTGCTGCACTACTAATGACTCCTGGCTTTGTACAGAGAACAATAAATTCCCAGACAAAAAGCAGAGTTAAATACAGAGTTGTCTGTTAATAATTAATAAAAAGTGACGGAAAGAAAAAACAACTGCAGTGCCATTTTTCCTTTGCATTCACATAATAGTTTGAATCTCAGTACTAAAATGTGTTAAGTATACAGCAGTGGTTTCAGTAACCTCGTTCTTATTTCAGTTATTTATAATGTATTAAAGGGACACAATGCTTGGCTTTAGCGAAATGCAAATAAATCTCTGTCAGATCTATGTGTGCAAAGGACAAATAATGTGGAACACTGTAGATTAGGAATACCTTTATATGTGTGTGAAGTATGCAATAAACTAACAACATCAGCAGCTATGCAAGCCATGGTCATGCACAAGTTTTCATTTTAGCAGACTCTAATGCATGGAATCTGCCATGATAGTTATACTACATGTTCAATGCATGAGGGGTAGCTTTCCCTACTCTAGATTACAAGTTAATGGACTAAAAGTCTTCTTTACCCTCAATTACTATGGTCTCTATTTAATCTCAATTTGCAATTACTTGAGCCCGTAATTGGAGCCTGTAAACATTACTGATATTTAATTGGCTACTTTGAGCTACTCACATTTTAAAATTGTGAGTTACAGACTCAAAAGCACTGCGGTTGTCAAAAACGTAACTCTGTCCTATGTCCTCCTTTGCTGTTTCAAGCCATTAAATGTTACCAGTGCTAAAGATGCAAAATCCATATTTAAATACAACAATTCAACAAGCCCTCAATTGCCTTCTAAAAAAATCCTACGAGTACTAGATAGGACTCGCAAGGGGGTTAAACACCTTTTCGTAACACTGCAAATGCAAATAAACACACACTACTGTACTTAAAAATACCGGGGACGCAATGAAAGACATTATAATTAACTAGCGAAGTCCCACGTGTTTCTTTGCCTTCACTGCTCGCCTCGCTATGCGAGGCAACGCGCTCATTGCCTTTATGCTGAGAATTTTAGTGCCTTAACAGCTCACCTTGCTATGCCTAAGTGCTACGCGTTAACGGCTGGCCTTGCTTCGCGAGGCTCGCAGCGATGAGCGCCTTTGGCGATCATTACCTAAGTGCTACGCGTTAACGGCTCAATATAAAACATATGAGAGATGAGCGCCTTACAGTTTGACAACTATTATATGTGATTGCCCAACAGTTTCAAGCTTGCAAATCTGCAAACAAAATAATTTTTTATATTTTATTTCCGTTATATTGATCCTGAGAATCAAGGAGTTAATACATATTTTGTTTGTCTTAGTTCATGAGACTAATGTATATTTACATATGTTGTATGTTGATATAAAATTAAATAATAAAAAAATAGTAAAAATCTGTTAGCTATGTGGATAATCAAACACTGCACCGAGCACATGAGAACACTTCTTAGAACCTACCTTTCTTGGGAGATGCAGGATATTCCCATATGATCATATCCAATGACATATGTTTGTCAGACAAGTTCATTTTTTAAGGTAAAACATTACATTTCAGGGGAGTAAAAGCTACTGTATACATTTTTATTTCCGCATATTGGCCTTTATTACGATAATGGACTGTCCAATCTAGTACCGTTTATATCAGAATTTATTTAAAGGATCAAAATCAAAAATCCTAACCCAGGCATGTGCTAGTGTGCCTATGAAATATGAGCAAATGAAAAAAAGTCCTAGGGAAACTACCAAAAAGGGTAATTTGCAACATGTTGAGAAAGAAAGTACATGATCCAAGTGTTACAATTGTCTGCATTTAAGCTATTACAGTTTCCTGGTATGAGATTGAATGTACCTCTACAGGAGAATGGAGATGTCAACTGAATTGTTACTGTAACAGCTCACAGACCTTTTTGGTTACATTATATCTCCAACCAAAGTTCCATAGGATGGGAGAGATATAGTCCTAACTCCATAAACTATATGGCTTCATAAATAAAACCGTTTCTTAATCTGTGCCCGATTTCCTTTAAGTACCAATGTAAGAATAGTGATTTAAAAGGAAAGTTTAGTCATTTAAAAATATCACATAGGACTTTGCTGAACTTTGTGCAGTGATATAATATAGAACAGGATGATGTTTCACTTCAAGTAACTTCCTCTGCCTTATTATATTCTGAGATATTGTGTAGTGGAGGAAGATTCACAGGAAACCAGTTCAATCAACCAGTATTCAATACAGTTTTTTTGTATTCTACATTTTTAGAGAAGCTGTGATCAAAAATGTGTTGCTACATAGAGTATGTTTTAGTTGGCTTAATATTACAGTAATTCCATATAGAGGCACAGTTGGAAATAGCAGAACCTTTACATTTGGAATATCAAGGGAATGAGCCTCAGAGGAGCATAGTGCAGGGCAAGAGGACTGTCATGTTGGATATTGTTGGATAGGTAAGCATTTCTAAAATTATAGGAGCACAAATCAAAGAAATGAAAAATAATGATTTCCACCTACTGTGAAATGGTATAGATTTTATGTAACCCTTAAGACTGAAAGCATAGCATAAGAAAAATAGTTATTACAATGAGAAAACGTTTTTTGAGATGGCAACTTGTTGGAATCTCAGTTTAATGACTTTATAAAACATGCCTTAATGAAATATCTAAAGTGTCTTTGTAAAAATGAAGTTATCTTCCACATTTCATATATATTTATTTATCTATCAACTTATATGTTGTTATTAGTATATATGAATTTCACTTAAATTAACATTTGGCTTCAATGTAAGCAACACATCTAGTCCAATGTAATCTGATGTAACATATTATCAGCCTTATTAAATTGTAATTCTGCCAATTTAATAGGGCTCTATATAAGCACATAGCATATATTTTTTACAGAAGTTTTGGATAGACGTTCACTAACTAAAAACTTTGGTAAAAAAAATATGCTCTGTGCTTATATAGAGCCCTATTCAATTGTCCGAATCGCAATTTAATAAGGCTGTAAGTTTCGTACATTAACAAACAGAATGTTGATATGGTATGAGTGGGGTGGAGAGTTATCATATGTCAAATAGTTTTTCCCATTAGCACATGTAATTATCACATGTGTAAAACCATGTAGTATTACAAAAATAATTTAAAACAAAATGTGAAATAGTAACTTTTTTATAGATCTATTTTATAGATCTGCATACAGTACCTTGCAAAAGTATTCACCCCCTTGGCATTTTTTCGTGTTTTGTTGCCTCACAACCTGGAATTAACATGGATTGTTTGAGGATTTGCATCATTTAATTTACAGAACATGCCCACAACTTTTTGAAGATGTGTGTTTTTTTTTAATTTTATTGTGAAGCAAACAACAAATAGGAGAAAATAACAGAAAAAGTCAATGTGCATAACTATTCATCCCCCTTAAGTCAATACTTTGTAGAACCAGCTTTTGCGGCAATCACAGCTCCAACTTTTCAAAAAAGGAGTGTATATTTTATGACAGACCATGTGACACTTAGATTGCACAAAGGTGGACATCATTTCACAGATTATGTGACTTCTGAAGGTAATTGGTGGCACAAGAGCCTTTTATGGGCTTCATAACAAAGAGGTGAATACATATGCACATGCCAATTTTCTGTTTTCTATTTCTAAAAAATAGTTTTATGTATATATTTTTCTCATTTCACTTCACCAGCTTAGACTATTGTGCTCTGATCCATCACATAAAATTCAGATTAACAAAACATTGAATTTAAGGCTGTAATGTAACAAAATAGGTAAAAAGTCAAAGGGGGTAAATACTTTTGCATGGCACTGTATTTCTATTATTTTATGTATTTTAATATAATATTCATTATAATTGAGGTGGTTAACAAGTGATGCAGAAATAGATACAATTATCCTAAAATATATAATTATAGTTTATGAATTAACTACTGCTGGAAAAGTAGGTGCATGGAGCCCAGTCAATGGACAGTTGTGCTCAAAAGTTTGCATACCCTGGCAGACATTGTGAAAGTTTTACATTTATTTTGAAAATATGACTGATTGTGCAAAAGAAAATTTATTTTATTGAAGGATAGTGGTCATTTGAAGCCATTTATTATCACATAGTTGTTTGACTCCTTTTTAAGTAATGATGATAACAGAAATCACACAAATGGCCCTGATCAAAAGTTTACATACCATTGAATGTTTGGCCTTGTTACAGACACACAAGGTGACACACACAAGTTAAAATGGCAATTAAAGGTTAATTTCCCACACCTGTGGCTTTTAAAATTGCCATTAGTGTCTGTGTATAAATAGTCAATGAGGTTGTTAACTCTCACGTAGATGCACTGAGCAGGCTATATATACTGACTCATGGGGAGCAGAAAAGAACCGTCAAAAGACCTGCGTAACAAGGTAATGGAACTTCATAAAGATGGAAAAGGATATAAACATATCCAAAGCCTTGAAAATGCCAGTCAGTACTGTTCAATCACTTATTAAGAAGTGGAAAATTCAGGGATCTCTTGATACCAAGCCAAGGTCAGGTAGACCAAGAAAGATTTCAGCCACAACTGCCAGAAGAATTGTTCATAATACAAAGAAAAACCCACAGGTAACCTCAGGAGAAATATAGGCTGCCCTGGAAAAATACTTGTGGTTGTTTCAAGGAGCACAATACAACGATACTTGAACATAAATCAGCTGCATGGTCGGGATGCCAGAAAGAAGCTTTTACTGCGCCAATGTCACAAAAAAGCCCGGTTACAGTATGCTCGACAACACCTTGACACGCCTCACAGCTTCTGGCACACTTCTGTAATTTGGAGTGACGAGACCAAAATAGAGCTTTATGGTCACAACCAGAAGCGTTATGTTTGGAGAGGGGACAACAAGGCCTATAGTGAAAAGAATACCATCCCCTCTGTGAAGCATGGTAGTGGCTTACTGATGTTTTTTTTTTGGGGGGGGGGGGTGAGCTCTAAAGGCGCAGGGAATCTTGTGAAAATTTATGGCAAGATGAATGCAGCATGTTATCAGAAAATACTTGCAGGCAATTTGCATTCTTCTGCACGAAGGCTTCGCATGGGACGTTCTTGGACTTTCCTGCATGACAATGACCCTAAGCACAAGGCCAAGTTGACCCTCCTGTTTTTACAGAAGAAAAAGGTGAAGGTTGTTGGAGTGGCCATCACAGTCTCCTAACCTTAATATCATCAAGCCACTCTGGGGAGATCTCAAACGTGTCGTTCATGCAAGACGACCAAAGACTTTGGATGACCTGGAGGCATTCTGCCAAGACGAATGGGCAGCTATACCACCTGCAAGAATTAGGTGCCTCATAGACAACTATTATAAAAGAATGCATGCTGTCATTGATGGGGGCAATACACAGTATTAAGAACTAAGGGTATGCAAACTTTTGAACAGGGTCATATAATTTCTTTCTTTGTTGCCATGTTTGTTTTATGATTGTGCCATTCTGTTATAACCTACAGTTGAATATGAATCCTATAAGAAATACAAGAAATGTGATTTGCCTGCTCACTCATGTTTTCTTTAAAAATGGTACATATATTAACAATTCGCCAAGGGTATGCAAACTTTTGAGCACAACTGTATTGAGGTTTGGTTCAGTTCTATTTATTCTTTTGTGTGTTTAGGCATATCTTACTGTGAAAGCTGAGGTTTAATATTTTTGGATATATAGCTATTAAATGGTATTTTACAGCTTTTATACTGCACATGGACTACTGGTGTGAGAGTGCAGTGTCCAGCTGATTCTGAATACAATGAACAATTGTACTGAAGATAACAGAGAAGAAAAGATAAGAACTTTGTAACAGCACTTGAGATATATAGCTAAGTAGGTACAGGTGAAATGCCTCCTAGGAGACGTGAACTAATGCCAGTGAGCTGTTCAATAGAACTTGTCTAGATGACCAATGTTCTTTATGTAGAATTCACACTGAATATTTTATACTACTTAAAGTATGAGCTAGGAGGAATTTTGTTAAGTTCTTCACTTGCCTCCTTTTGTGAGAGGCCACTGAGGGCTCTGCAAATTGCTGTAGAGCCAAACTGTACTTACTAACCTCTTATTTTGTATTGGCTCTGATATAGTGACAGGCTGAGACAAAATGTAATTATGCAATGAGAATACTTCTCAAGCCACCCCTATTAAATTATACTTACAGGTTTTCAAAATCAGGAAAAAAAAAAACATTTTTATTGTTAGCATTGTCCTATATGATTATAGAACTCATGTTGAAACAACTAAAAGGCTGATAGGGAGTTCTTTAGAGAGAATTTGTGTAGCTATCACATAGCTATCTCAAATTATCTCCTGTAAAATTTACAGGCTTGCACAGAGGGAGTTTTTCACATAGCTCTAAAGTGTGTTCTCAATCTATCTTACTACTAACTGTGGGAGACTCCGAGTCTGAAACTCAGTAGTCTCCATAATTATTCGACCTACTACCTAAAGTGAACACGCTAAACTAGCATACCATCCTCCATCCTTTATGAGACCCCCAAAGGCCCTGCCACTAGGGGTTTGTATAGACCAATACGTAAACAAACCCAGGGGGTCCCTAAGAACTCCCAGGGGCCCTCTAACAATCTCATCCTTCGTCATGTCCCTGCATTTTATTACTGTCATTACCAGTTCACTTAGCATTCCTTTTGGCATAGCTACAGCTTCCATGATCTTTAAAAAAAATGATGGTATCGCTATTCAAATATCATACATTCATTAAAGGACCAGTTACTTCAACACCAAGATTTGTCCTATCTACTTTGAAATATGAAGGATGGATCAGATATGTATCTGGTTGTTTTGCAGTTCTTGGAGATTTTTATACTCAAGGAAGATGGAAGTCTGTTTCAAGCAACTTGTCATGCAAACTCTTTGAACTAAGAGCTGATCTAGAAGCTATTAGACACTGTGGGCATGTTTTACAGAGATCCAGGGAAAAATTAAAGTAGGTCAATATTAAGGCTGTATCCTATTTGGGAAAGAAGACTGAGAGGAACTTACAATAAGCCTATTCTCAAAGAAGTCTATCCAATTTTATCATGGGCAGAAAAGAATGTACCTAGTTTGTCTACTGTTTGTACCAGGGACATCAAATTTACAAGCAGATTTTCTAAACAGGAACAATGTGGACCTAAAGGAGTGGAGTCTAAATTATTCAATGTTTCTCCATATCACTCACACATGGGACCTTCCACACATGGGACCTTCCGTCTCATGACATCACCCTCAAATAACAAGTTCCCAAGTTTCTGTTATACACACCAAAGGTATCCCGTGGAAGCCTTCTTGGTATCCTAGGACTTACATACCCCCCCCATTCCCATGAAAAGAAAATTCTCCCTAATCTTTCAGGGGTTGTAGCAATTATTCCATTATGGCTAAGAAGATGCTGTTACCCACTTCCTCTCATGTTGAAACTCTTTCTTTGAAAGCTCCCTATATTTCAAAACCTGCTTTACCAAGGCCTCTGTAATTATTTGGTAGAGAAATATGATTTAGCAGCATGGAGACTGAGTGGCAAAGTCTCATCCAAAACTGTTTCATTTTAAAATGGTAGATACATTATTGAAGTTCACTTATCACAGGATCTGGGATAAATTTGCTATGTGGTCACAACATAGTAACATAGTAATGGAGGTTCAAAAAGTGCATTTGGTCCATTAAGTCCAACCTTTTTAAACCTCCGATCTTTGTAATATGTGGATTAATTGTTAATTGAGCCAAACAAAAATCTCCATTGAAAGATTGCAATTGTCTCATAATACATCTATATCTAGCCCCTTTTAAGGTTTTCTATTGCCATTACAATCTCCACAGTCTCACTGCCCTTACAGTGAAGAACTGTTGTCTTTCCTTAAAGTAGAATCTTTTTTATCCTAACCTCAAGGAATGTCCTCTTGTCAGTTGAAAACCTCTGAGCACAAAAGGCTCCCTTTTAGCATAAGCCATCTTCCACTAACTTTGTCATTGGTTCCAATGTGTACCGAGACTGCTGGGTCATTTCCAGCCCCTCCTAATAACAGAACGCCCAGACAACCAAAACGTGTCTGTTACTCTGCCTGATCTGCCCTCCCACTCCTCCAGTAGATCTGTTCTATCGGTTGTTAGAGCGAACAGCTCTCTCTGGAATTGCCATTCCTGAATGGACATCCCCAACATTTACACCCACTCTGGCAAATATGTTGTTGTTTGCCAACTCTTCTTGTTGGATATCCCCTTTATTTAAACAACAACAATAAACTATTAACTGCACTACTATTGTTCCCAAGTTCCCAAGTTTGCCTCTTTTTAAATTGTATTCTGCCTAATCACCTACCTACTAATTTAAGCACACCTACAGCAAGGCAAATCCAGAACTCCAGTTTTCCCTTCCAGTTAACAAATAACTTAGACCAGCGTTTCTCTTTTCCAGTCCTCATGGACTTACTAGGGCCCTCATTCAATTGCAATTTGGCCAATTGAATAGGGCTCTAAATAAGCACATAACATATTTTTTTTAAAGAAGTTTTTAGTTAGTAAGCATCTATCCAAAAGCAAGATTTTCACTAACTAAAAACTTCTTTAAAAAAATATGCTATGTGTTTATTTAGAGCCCTATTCAATTGGCCAAAACGCAATTGAATGAGGGCCTAGGTGGGATAATTGTATTATAGTGACAGCTACTGAGTTAAGAAGGAGTAACTGGTTTTCCATATTGATTGACTATGACTATGACTTGAGAGTGGTGCTTTAGTATTTAAGACTATAGTAGGCCTAATATGAAAGCAAAGTGCTCCTTAGAAACAAACTGATATTCTGTCTCAGGATACTAGACTGCTTATGTGTGAAGTAACTTTCATAGTCAATTGACAATACCTCCCTTTTATTAACTAGCATCATTGTTTTTTAAAGTTTTTAATTTTGTCAAGATTATGTATTAAGTATTACAGTCCCGTTTATAATAAATTGAGTTCTAATGAAGGAAATTTAGGATGACTTCTCACTGGATTTGGTGAATACAAATGGACATCTAATAACTGAGTCTAATAACTTCTATGTATCACTATATTGGCCTTCCATGTAATGAATGAAGTCTTCACAAGCACTAATTTCATCAAGTGAAATTATATGGGATATAAAAAATAATGTAACCCTCTGTGTTGCTAATTTCTGGGATAAGAATATATATCCAAGTATCTCATAAGTGATTATATATCTTTATACCACCCCATTAAAAGGAAATCAAGGGGGATAAATGTAAAGTGGATGGTACACAAATGCAAATACAAGTTAAGGCACTGAATGAAAAATACATTTAGTTATAAGCTAGAGTATTGCACCCTGAAGAAATATAACACAAGCACAAATACATAAATAATTAGAGACTGGAAATAATACATTACACACGTTCTTTTATTTTAATAGTGGAGTATTTTTGAGAGCACGTGTCAATAAAGTTTTTCCATTTGTTTAAATAATTTTGTTACCAATGTGGTGTTAGGCACCGGAAAAAGTTCTGTTGTAAATAAATATATACTAGGTTACCCACTCCAGACCTCAGTGTCTATCAGGCTATCTACACCTGCCTTCTGTTACAGTCTTCCTTGTCTGCTTGGCTACCTGCTACAACCTATTGTATCAACAAGGCTACCTGCTCCAGTCTTCAGTTTCTATTAGGCTACCTACTTCAGCCTTCAGTATGTCCCAGAGTACTGTTGCAGCCTTTAGAGCCTGTTTGGCTACCTGATCACGCCTTCAACATCTATCAAGCTACCTGTTTCATCCTTAAGAATCTAACAGACTAGCTGCTGCAGCCTTCAGTATGTACCAGAGTACTGTTACAGCCTTCAGAGTCTTCTTGGCTACCTTCTCCAGCTATCAACATTTTTCAGGTTGCCTGCTCAGTTTTTTGTGTCTACCTGTCTTTATCTTTCAGCATCTAGAAGGGTATTTGTTATAACCTTCTCTATTTACCAGGCTATCTGCCCATCTTCTCCAGCCTATTATATCTACCAGGCTACCTACTCCAGCCCCCCAGCATCTGTACAAGTTACAGTCTTTGAGTCTCTCTGGCTATTGACTCCAGTATTTGCTTTGTTCCTGGTCCTTGTAATCTAAATCTACTTGTTGATGTCAAGGTTTCTGCCTGTGTACATTAGGTCTGTCTCCTGTCTCAGAAATTGAGATAACACCATGTGCAGATATAACCCAACTTCAGTCCTTCAGTCGTTGTGGTTATAGTTTTAAAATCTACACTTGAAAATTTGCAACATGTTAAGAATGTAAAAAGATAAAAACAGAGCATCTAATGTATTACCTTTTTTCATTAATTTATGCTGCTCCAGAATCTGCTATATTGCTTATAGCATATCAAATCCTGAGGCGGGTGATAACTGAATATATAGAAAGTTTGTGTCTACACAATAGGAATAGAGCTGTAATAATTGTTAGTAATCTCAGCAGGACTATTGGAAAAATATGGGAACACAACAAGCATTCAGCAACAGATAAGAAATGAATACCTGTACAAAGTAAAAATGCATAAAAGGGTAGTATGCTTTAAGGTACAGCAGAGAAAGCATTCTGCCTCTTCCCACCAGTCTCAACGGAATGCAAGGCTAGGACAATCTCCAGCAGTGACATCAACACTGTTTTGAATATGCTGGGAGTGTCTGACTAACAGAGCTGTTAGTCACAACCATCTTCATCGACTCCAGTGTACCATGTAGTACATTGTCCATTTCCTTTTTTTTTTATAGTATTTATTGTTTTTTCAAGAATATAACAATGTACCATATAAATACCATATATATCATAAATACAGTTAATAACATAGTACATTGAAATTGACACAAGAAAAGGGGAAAGTATAAAATACATGTGGTAAAACATTCACTCGTCATGCATACACTTTCATTTGAATGATCATGATACTGAATTTTAAATAGACAAAGATGAATAGTAGTAAAAAACAAAGAAGAACAGCAAAAAAACAAAAGGGAAGGACCCGGTATCAGTGAGAGAGAAAAAGCAAAAAGTATTGCTATAAGGTACCAAGCCAGGAACAGCGAACAATTCCATTAGGCAAGAAATGACAGCCATTATTATATACAAATTTAAGAAACCCCTTTATGGATAGAGTCCCAGATTTTCCACTTTAGAGAGTTGTTGTGAGAAGTGCATGAATCTTCACAGTTGGTTTGGAGATCTCTTACCCGTTGAATCATTACTAAAATTTCATTCCAAATAGGAGTTTTATTAGATTTCCATCTGGAAATAATTGATCTTTTTATTGCCATACAAATTAAAATAATGAAAGCTTTCTTATCTAAATTTATCGACTTTGGAAAAATATGCAACAAACTATACTGAGGTAGAAAAGGAAGTTTAAATTCTATGGAACGTTCAATGAACTCAAAAAATTCCAACAACAAGGGTTTAATTAATGGGCAATCCCAAAATGTATGAAGAAAATCACCATATATGCCACATTGTCTCCAACACATACTGTCTTAAAGATTATGTGAAAATTGATAGATTTGAGAAGGCACCATGTACCACCTATTTACAAGTTTAATGTGGAGTTCTCTATCTATAAGGGTGTTTAACAATCCTGTTTGTCCCATAAAGTGAGGATTCCCAAATCACCCAAGGGAAGGAGATACCAAGATCTTTTTCCCAGTTTTCCATACCCAATGTTTTATTAAGAGCCAAGGGCCTCCCTATAATATTATAGCATTTAGATAATAAACGGCTATAGTTGTTAGAGTTAATAAGTTTTTCCAAAGATGTCAAACAACCCTCCGCCGTGTTTGATGGATAAGGTGCGGATAAAAGCGTTGAGAGCTGTTTGACTTTTAGCCAACAGTTAGAAGGAAGCCCATAGTTGGAAAAAAGTTGATCTAAAGAAAGGACGCGGCCCTCATAATATAAATCATTAATATACAGTGTTACTAGTTCTATCTCAGAACACAAACCAAGCTTTTGAAATGTAAGGGCTGGGAGATTTTGAATTAAAGTGCTATTGATGGGAATTAGTACATTGTCCATTTCTAATGCAGAACAATGGATGGTGACTATAAGGAGCATTAGAAGCCCATATAAAGACAAAGATATATGGATAAAAAGACCATCATTTAAAAAAAAACAAAAAAACTAAGTGCATTTTTCCTTTATTTTCATTGCTCTGTCTTTATCTGATGAGCAGTTTCGATGACTTCAATAGCCCTTTAACTATAATTTCTTAAGAGTGAATTTTCTTTCTATATAGTTCTTTCCAAATCTAGCTCAAACATAGTTCACCATTTATTATCACTTTCTTTTCTTTCTTATATTTTCTTTTTGCCGGAATTAATTTTCCTTTCTACTTTTCTTTTATGCTTGGCTCTTTATTTTTGTTTCCAGTTTCCTCCTTAGATTTCCAAGGTCTATCATTACACATCACCATTTTTTTAAATGTCTCTTTATAACTTTGTTCCTTGGTTAGTATTTTTGTTTTTTCAGATAGTTTATATATTACTATGATTGGGTCACAATAAGAGTGTGCACATTGTATAATACTTTAAAGGTAGTTGTTTTGAGTATTATATAAATACTATATTAAGAAAAGATAAAAGTCTAAAACAAATCTAGATTGTAATCCTTTTCTGTTCTTCAGCGATAAAGCTTAGAAAGCAGAATCTTAGGCAACAGGAACTAAGGAATTTGCATTGGTCTATAATTAGACAGAACACTATGATTTCCTTATTAGTAAATACTGTAGGATTGCCTTGGCAGACTACCAAACTATTGTGACAGTAACTTAAAGAAAAATTGGAAATGGATTCTAATTTAGTGCTAATTGTAGGACCTGTCAGTTCTCACGGAACAATTTAAAACTATCTAATTATTCCCTCTTTTTAATGTTTTAATTGTTTTAAGCTCCTCCATCCTGAAATAATTTTATAGTTGAATCCACAGTATTGTACATGGAGCACATATTTGGATTTGGTAGTCTATCGTTGATGCCACTAAATAATATTATCTACTTTATTACGTTTGTTCAGTTATTAAAGGGACACTGAAACTACAAAAGCCTAGCATGTATTTGAAAGTACAGGTTTTAAAAATGCAAATAATTTTCCACTATAAATCATTTTTATATTCACATATACACAGAGGTGGACAAAAGTTTTTATAGGAGCCAGACAAGCCGATGTTTCTTTCTGGAAGAAATCCCTTCATATAGATTCATTTTTCTTTGGAAAATATTTTTAGGAGCCGGAGGTGTACCTTTTAGAAGCAACTGTATACATATATAGGTATGTGTGTATGTGTCAGTCATGTCCAACTCTCTGTGACCCTATGGACCGCAGCATGCCAGGCATATCTTGTGTCTGGGTGTGCTAATCCTTAACTTTTCATGGCAAAAATACCGGAGTGGGTTTCTAGTTCCTTCTCGAGTGGATCGTGATTTGTCTTCTCTACTATGGCCTGCCCATCTTGCATGACCCTACATGGTATAGCTCACAGCTTCATTGAAGTACACCCCGCCCATTCACCATCACAAGGTAGTGATCCAGCAGGGGGTACAGGTATATAACATTGCATTTTTAGAAAAAAAATATGGTGAACCTTTGCACTTTCCTTTAAATGGTGAAGACCAGCTGAGCTTGGCTACTAAGACCAGAACTTCCTTCTTACTATCTCTAATTAGGGTGTATGTCAGAGGATTGCACTAGTTGTGTTATGGAGATCTATGGAGAAACAGGTACTCCTTCTACTGGCTGTGCCTGACACAGCTAATAAAAATACAGATGGAGGTGTGACAATTTTCCCCCAAAAAACTGTTTGTATGGTGAAATATGAACTATGTGCCTCCTTCATTTTGTGTATTAATACTGAATTGTTTTATTTTTATTACTGTGGATGAAAATAGGTATTGATGCATGTCATGACTGGACTCTAGGGGACCAGGGCCACTGATCAGTTTAAAACCCTTCCTGGGAAGGCTACGTTCAGGAAAAGCCATGTAAACCTAATATGAACTGTTACAATGGAAGTCTATGGGAAATATTTCCCCATGCTAAATCAGAGAGATGGGAAGTGTGACACCCAGGGGATCATAAGACTGTTGGGACTATGGAACTGTGGGGGAGACTGGACTGACATGGGTTAACTGTACAAATGTAGCACCTTGTTTCAGGAAGGTGACCTACCCACCTGATTACGTGGACTATGATAGCTGTTGTTAACCCTGTTCCCTGTTATGTTTTTGAAAGGTATTAGTCTGTATTAGTCTGTAGTTATTGGTATATCATTGTGGAAATGTTTATTAGTCTGTTTAGTATGTAATTATTTGTGTTTGCATAGTAACCGGTCATGTTTAGTCTTAACATTTTTGGGTTTTCCTCAGGCTCAGGGATTTTAATAAAGTATATTATTCGGCTGCCCTTGGGAAAGGGGGTTCACAATTTACAAGATACTCGGTTCCAGTAAGGCCAGAGGAAGGACTGGCAGCCGCCAGAGAACAATGGACATTCAGTTATGAATTGGGTGGCAAGATAGGATTAACCACTATAGTTCTGACTGAATACAGCTGAGATGAGAACATAGGAAGGATTAGTGCTAGCAGTCAGCATGGCTCCTGGCCAGCAGGGGGTAATGAGGGTGAATGACATTAGAGATTGTGTCTTGTTTTCATTGGGTGATGTTTTGTATAAATGTGCTGTACTGTATTACTCGGTTTGACAGAACATAATCACAGTGTACTTGTCATTCTTGAGGGAAAGGCTGGAGCTAAATCACTTGCTGGTATCCTGATACTTCTCCTGCTAGGTCCTATTCTAAAGGAACCTACATATGCTCATATTGTTCCTGCATCCTAATCCTGTGTTCCTGATACGTGGAGAAGCAAGCTGAGTGTTAAGATTTCCAATCCATCACAGTCCCAAGGGTGGTCTTTCAAGGTGAAAACAGTAAGGTTTTGGGTTTCATCTGGTCTTCTCACCCCTGGGTCAGTGCACCAGATGGAATTTAACATAGCAACATTTGTTATATATTATGACACTTTATACACTGTAAATAATTATAAACATTGTTTAAAATAATCAAGGAATAGTAATTTAAATTATACAATAGATAGTACAGGGCATTATCGACATAATAGGGCTGTAGAGTAATTATTGAGGCTAATTAATGTCTCAATAAGAAATTCTCTGTTTAAGCATATAAATGAATCTATTGTGCTGACAACTCTTAATTGAAAGCTAAGGTGGTAGAACTCAGCTCATGCAAGGGTCTCCCACTCAGTCAGCGAGTGACTCAGACATATTCATAGGTTGCTGTTTTGGCTCAGTGCCTGTTGGCTGACTCATTGTAGAGGTCATGTTTCTTCACAGTCTAAGGATTCAAATAATCCCAAATAATAAAAATATGGGTCTGCTGGATCTTGCATAATATTATATGGTAATCTCGAAACAACTGCCTTAGGCTGATTGTCACATATTGCCTGAAGCACTTACCACATTTGCATTCGCACTGCTCCAAAAATGAAATATTACTAAATATTGAGGAAGTGAGGAAAATAGGTTTTGTTGACACATAAGCTGAAGCCCAACCATATTTTATTGTAATTTTAATTTTGTATGCATGTGATGTGTGATTGTGCATGAATGTAGGTATAGGTTTAAAATGTTTATCCACTAAAAGCATATGTTTTAGCCCCTGTCCTTGCAGTAAATGTGGTATTCTTTTCCTTGGAACAAATGTAAAATATGGCATTTGATAAAATATGAGCTAGATTTATTTAATATACAGTAGATGTAAATGTTAAAGGGACACTGAAATCACATATTTCCAGTGTACATAGCAGGATATAAACTTTGAAAAACAATTGCATGTAAAGAAGGACTGGAAGATTAGAAAATATTCTGTTACAACCTGTTTTTTGGACAAAGTCATGACCATGTTTTCATAATAGATGGAACAACTGGCTTTTCCAAGGAGTTCCATAACTATCTTGGTGTATACCCTGATACACAGAAGGAGATTTCGAATAGGGAATAAAATAACATTTTAAACTTTAGCAGCACCTATTGTTTTAAATCCATAATGGAAATTGGTAATCTTGAGTTTCTTTAATTTATTTTTAATATAATGTGCTGGTAGCTAAATTACTTAGATAAATATGTTAATTTTCATAGGATCTATTTTAAAGATAATATTTCCCATCCATTGTGTTCAGATATTGTCATAACAACCCTAAATGTAAAGGAACTAATTTCAGATTTAAACAATGCAATGCTAGTGATTTTAGAAATATACAAGTGCATGACTTCGTCTGAATTAAGCGGAAGGGTCACAATTATAGTTTGCTGTGTTGTAGAATTAAAATTCTATACTTTGTATTGCACTTAACTGATTCTTGTTTTCCAGTTTAGTAATATACATGGGATACATATTAAATATGCTGTGTTTAAATCATAGCTCAGAGAATATATGGTTTCTTATATTTCATTTTGGATAAAGATATTACCTCCTATCCAATCAAATATGTTCTACATACATATGTTTACAACCTTATAATAAGGGTTACATAAAAATGCTTGTTTGAGTATACAGGGAGTGCAGAATTATTAGGCAAATTAGTATTTTGACCACATCATCCTCTTTATGCATGTTGTCTTACTCCAAGCTGTATAGGCTTGAAAGCCTACTACCAATTAAGCATATTAGGTGATGTGCATCTCTGTAATGAGAAGGGGTGTGGTCTAATGACATCAACACCCTATATCAGGTGTGCATAATTATTAGGCAACTTCCTTTCCTTTGGCAAAATGGGTCAAAAGAAGGACTTGACAGGCTCAGAAAAGTCAAAAATAGTGAGATATCTTGCAGAGGGATGCAGCACTCTTAAAATTGCAAAGCTTCTGAAGCGTGATCATCGAACAATCAAGCGTTTCAATCAAAATAGTCAACAGGGTCGCAAGAAGCGTGTGGAAAAACCAAGGCGCAAAATAACTGCCCATGAACTGAGAAAAGTCAAGCTTGCAGCTGCCACGATGCCACTTGCCACCAGTTTGGCCATATTTCAGAGCTGCAACATCACTGGAGTGCCCAAAAGCACAAGGTGTGCAATACTCAGAGACATGGCCAAGGTAAGAAAGGCTGAAAGACGACCACCACTGAACAAGACACACAAGCTGAAACGTCAAGAATGGGCCAAGAAATATCTCAAGACTGATTTTTCTAAGGTTTTATGGACTGATGAAATGAGAGTGAGTCTTGATGGGCCAGATGGATGGGCCCGTGGCTGGATTGGTAAAGGGCAGAGAGCTCCAGTCCGACTCAGACGCCAGCAAGGTGGAGGTGGACTACTGGTTTGGGCTGGTATCATCAAAGATGAGCTTGTGAGGCCTTTTCAGGTTGAGGATGGAGTCAAGCTCAACTCCCAGTCCTACTGCCAGTTCCTGGAAGACACCTTCTTCAAGCAGTGGTACAGGAAGAAGTCTGCATCCTTCAAGAAAAACATGATTTTCATGCAGGACAATGCTCCATCACACGCGTCCAAGTACTCCACAGCGTGGCTGGCAAGAAAGGGTATCAAAGAAGAAAATCTAATGTCATGGCCTCCTTGTTCACCTGATCTGAACCCCATTGAGAACCCCCCATTGAGAACCTGTGGTCCATCATCAAATGTGAGATTTACAAGGAGGGAAAACAGTACACCTCTCTGAACAGTGTCTGGGTGGCTGTGGTTGCTGCTGCACGCAATGTTGATGGTGAACAGATCAAAACACTGACAGAATCCATGGATGGCAGGCCTTTGAGTGTCCTTGCAAAGAAAGGTGGCTATATTGGTCACTGATTTGTTTTTGTTTTGTTTTTGAATGTCAGAAATGTATATTTGTGAATGTTGAGATGTTATATTGGTTTCACTGGTAAAAATAAATAATTGAAATGGGTATATATTTGTTTTTTGTTAAGTTGCCTAATAATTATGCACAGTAATAGTCACCTGCACACACAGATATCCCCCTAAAATAGCTAAAACTAAAAACAAACTAAAAACTACTTCCAAAAATATTCAGCTTTGATATTAATGAGTTTTTTGGGTTCATTGAGAACATGGTTGTTGTTCAATAATAAAATTAATCCTGAAAAATACAACTTGCCTAATAATTCTGCACTCCCTGTATTAACAGACCAGATTAACAGCCTTATTAAATTGTCATTGAAAAGGGCTCTATATAAGCACAGAGCATATTTATTTTAAAGAAGTAGAAGTATTTTAGAAGTATTAGTTAGTGAACTTCTATCCAAAAGCAAGGTCTTCACTAACTAAAAACTGCTGTAAAAAAAATATGCTCTGTGCTTATATAGAGCCCTATTCAATTGTCCGAATCACAATGTAATAAGGCTGTGTATGTGGTTTGTAGGCTAAATGTGTTGGTTTATGATGCACAGGCTTTGCATTTTCTTCCATGAGATGTATTGGAATGTCTTGTGGTAAATTTTATTGAACTAAATGCTTGTAGACAACATTTTACATATGCTTTAACAGAGCGTAATCATGCATTTGCCCCAAAAACAACAAAACCAGCTTTTGTTTTTGTTCAATATACAGAAAGCACAATTACGTCTTAGAGACACAACCATCTAAAACTTGAATACATTTTGAATAGTATTAGCCATGTAACTGGTAAGAAGTAATAGGCACTTAGGTATATTCCAGTTCAACCACTAAGAGGTCGAGCCCCTCCATGCCTCTAATTGGCTTACTTTCTCGCCTAGATCAGACAGAAGCAAAGATGAAATTATAGGTACTGATAATATGAAGGTATCGTCAGCAGATATTTACTCCAGTGCATAATAATAATTACTGGTGGTTGTATATATTTTCTATGAGACTATTTACCGTGAGGTCTCATAATAAGGGTGCAAGTAATAAAGTCATTATTGTGAGCAATGGGATAGAATGATATGAGACAATTTAAGTAATTGTATTTATCTTGACACATAACATATATAAACTAGCCGTAATAGTGATAAAAAGCAAGTTTAATTTATTTTAGTTAACTTAAATTCATTAGGGTACATTATAGCCTGTCTCTCAAACGGTGTCCTTGCATTTTCAGAAATATATTTATAAGGCTGTCTTATAAACCTTGTTTTTATATTTCTGTTGAAATAACTAATATAGTTCATGCCATACCAGGAAATGCCTTGTCTTATCAACATACGAGTCTATAGCATTGTTCAGAAAATGTTACCAGTTGCCAGTTTATGCCACTGTAAAAGTAATGGTTGTCAAAAATTGTCTTTTTACATTTAAATAAATGATCAACTTGATACTATATTATGCATATATTACATTGCGGTATGTATTTGATCGTAAACACTGTTTACAAATGTACACTAGAGTATATCATGCTCACTCACATTTTATCGTGCCTCTTACAGTGTTCTAGTTATAAATGGCTATAGCTTGGTGTAGGCATCTTATGTCTTCTGTCTACTCTAGGGCAAGTATTGGAAGCAGGTATTATGCTAATGAAATATGCCCATTGAGCCATGAACGCACTAAAAGAAATTAATAAATTCCTTTTTCAGCAAGCAACCTAAATGTTACCTATAAATTTTGAACGGGGAAAAAAATCTAAAAATTGTGCCTTATGGAATTCACCTTATAAAAATGTATTACTTTTTAAGGGGAAAATAAATCTCCTTTTGCTAATGTAGCTGAGTGTTAAACATTCCTGAAAAGGTGAATGGTAGAAGATTCTGGGAACAGATTGTAATCATTCACATCTGACCATGCTTAGATTTATAACATATGTTCATTTTCATAAGATATATTTTAAAGATAAACTTCTTTTAGCACATGTTCTCAAAAAAGATCAACTTATTTTAATTAATATATCTATACATAGTATATTTAATCATAACCTTAATATTTTGAAATGTCGGCTTACGAAACTTTACATCTTAAAAGTGATAAAATGTGAATTACTACCGTATTGGTCCGAATATAAGCCGCACCTTTTTTCCGATTTTTGAGCTTGCGAGTTAAGGGTGTGGCTTATATTCGTGACCGTCAAAAACTCATTGCCGATTTGCGAACTTTGCTTGTAACGCGTGCGACTTCTATTCGTGAATGCAAAATTACTGCCGATTTGCGCGATTGCGCGTTAAGGGTGCCGATTTTCATGCTTTAGACTGTGGTATTGAATAGCGATTTACGGTTTTAGTGATTCTAACATCCTGTAAAGCCTGTAACCTGCAAAAACAAGCCTGTTTCTTGCAATGGCTGATCACTTTGAGTCTTTTTCTCTCCAATTTTACGGGTGCCGCTTATATTTGAGTACTATCTTTTTTCTATTTTTTCCCCTTGAACTTTGCGGGTGCGGCTTATATGCAGACAAATACGGTACTTCAGTCCAAGAAAAAGTGTTCTTTAGTGTATATTAAGTGTACATTAAGGGTTCCCTGGTGGTCCAGTGGTTAGGATTTGGTGCTTTCACAGCTGGGACCTTGGTTCGATTCAAGTCAGGGAACCAAGAGGTCACACCACCCTGAAGCCATGCAGGGTTGGGCCTGATCAGTACTTGGATGGGAGACCACATAGGAATACCAGCAGCTGTGGCTCGCTGGAGATGGAGCTGGCAACCCACTCCAGTATCTCAGTGGATCAGCATGGCGTGTTACGGTCCATGAGGTCACGGAGAGTTGGACACGAGCGACGCAAACACACACACACACACAATGTGCATTAAATTGAGACCCAATTAGGCTGTTTTCTCTTCTTCTGTCCTGACATGTTACAGGGACCAAGGTGAAAGTGAATTATATAGAGGTTTGGATTGCAAGTGATTGTTCTTGTATTCCCATTCTATTCAACGTGATCAGATAATAATACTTAACAGGCTCTCCATAAGACTTTGTTTATACTTCCTCTCAACACAGTAAAATAAAGAATGGATCAAACAATCTGCTTTTTATCTGTTTCTGTGATGGTTGATTGGGATGTGTTTAAGTTATATAATTTATTTTGCATGCAAAACAACAGTTTGGTAATGTATGAGTCATTATTATAAATGCATGATAGAAAGTTTTGGGCTACAGTGGCTGTCTATTTTGTATTTTGCAAGACGGAAAATAACCAAATAGAGGTATATTAATTAGATAATTATTATCTTGACTGCATCTTTGTATAAAGAGCTGTAAAATTTCAAAATTGTACCTGGTATAAAATATGTTGAAAATTTCCTTTTTGATCAGTGAATTAAAATCATTAAAATCTAAAGCCTTTGGGCCTTATTCAATTGAGCAGTTGTTGGTTGCTGGAGCCCGTAATGTAGCTCGTAAACTAATCTGCTTTTCAATTGGCGTCTTTTTCGCTATCCACAAACGATTTGCGGGTTACAGGCTGAAAATCCCTGCGGTTGTTAAAATCGTAACTCCAACCCATCTAAGCCTTTGACCTTTCAAGCCTACAAATGTTACAATCACAAATCGCTATCCAATTGCTACAATTCCTCAAGCCCGCAAATGTTTTCACACCTGTAAATGGCAAATGGAGAAGAAAATCCTCTGGGTACCAGATAGGACTCGCAAGGGGGTTAAACACCTGATCATAGCACTGTTAAAGCAAATAGAAAATCAATACTGCACTTTAAAAGACTGGGAAAGTGATTAAAGACATTAGAATTAATTGCACAACAGTCTCAAGCTAGCAAATTTGCAATACATTTTTTTTTTTAACGTTTCATTTCTGTGTTATGTTGATTCCGGGAATCAATGAGTTAATACGTATCAGGCCACCCACATGGACTAGAACAGTATCGTCATGAATGTTTAATATTTTGTGCATTGCTGGATTGCGGGTCGGATCGCATATCGGACGTCTAAACGCTAACTGATTGACGTGTAATCTCCATGTTTTACTGACGTAATGAGGACGGTCTCATTTACTATTCACTGTTTCTAAAATCGGTAGTTACGGCCTTGCTTAATTGATCATGCTCTGAAATGCTACTTACTGGTGCATGGTTTACGGTTTAGGCTTTCAGCCAGGTTGTTGCGGTCTTGTTTAATTGAAACGCTCTGTAACTGTTGCGATTGAATAAGGCCCTTTATTTTCAACTTTTATACTTGTATACTTTTTTATGCTTTCTTTTTCTTGGTGGTTCAGTGGTTAGGAATTGCTGCTTTCACTGCTGTGACTGGGATTCAATTCAGTCAGGGAACAAAAGGTCACACCACCCTGAAGCCATGCAGTGTTGGGCATGGTCAGTACTTGGATGGGAGAACATCTATGAATACCAGGAGCTTTTATGCTGTGTCCCACTAGAGAGGGAAACTAGCAACCCACTCCTATATCTGTGCCATGAATACCAAGTGGATAAGCATGGTGTGTTGATGTCCATGAGGTCACAGAGAGTTGGACACGACTGAGGGACACAAACACATTCTATTTCTTTCTTCATTTCTCTTTCTCTCTCTTAATTCCTATTTTCTCCCTCCTTTTTTCTTTCTCTTTCTATCTCTTCTTTCTATGTCCTTTTGCTCTTTTTCTTATTGGCCAATAAAGATGAATTCTATTATTGTTATTATTATTATTATTATTATTATTATTATTATTATTATTATCTTTCTTTATAACGCGCCAACATATTCCGTATCGCTGTACAGGGGTTGAGTACATGGCAAAAACAAATGAACACATTATAGAGAATGGAGGGCAATTGTACTTCTTTTCCAGTAAAGGAAATAGTAATAAAATATTTTTTTCATGCAGAATCATAAATTTGATGTGGAGGAATGTGAATGAGCATCATCTGAATGTGCGCTTTGGGGCTGTGTATGCCCAGTGCAAATGTATTTCAATTGTTAAGGAGTGACTAATGGTTGTGAGTTTGCACTTACACATAAGCTCCTGTGGCTCCAGTGGGCTGAGTTTTTATTTTATTACTTTGATTCCTCCAAGCATGACAAATAAAATTCCCGGTACTTTTTTGACACATTCTTTCACGGTTTGTATGTTGTGAAATTGAAATGAATCAGACTGGTATTTTAATACATGTAATAATTTCTGTGACCTTTTATAGAACTTTAGTTACATTTATTATGGATCTATTTTAAACGGACTTGGAAGGTTTCTGGATTTCACTAGGTATATAAAAATACATATGCATCCATTTACTTTATGTACTTTATTTTAGAAGTGCTTAAAAGTGTTTTTTTTCTGCCTAAAATGAAACAAAATTGTACCTAATTGGGACTGCCCCATCAAGACACCTAATGTACTATTGGTGCAGTGTCTCAGAGTAGCCAATCAGTAGCATGTAACATTATGGCTCAACAGGAGGTAGACCCACATTTTTTTGTTTGTGTATTTTATTTACCAAAGGTGGGAAACTGGTTATTCTTAAAATATAGACTTAGGGCTATGGCAGCAAAAGCAGGGCCAGACATACTAGGGGCCTCATTCAATTGTGATTTGGCCAATTGAATAGGGCTCTAAATAAGCACATAGTATATATTTTTCAAAGAAGTTAGCGAAAACCTTGCTTTTGGATATATGTTTACTAACTAAAAACATATATTTAAAAATATATGTTATGTGCTTATTTAGAGCCCTATTCAATTGGCCAAACTGCAATTGAATCAGGGCAGAAAAACTAAAATAAGAATCAAGTCAAGTGCATAATAGGAACCAGGATCACAACAATATGATGCACCTGGAAGTGTCTTCAAATTGTGTAGAAGAACCCAAATAAAGTCACTGAAGAAACAATGCACCTTCCTTGGCTATAACTGTAACTGTACTGCTTCCTATACATTTACTCAGATTAGCAGCAAGTCTTGTGACTACAATTACAGCTACATGTAGAATTTGGTAATATCACAAGATGGTTGTTAGAGAACCACTGATGTCTCATACTGCATATTAGAAACAACATATGAACGTATGTTATTATGAAGAACTCAACGTGATTATGAGCAAAATAAAAATAAAGTAAAACTATAGCAATTAATGGACAAAAAGTAAAAATTCAAAGTTCCTTAAAGGACCAGTGTAGTGCATTTACAAGTAAAATTATGTTTTTGTTGTTGGGCAGAGGCTATTAAACACAGTATGCATTCAAATAAATAGAAGTTGATAATTTTTCTTACTTTTTAAATAGTTTTCTCCTCAAGCAGAGCTACCTTTCTTTACCTCCCTGAGGCCGTGGCTAGCTCTGCCTGTGAGATTATTAGCTCTGTCTCAACAAGAATTTAAGTATTTTTAGGCAGAGCTGGCCATGCTCCCTGCAGAGAGGCACAGGGAGTTGCAGATAAGCAATTATGCTTGAGGGGGAAACTGACAAGTCAAAAATAAAACAAAATATTACATTTTATTTATTTTAAACTAAATACTGTTTTTATTAGTCTATGTCTAACAAACAAACAAATGAAATTTACAGTGGTCCGCTGTTGCTTTAGTGATTGGATCTGTCAACTGGCTAAGGGACCTTGTATGCAGCTAAGATTCAGCTGATTTAATTTCCAAAACATTTCTCCTTTGAGTGCCTACTAACAACATACCAGGTGCCTTCATCCAGTGTCAAGGTAGATAAATACTGCAGTAATGACTCCTGTATGCAACATAATTGCATGTAATATTTTTTTTTGCCCATTATCACATGTATGTTTTCAGAAGTCTCATACTGTAAATAAGGGACTTAATTCATGTTTTATGAGGAAGCAAAGTTATGTGTAAGTTATTTATGTGTGTACACCTTGTGCTGAAGGGGCTTGTGTACTTCAATGAAGCTTCGAGCTATACCATGTAGGGTCACTCAAGTTGGGCAGGTCATAGCAGACATGCCAAACAAATGCGATCCACTGGAGAAAAAACTGGCAACCCTCTCCAGTATCCTTGCCAAGAAAATCTTATGGATAAGCACAACCAGAGACACAACATTTGTGTCTGGCATTCTTCTGTCCATAGGATCACGGAGAGTCAGACAACAACTGAACAACTGTGTCTGTATTTGTGTAAATGTTATATGTAGTGCAATGCATTTTAATAAAAAAAAAACATTCAAACTTCTTTTTTCTATTAAAGCTCTAGTCATGCATAAGCATATCCATCATTTTGTATGACATGTATTTGTGCCTTTTATACTTATACCTAAATATAGCAGGGTTTTAATGAGTTTTAAGCTTTGAGCAGCAGTATAGTATATTCGGCAGGATGTGATGACACTCTGCTGTATATCCATGTGCACAGTAATGGATCTCACACAACCTTATGTTCAGCTATCAGTGCCGTCGCTAAAATTCTATACTACAAGAGAAGTTTAGATTAAACGCACTGTGGGTTAATAATTTATGTGTCTCCCACTTAACATTAATCTATATTGATCTGTTTTGCTTTTTGTTCTGTACATTGGTGGATACATTAATTTTTGAAGACAGAAGGAAGTTCAAGTCACTTACATGGTGGTTTTAGGTATTTGCTTTTAGAATACAAAGTATTTTCTCAGATTTGTAATTTAGCTGATTCTATTTAATGATGCCAGCCTAAAAATAAAAATAAGCTTATTAGTGTTTATTTCTGGAACTAAAATCAAAATATTCACCTTGTCCTTGTTCAGGGGAGGAACACTGTTATTACATTTATGAATATATATATATATATATATATATATATATATATATATATATATATATATATATATATATAGCACTTTTTTTGCTCTGCTTCTTTCCTTGATGGATCATGGAAAGTATATTTAATTTAACGCTGCATTTAAAAGAGATTCCTTAACAATACATACAAATGTGTAGAGGGTATAGTACAAGTACCGTATATACTCGAGTATAAGCCGACCCGAGTATAAGCCGAGGCACCTATTTTACCACAAAATACTGGGTAAAATGAGTGACTCAAGGAATAAGCCGAGGGTGGGAAATGTGCTGCCCCCTGTGTCCCTCTTGTGCCCTCTGTGTCCCCCCTCTCTCTCCCGTGTCTCTTCTCCCCTCTCCCTTCCCTGTGTCTCTTCCCCCTCCCTTATCACCCTCCTCAACCCCCCTCCTCATTCTCAACCTCCCTCCTCAACCCCACTCCTCATCCTCAACCTCCCTCCTCAACCTCCCTCCTCAACCCCCTCATCCTCAACCCCCATCCTCAACCTCCTCCTCAACCTCAACCCCCCTCAATAACCTCAACCTCCCTCCTCATCCTCAACCTCCCTCCTCATCCTCAACCCCCTCCTCAAGCTCCCTCCTCATCCTCAGCCTCCCTCCTCATCCTCCCTCCTCAACCCCCCTCAACCTCACTCCTCAACCCCCCCATCATCATCCTCCCCCCTCAACCCCATCCTCATCCCCCCATCCTCAACCCCCTCCTCACCCCCGCTCAACCTCAACCACTCTCCTCAACCTCCATCCTCCTCATCAACACCCTCCTCAACCCCCCCATCCTCATCCCCCCATCCTCATCCTCAACCCTCCATCCTCAACCCCCTCCTCACCCCCCCTCAACCTCAACCCCCCTCCTCAACCTCCCTCCATCCTCAACCCCCTCCTCACCCCCCCTCAACCTCAACCCCCCTCCTCAACCTCCCTCCATCCTCAACCCCTCCTCACCCCCCCTCAACCTCAACCCCCCTCCTCAACCTCCCTCCTCCTCATCATCAACCCCCTCCTCAATCCCCCCATCCTCAACCTCCCTAAATACATCCCCATCTACCTTTCCCCTCACTTACCTGCTTCTTCTCCGGCCTCTGCTCCTTCCTTCTTGACCCCGGCGCGCATGTGACGTCACATGCGCGACGCGTCATTAGCATATACCGGGTGCCGGCACCCAGTATATGCTAATGACGTGATGTCACATGCGCGCCGGGGTCAAGGCGGAAGGAGCAGAGGCCGGAGAAGAAGCAGGTAAGTGAGGGGGACGTATTTAGAGGGGAGAAAGTGAGGGGGGGGGGGGTTGAGGATGAGGAGGGGGGAGGGAAAGAGACACAGCGGGGTTGGAGAGACACAGGGGGTTAGAGAGACACGGCGGGGTTAGAGAGACAGGGCGGGGTTAGAGAGACACGGGGGGAATAGAGAGACACGGGGGGGTTAGAGAGAGACACGGGGGGGTTATAGATACACAAGGGGGTTACAGAGACATGGGGGGAGTGACTCAAGTATAAGCCGAGGGGGCCCTTTTTAGCCTAAAAAAGGGCTGAAAAACTCGGCTTATACTCGAGTATATACGGTAAGTATAATGTGTCACTAAAGCTCAAGAGTATCGGGTAAGTATGGGGAGTATATATAACTGGATGATAAAATTGGGACACGTTTTTGTCACCAAAGAAACAAACAAGCATAATGCAATCCTAATAAGCACATTAACACAGCTAATTTGTAGTCATTAGTTGCTATTTTGCATAATAAGGAGGTGCTAACAATACTGAGTATCTCAGAAATTAATTACTTTATACATGAATGTCTAGTACAATATACAGCTAGTTTTCAAACTCTCTAAGAATTACTTTAAAATTACTTGCTTTTGCTATGACAAAGTCTCTTTAAGCTATTTTGAGAGTTTTCACTCTGTACAGCTGTGACCACAGATATCTGGATTTTGAAGCATGGCAGTGTTCATCACAGCTAGCGTAGACATGTTTGAGTTGTCCAGGCTTGATGAATTTTTGCTAACAAAATACAATATTTCTAAGAGATTTAAAACTTGTTTTGAACAAATGACATACCTTAAAAATACTTTCTACACATTGGTATGCACTTCAATAGGGAATCAAGAATCCATTTAAAGGGTCACAGCTTTCAAGAATCAAATATATAGTTGTTGTGGTGCGAGTTGTCGTCATGCTTTGGAAGTCTCGAAGCAAGGCGAGCCATTGATGCAATCGGGACTTAGTCTCATTGCACTGCGAGCTTTGAGAAGCGAACAGTTGAAGCACGCAGGACTTAGGCTGCAATGAGCGCCAAAGGCGCTCATTGCAGGGGTGGACATGTGGGACTTAGCTGGCACTCATCTCGAGACACGCAGGACTTAGCTGTAATGAGGCCACTTCGCGAGGCCCCTGGACTTTGCAACAGACGCAAAATTACAACCTGTATGATGGACTGCCAGGCTTGCAAAAATACGACTTTAACGGCTGAACTACCAAACTGGAAAAGACGGCAAAAGCACACAGATATGTCTCAAATAAATTTACACACACAGCACAGGGGGAGAGCCAGGGAACCTGTAAGTAAGGTTGCAAGTTAATTTTAAGCTCGCGATGAGCGCCGAAGGTACTCAGAGGGGGCAGAACATCGCATTGTGTGGCTAATAGCATTGCCAGGCTTCAAATTTTAATGCCATATTTTTTGACGGGCAATTTCCTAGTCTTAAATAATGAATATCAGTACAACAACATGTAAATATTTCATCTGATTTTTTATGATAAAATTTACACTGAAATTTGCTTGTTTCCTATGATATTTAAGATGGAATTCCTCCTATTTGTTTCACACTGTGGCCGGAAATGTAATACATCTCTGTGCAGTAAATAAGCAGCTGCTAGGAACTCAGATTCGCCTCTAGCTCAAAGATTGTAGGAAACAAACAATTTCAGTGTAGACTTTTCTCACAAAACTAAAAAATGTTATCACAATTGAAAAGTTGGTTAAACTGATTGTTTTAAAATTCATGAAAGCGAGAATAGGCTACGGGTTGAGCAATGTTGAACTTTGCTCCCGTAAATCCTTTGATCCATTAAGCCCGTAACCTCTACTTGTTCAATAAAGCTATTAAATTGCAAAGAAGTCACACGTGAGAAAGTCCATAACACGCAAATGGATCCCAAAGCTCAACGTGTGCTCGAGAGGACCCACAAGGGTGGTAAAGTCCAATAAGCAGCACTTATTCAGTAATCCAAATAAAAACACACTACTATAAAAGTGAAAGTGATGTTAGGTCTTAGAATTAATAGCACAACTTCCTCAAGCCCTCAAATCTGCTCAGAAAAATATTTAATTTAATGTATATATTGTGTTATATCGATCTAGGCAATCAATGTGTTAATACATATACTGGGATAGACTATCATATTTAATATTGCATTGTGACTGGAATGTGGGTTCTCTCGTAGCTCGTATTCGAACCCTGTAAGACTTTGAAATCAATCCTCCATTTTCTTGTGACGCAATGCTAATGATCTCTGTTTCCATTGGCTCCATATAAACTTGTAACTACGGGCTTGCTTAATTGACTATGTTCTAGCCCGCAAAGCTTCCGACAGATGGTTTATGGTTTTGCGTCTCAAGCCCGTAACTTGCAGCCCCTTCTAATTTAATAGCCCCATAACATAGAGGATTTTCAAGCCCGCAGCCATTGCAGGGCTCACTTTGCAGTTACTGGGCTGCAATTTAATGTGGCCCCAAGTAACTGGACTTCTAGCTTTTTATAGGCAGAAGTTAACATGTCCCAGTCAGATACCCAAAGCCAGGCATAGTCAATAGGTGGGATTGATCCAAATTATGACATTGGGCCCCTCTCTTCTGGGCCTTCATTGCCTCGCTGCGTCTATACTTAACCTTTCCTGGGGTTTACAAGGTATTAATTAAGCAATTTGAGCCATTAATATTGGTGTCCATCCTTATATAGTGGAACCTCTATATTCATCAGTTCCTATTTTTGTCAAATCTAATATTAATAACTTCTTATAAAATGATAAAACAATACTCCTATATTCATTCAAAAATTCAATAACATTGACAACATTGAACAAATTCTTTGCTAAATTTAGTGCTAGTGAATGTTTGGAAAGAAAAAAAAAAGATATCTATCACCAGAATTAGAGTTACCTGATGTTTTAAATAATGTAAACAATTCCTCTGCTCTTCTTTAGCTTCTGCCATCATCACTTCACAGTAAAGGTAAAGTTCTGGTCACATTTTTATTTATTTATGCATCAGAATTTAGGCGGGCAATGGAATATTCTAATTTTAGTTAATTTGTATGGAAAGAGATGATTCTATAATTATCTGATTCAGTACCTGTCCATCCCTAAGGAATGGATTAATTACAAAATACATGTATCTGTATTAAAAAAGGGATTCTGGATCTTACATGGTTACATAGTAATCGAGGTTGAAACAAATACTTTTAGTCCATCAAGTTCAACCTTTTTAGATCCTCTCTGATCTGCAATATGCGGTTAATCGTTAATTGATAATTGATCCAGAGGAAGGCAAACAGAAAAAAAACCCAGTGAAACTTTGTCAATTGTCTCAAAGGGGTACTGTCTCTTTTTTAAAGAATATATCCAATCCCTTTTTAAAGTTATCTATCGAATATGCTGTCACCACCTCCTTTGGTAGAGAATTCCACAGATTAACCACCCTTACTGTGATGACCCCTTTCCTTCTTTAAGGTGAAATCTTTTTACTTCTAATCTCAAAGGATGTCCTCTTATCAGTTGAAAACCTCTTGGCACAAAAAGTTCACTTAACAAAGCCTTGTATTGACCCTAGCGATATTTTTATAAGGTAATAATATCCCCTCTTAGACACCTTTTTTCTAGAGAAAATACGTTTAATTTGGTTAGTCTTTCTTCATAACTTATCCCCTCCATTCCCCTTATTAGTTTTGTTGCCCTTCTCTGTACTTTTTCCAGCTCTAAAATTTCATTTTTATGTAGTGGTGCCCAAAATTGTACTCCATATTCCAAATGAGGGCGTACTAGTGATTGGTATAGTGGCAGAATGATATTTCTTCCCTGGCTTCTAAACCTTTCTTAGTACATGCTAATATTTGACTTGCCTTTGCAGATGCTGCTTGGCATTGAGCACTGTTACCTAGGTGGTTGTCCACAAGTACTCCCAAATCCCTTTCAATATCTGATACCCCTAGATTTGGTCTATTAAGATTATAAATTGCATGGCTATTTTTCCTTCCCAGATGCATAACTTTACATTTATTCTTGTTAAAACTAACCTGCCATTTAGTTGCCCATTTCTCTAATTTATGCAAATCCCTTTGAATGGAAAGTACATCATTATCTGATTTACTTACCTTGCACAACTTTGTGTCATCAGCAAAAATGGAGACATTACTTTCCAATCCTACTTCTAAGTCATTAAAAAATATGTTAAAAAGGAGAGGACCTAATACTGGATCCTGAGGAACCCCACTTACCACATTAGTCCAATCTGAGTATGTTCCATTTACAACAACCCTTTGCTTCCTGTCTTTTAGCCAGCTCTCAATCCATGAGCAGATATTTACTGTATTAGTTTGCACAATAGTCTCCCATGTGGCACTGTATTAAAAGCCTTTGCAAAATCCAAAAAAACTACATCCACTGAGTTAGCTTGATCCAAGTTCCTACTAACCTCTTCAAAGAAACTAATTAGGTTTGTTTGACATGACCTATCTCTCATAAATCAGTGTTGATGCCTTATTATAATCCTGTTCAAATAGACATATTCTTGTATACTATCCCTTATTAACCCTTCTAAAAGCTTTCCCACTACATATGTGAGGCTTACAGGTCTATTATTTCCTGGATTTGCTCTTGCTCTCTTCTTAAATATAGGTGTCACCTCTGCTTTTCTTCAGTCATCTGGTAGAGACCCTGTGTTGAGTGAATTTAAAAAATAGATATAATGGTTTGGCTATTACAGAGCCCAGTTCCCTCAGTACCCGTGGATGTATTCCATCAGGACCTGGAGCTTTATTAAAATTTATTTTTTTCCAAATTCTTTTACATTTCCTTTGTGTATACTGAAGTAAATAAGCAATTTAGCTCATCTGCCTTTTCCTGGTATCGTATTGTCAGACAGCCTGTGTCACATTGTAATGTTCCTATAGCTTCCTTAATATATAGTTTTTTTAATTCAATCTCAAATGAGACTGTGTTGTGATAATTTCCCAAAGATATTTCAACATTTGAAACCATATCAATATTATTTGTGATGACTAAATCCAAGATGGTGTCATTTCTAGGAGGTTCTTGTATAACCTGGGCCAGATAATGATCCCTGAGTGTGCTCAAGAATTTGCTCCCCTTAGCTGAACTGCTGGTCTCATTCATCCAGTTTATTTCAGGGTAGTTAAAATCTCCCATTTATAAAACTTGACCATGCTTAGCTTCATTTCCAATCTGTAACAATAATTGCATTTCCTCACTTTCAATTATATTTGGGGGTTTATAACATACTCCTACTAATATTCTTTTAGAATTTACTGCTTCACTATTTAACTTTACCTACAAACATTCAACATTATCTCTAGTTCCACCATAAATATCTTCTCTAGGCTTAAATTCAGGCTTAACATACAGACAAACCCCTCCTCCTCTTTTACCATTGCCCCTATCTTTCCTAAATAGGTTATAAATATCCAGGTTAACAGTCCAGTCATGAGATTTATCTCACCACGTTTCAGTAATTGTCAAATATTGTCCTTATATACTGGAATTCTAACTGTAGATCCTGACCAGTTAACTTACCTCTGACCGGTATAAGAAACTCCAAATACACTGGAAACTTCCAAGTGAAAATGTTTATTAACACACAACAGTTAGTGGTGATACTAGCATCTGATATACAAGGCACCAACCTATATAAATGTCTCTGAGTGTGTGCATGCAAGTGTAGAGTATTCCTCCTGTTCTTCTGTTCCTGTAATTCTACTACACAGCAATCAGATTTTGCCCAGTTATACCCATCATAGCCACACCTTGAAGATTGTCCCAGCCAATCACATTGTAACATTTTGTAGAATCATTGTTTGCAGCTAGGGGTAAATTCCATCTCAGATTTCTTGTAGATGTACACTTTTGACCTCTGATTGCCCCATGGCATCTGTTGGGTAAATGGTAATTTCAGCCTTGATTCTCTAAGGCCAACACACCCCTGACACCTGATTGATGAGTCCAATTCTGACAAAACCAGCAGGGTGTTTTGCGAGAGAGGTTTCTTCCCTTTGTTGTTTACAAGAAATTGTATCTCCTGTTTGCTGGGAGTAATCCTGGATATCAATAAGCAGGACTTTCAGTGCACATTATCCTCTTCATTGCCAGTGGGTCATTATAGCTGTGAAATTGGTTAGCATATATTTATAACAGTAATGCCTATTAAATCCCATTTCTCATTAACTGCTAATAATTCTAGCTCTCCTGTTTTTCCTGCCAAGCTTCTGGCCTTAGCAAGCATACACCTTATGTTATGAGTCTGTAGTTCTGAAGTGCCTGCCACTGTACTTGAGTTACTTAGTACTACCTCCCTGTTGACTATACTAACCATCCCCCATCTCCTTTCCCTTGACTAGTTAATTTGTTTCTTACCCCCTATACACTTTCTACCCCATTACTTATATCTAGTCTCCCCCCCACCTACTAGTTTAAAAACTCCCCCAGCAGTTCTACCATCCTTTCCCCTAGCACACCAGCTTCCTCTTCATTAAGTTGCAATCCCTCGCTGCTATAGAGATTTTATCCAAGTGAGTCAGCCCAGTGCTCTAAAAACCCAAACCCCTCCTTAATGCACCACATTTTTAGCCACGCATTAACCGCCCTAAGCTCTTTCTGTCTCCCTGAACTAGCACATGGCACTGGTAGTACCTTGGAAAATACTACCTTGGAGGTCCTTGCCTTTAGCTTATTACCTAGTTCTATAAAATTATTCTTAACTATTCTCCATCTAACTATTCTCCATCTTCCACTAACTTTGTGATTTGCACCAATTTGTACCAAGACATCCCCAACAGTTTCACGCAATCTGGCAAATCTGTTGGTGTGTACCAACTCAGAACTGGCCCGCCTCCTCCTCCTGATCCCCCTGCTTCCCCTTGTAACTGTAACCTAGCTACCTCCCTGGGCATCCTCACTATCCCTATCTCCACCCTCCATGCTAGGCCCGGCTAAACTGTGCTCAGTGAGCACCAACTCCCTTTCCAGTGGAGCAATATCAGTAAGTGCTGCAATTCTCCTCTCCAGTTCTCCAATTTTAATTTCAAGATAGGCAACATGCTCACACCTCTCACAGAGGTATTGACCCTGGATTTGCTGTTCCAGCAGTTCATACATGTGACAGGGTGGCCACTTAGTGAGACTGTCACTGAACTGACTCATAATTACTAATTACAGTGGGGGGAAAAATGTATAAAGCACTACAATGTGCTCCCCTTTTCTTTGAACTCCCTCCTTTTATTTAAACTCCTATACTTATACTAGAACTGCACTTATACTAGAAGTGCTCACAAGCTACTCACCTGCCTACTAATGACTGCACAAGTACACACACTTACTGTTCAGGAGAAATCAAAGAACAGAGGCAAACAGACCATAAAAAGCCACACACTGATATAGCTTCACACAGGCATTATATTTACAAATATATGTGGACTTTTGTTTTTTGTGAACGTTAATTGCTGTAAGCATTCCACATCCTCTTGAAGGAGTTTTAGTTGTTTTAGTTTATGATACTAGCTTGAGATGTGCCCTTGATCTAAAAGAAGCAGCTTTGTATTCTGAGATAATAAATCCTAGGAGTACAGTGGTTCACTACAACCCTATCATGACTTACTCTTTCACCTGAAGAGCCATAGGAATTAATACAATGCACACCGCTACACTTAGAAATGGGCTAACTTTGGGCCCCATTCAATTGCATGCCCGCAAATGCCTCTAGCCCATAATTTTGGCTGCAGGCTACATTTTTTTATACACATTAAATTGTCTCTAACTCGCAACTATCCTCTCACTGCCTCAGCATGGAAACCATGCACTCATAAGTAGGATTTCAGAAGATGTGATCATATGATATGACAATATTTAAGCAAGCCAGTAATTTACTTTTTAGACATAGCCAATAACAGAGTTTATACTCAAACTTCACTCAAAGACTATCAAATGAGTACCAAATATTGCGATCGGACTCACAATCCAGCAATGTAGAAATCAATAAAAATCATTAAAGCAACTGTTCTAGTCCATGCGGGTTCCATGATATGTATTAACCCTTTGCTTTTGCGTAACTTTAATTATTTAGCGCTCATAAATCTTGAGCTGTGCTAAAACCAATGGCATTCTAAGGCCGGCTTTGGCTAGCCTGTAGTGATTGTGGGAGGGTAACTCACAATTGGAATGCGAGTAGCTAAATGTAGTCAATTGAATATCAGTAACTTTTATAAGCTGCTTTACAAGTTCAAGTAATTGTGATTTGGCAAGTTGAATGGGACCATTTATTTTCAAATCCACAAAATATGTACTTAAATTGGTACAACTTTTCCTGTTTGGAACAGATTTAAAAAATACCAGATACCAGCATTAACCCGGCTACCCCTTTTAAGGTTAAAAAAGGTTCACATAAAGCTTCCACTTCAGCTGCATTCATACACTATATTATTACCAAAAAAAAGATAATATTTTGAGGTTTTATAAATATTCATACACACTATATTTATGCAACCTGCAGTGCCATCTTATGGACAGTGCATGCAGACAAAGTAATAATTAACTACATGTACATTCCTTTAGAATCCAACATTTAGTCACGCTATACATGCATTTGCCATTGTACATACATACTAGTTTCCAAACATGTCTCTTATTTAATACATATTAGACTATGATAAATATTTCTTCAAATAATGTAAAAAATATTGCAGTGTTTGGATGAGAGCTTTTTAGTGCTATACATTTTAGCATAATATTATTTAAACTGTATTTTCTGCACCTAACAGTGATCATTTGTGTGGACTTTAAAGTAAAAATATAATGTTTTTTTTATTTTTTATAGAGCATTCAAAAATAACTTTGCATTTTATTAGCCAAAACTTTTTCTGTAATATATACAACATTTTCCTACGACAGTATGCTAACTGGTGTCACATAATTCTAATTAGCATAATAGATTTCTAGTAAGCTGATCTTTTTATGTGCTATCTTTCAGTTATTGGAGACTACTCCAATAACTAACAATTAACTATCCAATAACTAACTAATTCAATAATTAGCACAACGTGACAGACAAAACAGTGGATTTCTTAATAAATATTTAATTCAGATAAAAACAGCAAGTACAGCGTATAGATATAATTAACTTTCTTTAAAAAAAAGAACAGTATCAGACATGACAGGTCCACTTAAAAATGTAGGATAAAAGTGATAGACCACAGTTAGTAAAAGGAAATTTAAATGGCAGAAGTTCTTCTGAAAGTAGAAGATTATATGGATGCACTGAGCAGTTATTGTCTTCCTCTCCTATGCCTCTGTACATTGTATCTGTATTGTATATATTTTTACCCTTTCAGAGAATCAAATATATTTAATGGAACATACACATTGGTGCTTTTAGACAAGCCAAAACGTATTATAACACACTCAGTCAATAAGTCATAATATTGCAGCTATTGATCTTTACACATTTATTATGTATATGTATTCCCACAATACATAGTTAACGTGGTATCACAGGTTCACATTCCACATATATTAATGAAATCAAAACTTGTTTGGAGGTCTGTGTCCAAGTTCTACATTTATTTGCACTTGTTATTTTTTTACTTTTCATTTCTAAAATGTATTTACCCTTAGTTCACTTTCAATAAATTATACATAACCCTTTGCACCTTTTTATTTTAATCAGATTCTCACCTACCAATTGCTCTCCCTTTTTGTAAGATATCTCCTAATCATGGTCTCTCCAGTATATACAACCTGTTACAGCTCAATACACTCCAAGAATCCTTTTCATTTTCCTTCTGGCTCCTGAACATTTTAAGGGGATAACGAATTTCAATGAACACACGTCTTTTGTAACCACTTAACATTATCCCTATGTGACTTCTGTTATAAGGCCTACCTCAGAAACATCACAAACTTTTACAATCAGATTTCATAAAAACTAGGCTGCAAGTTACAATTTACATAAGTATATTTATAGATAAAGATGTCTGAACTGCTATATTGTTGTACTAAATGGAAATTCTTCAATTTTAGTGAAATATAACTTAAAATTGGTATTGTTTCAGTAATCATATTTTATATATTTTTCAAGCATTTCCTTACAATGATTTTTTTTTGAGTCAATATTGAAACTTTTGCCTACAACAGAGGTTTTGAGATAAAACATGGGCATCGGAGCAGGTCCATCTTAAACTTTTTTTTATCTAACATGCCCTCAGTGACTTTCCATCATTGTTTATTTCACCATTTCTATATAATAGCTGGAATAATGAATAGTTTTCAGTAATGCATACCACACATTCATTATAAAGGAAGACTGGCACCTCCAAACATGTTTGTTTAGTTTGAAATACAACGTAGTTGGTTAGGCAAATCATCATCTCAGTATTATAAATGAGTTGCGCTTTGGACACACAGCACAAAAACAGTCTGGACTTGAAGCTTAATGTTGTTCTCTAAGAAGTGGCTTGATTAGTTCTGGGTGAATTCTGCCCATACTGGAGCTTCCTAGGAGAAGATAGGTGTAGCTTCATGTGCCAAATAAAGTCAGTATCACAGTAAAACAAAGTAGTTTTTAGTTGTCAGGCTCCCATTAATGGAACACAGCTAGTACTTGTTTTAAAGAACAACTTTTACATATTAATTAATGCAAATTACTAGTTTAAAATATACTTAGTATATCTACTATTGGCCGCTCGACTGAGTGGTTCCACCTTATCAGTTCTGCAACTGTGATAAAACCTTACCCACATAGAGACAAAGGGGGAGAATACCAATAATTTGATATACTTTGTATATCTTACCCACATAGAGACAAAGGGGGAGAATAGCAATAAATTGATATACTTCGTATATCTTACCCACATAGAGACAGTGGGGGAGAATAGCAAATATGTGATATACTTTGTATACCGTATATACCCGAGTATAAGCCGACCCGAGTATAAGCCGAGGCACCTATTTTACCACAAAATAATGGGGAAACGTAGTGACTCGAGTATAAGCCGAGGGTGGGAAATGTTCTGCCCCCTCTTCAAACCTCAACCCCCCTCCTCATCCTCAACCCCCTCCTCAACCTCAACCCCCCTCCTCATCCTCAACCCCCTCCTCAACCTCAACCCCCCTCCTCATCCTCAACCCCCTCCTCAACCTCAACCCCCCCATCCTCAACCCCCTCCTCAACCTCCCTCCTCATCCTCAACCTCCCTCCTCATCGGCACCCGGTATATGCTAATGATGTGGCGCGTATGTGACGTCACATGCGTGCCACATCAAGACCCGGAAGGAGCGGAGGCCGGAGCAGGTAAGTGAGGGGGGGGGGGCTATTTAGAGGGGTAGTATGAGGGGGGGTTGAAGATGAGGAGAGGGGAGGGAAAGAGACACGGGGGTTAGAAAGACACTGGGGGGTAGAGAGACATAGGGGTAGAGAGACACAAGGGGGGGTTAGAGAGACACGGGGGGGGGAGAGAGACACAAGGAGGGTTAGAGAGACACGGGGGGAGACAAGCGGGGGTTAGAAAGACACGGGTGGGGGGGGGGGGGAGTGACTCGAGTATAAGCAGAGGGGGCCCTTTTAAGCCTTAAAAAAAGGGCTGAAAAACTCGGCTTATACACGATACAGTGGGGGAGAATAGCAATAATGTGATATACTTTGTATATCTCACCCACGTAGAGACAGTGGGGGAGAATAGCAATAATGTTATATACTTTGTATATCTTACCCTGATAGATACAGTGGGGGAGAATAGCAATAATGTTATATACTTTGTATATCTTACCCACATAGAGACAATGGGGGAGAATAGCAATAATGTTATATACTTTGTATATCTCACCCCCGTAGAGACAAAGGGATAGAATAGCAGTAATGTTATATACTTTGTATATCTTACCCACATAGAGACAAAGTGGGGGAATAGCAATAATGTGATATACTTTGTATATCTCACCCACGTAGAGACAAAGGGGGAGAATAGCATAATGTGATATACTTTGTATATCTTACCCACATAGAGACAAAGGGCTGACAATAGCATAATGTGATATACTTTGTATATCTCACCCATGTAGAGACAAAGGGGCAGAATAGCAATAATGTGATAGACTTTGTATATCTTACCCACATAGAGACAGTGGGGGAGAATAGCATAATGTGATATACTTTGTATATCTTACCCAAATAGAGACAGTGGGGGAGAATAGCAATCATGTGATATACTTTGTATATCTTACCCACATAGAGACAGTGGGGGAGAATAGCAATAATGTGATATACTTTGTATATCTTACCCACATAGAGACAGTGGGGGAGAATAGTAATAATGTGATATACTTTGTATATCTCACCCACATAGAGACAGTGGGGGAGAATAGCAATCATGTGATATACTTTGTATATCTTACCCAAATAGAGACAGTGGGGGAGAATAGCAATCATGTTATTTACTTTGTATATCTTACCCACATAGAGACAATGAGGGAGAATAGCAATAATGTGATATACTTTGTATATCTTACCCACACAGAGACAGTGGGGGAGAATAGCATAATGTGATATACTTTGTATATCTTACCCACATAAAGACAGTGGGGGAGAATAGCAATAATGTGATATACTTTGTATATCTTAGCAACATAGAGACAGTGGGGGAGAATAGCATAATGTGATATACTTTGTATATCTTACCCACATAGAGACAATGGGGGAGAATAGCAATAATGTGATATACTTTGTATATCTCACCCACATAGAGACAGTGGGGTAGAATAGCATAATGTGATATACTTTGTATATCTTACCCAGATAGAGACAGTGGGGGAGAATAGCAATCATGTGATATACTTTGTATATCTTACCCACATAGAGACAGTGGGGGAGAATAGCAATAATGTGATATACTTTGTATATCTCACCCACGTAGAGACAAAGGGGGAGAATAGCATAATGTGATATACTTTGTATATCTTACCCATATAGAGACAAAGGGGGAGAATAGCAGTAATGTGATATACTTTGTATATCTTACCCACATAGAGACAAAGGGGGAGAGTAGCAATAATGTGATATACTTTGTATATCTTACCCAGATAGAGACAGTGGGGGAGAATAGCAATCATGTGATATACTTTGTATATCTTACCCACATAGAGACAGTGGGGGAGAATAGCAATCATGTGATATACTTTGTATATCTTACCCACATAGAGACAGTGGGGGAGAATAGCAATAATGTGATATACTTTGTATATCTCACCCACGTAGAGACAAAGGGGGAGAATAGCATAATGTGATATACTTTGTATATCTTACCCACATAGAGACAAAGGGGGAGAATAGCAGTAATGTGATATACTTTGTATATCTTACCCACATAGAGACAAAGGGGGAGAGTAGCAATAATGTGATATACTTTGTATATCTCACCCACATAGAGACAGTGGGGGAGAATAGCAATAATGTGATATACTTTGTATATCTTACCCAGATAGAGACAGTGGGGGAGAATAGCAATCATGTGATATACTTTGTATATTTTACCCACATAGAGACAAAGGGGGAGAATAGCAATAATGTGATATACTTTGTATATCTCACCCACGTAGAGACAAAGGGGGAGAATAGCATAATGTGATATACTTTGTATATCTCACCCACGTAGAGACAGTGGGGGAGAATAGTAATAATGTGATATACTTTGTATATCTTACCCACATAGAGACAGTGGGGGAGAATAGCAATAATGTGATATACTTTGTATATCTTACCCCAGATAGAGACAGTGGGGGAGAATAGTAATAATGTGATATACTTTGTATATCTTACCCCAGATAGAGACAGTGGGGGAGAATAGCAATAATGTGATATACTTTGTATATCTTACCCACATAGAGACAGTGGGGGAGAATAGCAATAATGTGATATACTTTGTATATCTTACCCACATAGAGACAGTGGGGGAGAATAGCATAATGTGATATACTTTGTATATCTTACCCACATAGAGACAATGGGGGAGAATAGCAATAATGTGATATACTTTGTATATCTTACCCACATAGAGACAATGGGGGAGAATAGCAATAATGTGATATACTTTGTATATCTCACCCACATAGTGACAAAGGGGGAGAATAGCAGTAATGTGATATACTTTGTATATCTTACCCAGATAGAGACAAAGGGGGAGAATAGCAATAATGTGATATACTTTGTATATCTCACCCACGTAGAGAGAAAGGGGGAGAATAGCATAATGTGATATACTTTGTATATCTCACCCACGTAGAGACAGTGGGGGAGAATAGCAATAATGTGATATACTTTGTATATCTCACCCACATAGAGACAGTGGGGGAGAATAGCATAATGTGATATACTTTGTATATCTTACCCACATAGAGACAAAGGGGGAGAATAGCAATAATGTGATATACTTTGTATATCTCACCCACATAGTGACAAAGGGGGAGAATAGCATAATGTGATATACTTTGTATATCTTACCCAGATAGAGACAAAGGGGGAGAATAGCAATAATGTGATATACTTTGTATATCTCACCCACGTAGAGAGAAAGGGGGAGAATAGCATAATGTGATATACTTTGTATATCTCACCCACGTAGAGACAGTGGGGGAGAATAGCAATAATGTGATATACTTTGTATATCTCACCCACATAGAGACACTGGGGGAGAATAGCATAATGTGATATACTTTGTATATCTTACCCACATAGAGACAAAGGGGGAGAATAGCAATAATGTGATATACTTTGTATATCTCACCCACATAGTGACAAAGGGGGAGAATAGCATAATGTGATATACTTTGTATATCTTACCCAGATAGAGACAAAGGGGGAGAATAGCAATAATGTGATATACTTTGTATATCTCACCCACGTAGAGAGAAAGGGGGAGAATAGCATAATGTGATATACTTTGTATATCTCACCCACGTAGAGACAGTGGGGGAGAATAGCAATAATGTGATATACTTTGTATATCTCACCCACATAGAGACAGTGGAAGAGAATAGCATAATGTGATATACTTTGTATATCTTACCCACATAGAGACAAAGGGGGAGAATAGCAATAATGTGATATACTTTGTATATCTCACCCACATAGTGACAAAGGGGGAGAATAGCAGTAATGTGATATACTTTGTATATCTTACCCAGATAGAGACAAAGGGGGAGAATAGCATAATGTGATATACTTTGTATATCTTACCCACATAGAGACAAAGGGGGAGAATAGCAATAATGTGATATACTTTGTATATCTCACCCACATAGTGACAAAGGGGGAGAATAGCAGTAATGTGATATACTTTGTATATCTTACCCAGATAGAGACAAAGGGGGAGAATAGCAATAATGTGATATACTTTGTATATCTCACCCACGTAGAGAGAAAGGGGGAGAATAGCATAATGTGATATACTTTGTATATCTCACCCATGTAGAGACAGTGGGGGAGAATAGCAATAATGTGATATACTTTGTATATCTCACCCACATAGAGACAGTGGGGGAGAATAGCATAATGTGATATACTTTGTATATCTTACCCACATAGAGACAATGGGGGAGAATAGCAATAATGTGATATACTTTGTATATCTCACCCACATAGTGACAAAGGGGGAGAATAGCAGTAATATGATATACTTTGTATATCTTACCCACATAGAGACAAAGGGGGAGAATAGCAATAATGTGATATACTTTGTATATCTCACCCACGTAGAGAGAAAGGGGGAGAATAGCATAATGTGATATACTTTGTATATCTCACCCACGTAGAGACAAAGGGAGAGAATAGCATAATGTGGGAGTAAGGAGGAAATTAGAGAAATTATTTAGTGAATACAGAGATGGCGATCATGTCCAGTATATATAACACTTTGATGTTTATAAACTGTGCCAATCATGATATGTCTCAATGGGAGGCATAACTAAAAGGATACAGATCTTAGTGAATATTGTGGATGTATGAAATTCATTGTAGCTCAACATGACTCATCACCATGGTGTAGAGAAATTGTAGTGAAATCGTTGACTGACCATCTGCATGTCCCCATGTAGGAAATGTTTTATTACAGTTTGTAAAGTTGCAGACTCTTTAGTTGGAGTGATGATTGTAAGGCACAGGGTGTTGATATTTGTTGTAAAGAGGGATTTAAAGTGTAAATAATTTTTTCTCAAATATATTTTCATGGACATTTTTCCCATACCCCTCGAAAAAGAACTTCCAAGTTCTGAGTTTCTGGAAGAGTTTAATACAATTTGTACATTTTGATAAAGGGGTTTATTTCATATGGTTCAAATAATTCTATGTATTACAACAAATTTACATTTGACACTCTGTATGATGTTGAAGTTTGAAAATTGTGACTTTTATAAATTATGTTTGTGGATTTTCTTATCTTTTGATATATTTCCCTTCTGCTACAGGCGACTGCATCAACAATTTGAAAGCTATAAAGAGCAAATTAGAAAAATAGGTGAGGACACACGTCGTTATCCCGGAGAGCACAAGGATGATGCACCAACGTGTGGAATCTGCCACAAAACAAAGTTTGCAGATGGATGTGGCCATTTATGCTCTTACTGCCGAAGGAAATTTTGTGCTCGATGTGGAGGTCGTGTTTCTCTGCGGTCAAACAATGTAAGTGTAATAAACATAAACTAAATAATATGTATAGACAATACACATAGTTGACAATACATAATCGTCTAATCAAAATGTATTACTAAAAGATGTATGGCTAAATATAAAGGAGAATCCATACACATTTAAATCTATGGTAGCATACAGTTCAAAGCCAAATTGTAGTATAAAACTGTTAAAATCATGTAAAATGCCATATAGAATATAACCAGATGTCAGAAATATCATACAATCTAATCAGAATATCACAAATTATTTATTCTAATATTTAAGCATGCTCATGAGTTTTTTTGTGTGTGTGACATATTTTAAATTTTTCTATTTTATCTCTCATTATGTATTATGTATGTATTATGTTGTCATCTTACGGTAGTTAATGCTTTACAGATATAATTATTTTGTCATGTTGCAATCAAGGTTACTGGAACATTGATACATTTAAATCAATTTACTGATTAAAAAAATACATTTTGTATACATGAGATGTTATGTTCTCATTCCAGGCATTCTGTCTAGTGTTTCATAAGTTCAATGTTGAATTATGATTATGTAACCTTTGACTTCATAGGAGACAGTCACAGAGCCATATGTTTGTGTCTGAATTCGACACATTGTAGCCTATACTTTTATTAAGGGCATCTGTAGGCTATCAAACTTTTTTTTAAAGTAAAGTCTTCTGAAAAATGCATATATCAAAGCTGGATAGGAACCAGTGTGATCCTACAGTGTATGAGATAACAAGGAATGACACTCTGCTACAATGTAAAGTAGTACGTGTACAGCCTGTATAACAGTGTAAATGTGCTGTCCCCTCAAAATAACTCAACACAAAGCCATTAATGTCTAAACCATTGGCAACAAAAGTGAGTACACCCCTAAGTGGAAATGTCCAAATTGGGCTCAGTTAGACATTTTCCCTCCCTGGTGTCATGTGACTTGTTAGTGTTACAAGGTCTCGGGTGTGAATAGGCAGCAGGTGTGTTAAGTTTGGTGTTATCGCTCTCACACTCTCTCATACTGGTCACTGGAAGTTCAACATGGCACCTCATGGCAAATAACTCTCTGAGGATCTGGAAAAATAATTGTTGCTCTACATAAAGTTTGCCTAGACTATAAGAAGATTGCCAAGACGCTGAAACTGAGCAACAGCACGGTGGGCAAAGTGCACATTCTCAGCGTCATATCCAGAGGTCTTTAGGAAATAGACGTATGAGTGATGCCAGCATTGCTGCAGAGGTTAAAGGGGTGGGGAGTCAGCCTGTCAGTGCTCAGACCATACACCGCACACTGCATCAAATTGGTCTGCATGGCTGTTGTCCCAGAAGGAAGCCTCTTCTAAAGATGATGCACAAGAAAGCCCACAAACAGTTTGCTGAAGACAAGCAGACTAAGGATATGGATTACTGGAACCATGTCTGTGGTCCGATGAGACCAAGTTAAACTTATTTGGTTCAGATGGTGTCAAGTGTGTGTGGCGGCAACCAGTTGAGGAGTACAAACAACAACACAAGTGTGTCTTGCCATACAGCCAAGCATGGTGGTGGGAGTGTCATGATCTGGGCCTGCATGAGTGCTGCCGACACTGTAGAGCTACAGTTCATTGAGGGAACCATGAATGCCAACATGTACTGTGACATACTGAAGCAAAGCATGATCCCCTCCCTTCAGAGACTGGGCCACAGGGCAGTATTCCTACTTGATAACGACCCCAACAACACCTTCAAGTCGACCACTACCTTGCTAAAGAAGCTGAAGGTAAAGGCGATGGACTGGCCAAGCATGTCACCAGACCTGAACCCTATTGAGCATCTGTGGGACATCCTCAAATGGAAGATGGGAGAGTGCAAGGTCTCTAACATCCACCAGCTCTGTGATGTCATCATGGAGGAGTGGAAGAGGACTCCAGTGGCAACCCGTGAAGCACTGGTGAACTCCATGCCTATGAGGGTTAAGGCAGTGCTGGAAAATAATCGTGGCCACACAAAATGTTGACACTTTGGATCCAATTTGGACATTTCCACTTAAGGGTGTACTCACTTTTGTTGCCAATTGTTTAGACATTAATGGCTGTGTGTTAAGTTATTTTGAGGGGACAGAACATTTACTCTTTTATACAGGCTGTACACTTACTACTTTACATTGTAGCAGAGTGTCATTTCTCCAGTGTTGTCACATGAACAAGGGGCGTACTCACTTTTGTGAAATACTGTATCTATTAGGCATTACCTTTGTGTACTAAATATTAAAATAATTGTGTTGTGTTGTTGATTGAATGGCATATTTTTTTACTTTATTATGCAATGTTGCTTAATGCTTCCCAGTACTACATCACCAAATATCTAAATATTGGGCATATTAAGGACTGGGTAAAATTTATATAAAACTTAAGAGCCAGTTAGATTTTCTAGCATTCTATCAGAAAATCCAGGGAGGAAATGTTTCATGGAGATTCATTGTACTTCTCGTAAATAAATATAAGATAATGTCACAACCTGCTTCTTCAATGGAGCTTGACAAGAACCTAGTTAAAGCCTATCCCAGCAGGACCGCGTAGTTCTTACAGAAGATAGCCTCAGGATATCAGGAACACCATATAATCCCTTAGAATTAGGATTAATGCACATATGACACTTACACCTTGTCTATGTAAGTTCAGACACAACTGTATACCTTTATTAATTGGCACATTTTATACAATTTTCTGGCACACAGACTGGCCAATCAGTAAGCCTCTTGCTTACTGGGAAAACCCTGTATCTTTGATGTGATCAGATCTCATCTTGTTGAATGTATTACCTTTCACCATTTGCTGTAAACACTGAGGCCCTCATTCAATTGCAATTTGGCCATTTGAATAGGGGTCTAAATAAGCACATAACATATTTTTTTAAAGAAGTTTTTAGTTAGTAAGCATCTATCCAAAAGCAAGATTTTAACTAACTAAAAACTTCTTTAAAAATATACGCTATGTGCTTATTTAGAGCCCTATTCAATTGGCCAAATCACAATTGAATGAGGCCCTCAGGCTTTTAATCTGCTAAAGACCCCCTGTGTTTGTTTATTTAGGTGGGGCTGAGTGCATCACCAGACAACAATACTGTAACATAATAGGCCTTAATCTTATTTAGGTAGGGGCTGTTGCAATAGCCTGCAGAGTAGCTAATGTTATGCAGAGCATAAAGCAAGATACATACAGTGTAACCTTGTAATCATATTTTAACCACAAGGACTAAGAATTACATAACCATAATAATAAACACAGGGTAACTTCTTGCCAGTCAGGCCCAGGCCCTAGTGTAAGACAGTCCAGTCAGGCCCTGTGCATGACAGATAATACATATAAGAGAGAAGAAACACTTCAGGTACCTGGACTCCTCAGATTTGACCACAGTTAAGCATATGTATGCAAACCTTACATTAAATGACAGTAAATAATATTTTTTCTGATTCTTTAAAATTTAGCAAGAAGAGTTCAGTATTCATAATTTTTTTTAAAACCGTTTACAACCATAGATAAACAGAGATGTCTCTAAATCTTCCTCCCACTTTCATGTACACTGTCATTTTATGTTCTAGGTCTTTGCTGAGCAAACAAATAATAAATGCCATAAAGCAATTTTAGAATCAGACAATCATTAATTCTTCTTGGCTGCGTTTTACAAAATGAAGTTAATTAAATAAAATAGTAAATTAAATCATATGTAATAAGCGTACACATTCAATTATTATTTAATTATTTTATTCATTCAAATATTCATTCATTTTCATAAAAACCTGTTAGTTGAATTAAAAAATGTATATTAAATATAATAATTTCCTAAGAACAAACGGCAGTGTTCATTGTTTATGTATAAACATATTCAGGTTTGAAATCTACCTTGCACATGCAATTACTTGGAAAGTCTCAGCCGGCAAAGTGTATATAAACTATAGTACACAGGTTCAAAACAAACACAATTGGGGATCAATTATGGTAATATTAAACCATATGAAGCATTTCCTAAACAGATAATTTTACAGTTTTACTCTATTTGTATAAAACAAATTGTATAATGTAAAGAAGATAAACATTTGCTACAAATATTTTTTGATTCTTTTACATATTCAAAACCTCTAATGGTTATTACAAAGTGCATTTGTGTGTAAACTGTATGGATTCTACTTTCTTACGGTATATTAATGTCATTATTGTCTATTGCAATACTGCTCTGTGCCTTATTCACTATTTTGCTAGAGCATTGTTTTAAACCCTATAGATAATAAGTATTGGAGTAATGTTGATATGGTATAGTTTTCTTTTGTAATCAGTGTATTAAATTACTTTAACCTGTGAAGCCAATGGTAATCCAGGTCACGTCTATTAAATCATTTGCGCTATGTTGTATCAATTTAATAATTCTATTAATTAATGAAAAAATATGTTTCAGTGACCAAATAGAAGATTCACCAAGTTATCAATGTATAACATTCTATTACTTCTATGCAAATATCTATCTCTAAAATGAAATGTAATTTCATCATTCCAGGCTGCTTCCGAAATAATTTACACTATGGTAAACTATATCTTGTTTTATCACCTTGATTTCTTCTTGTTCATATTAAATCTACAATGAGCATGTGTTGCATGTAAAATCTCCCAGCTATTCATCTCAGAGACCAACATTGTGATAACATTATAAAAACTGAACAAAGGGAATAAGTAACTAGTAAAAAAAAAAAAAAAATAACTATTACTGAGCACGTGTTGCTTTTGGACTTATTGATAAAGTATCTGTTAACCCAATGCCCTATGTCTGTAAGATCTTTTGGAGAACTGGAATTAATAATGGACAATATAATAAAAAAATGAAATCTCTCTTGGATTAGTTAGCTACTTTATGTAGTTATATGAAGTATTGGAGATTTTGCTTTGTTTGTTTACCTTCTTAGTCAAGAGGAGAATCCTTGGATAACAACTACATTTCATATGTTGAAAGCTTGCAGTGATGTATACAAACTTTGAAGGCAACCAACAGAAACCTTATATATATTCAACCCCCCCCCCTTCATGGATCAGACAGGGATATAAACCAAGTAATGGCAATACTATGTTCATTTTAGATTGTTATAATGTAGACCATTTTAATAAAACGTTTGTCATTGGTATTAATTAAAACATTTTCCATTATAATTGTTAACACGAACCCCTTTTATTATCTTTTTAAGATTACTCTCCAATTTTAAAACATAAACTTTTTTCTTAAACGAGTCAAAAAGAGAAAAAAATCTGGATGCTGCATTGAGTAGTGTCGGACACATTCAGTATTATAACACATTTAATGCTATGTATGGTCTCCAATATAAAAGTGCTTGACTACAATTTGTACCTATACCTTTTACTGCTTTTCTACTCTTTCATTTCCTTGCCAAATACGTAGAGTTTTTCTGCCTCTCTAATACATAATTCTTGGTGCATGAAATACTGTGGTGCAATTGATTGGGTTACATTAACTGTTATATAGTGTACTTGCTTGAAAGCTTCTGATTTAATTTAACTCTGACCTTTTGCTAGCCTGCCTGTTTAATACCTGCTTACCATTTATTTTCTCTTTCTTTTCTTTCTCTATCCTGCTTTCTTGGATGCTTGCCCAAAGGAGGACAAAGTGGTTAGAACCTTTACTTTCTTTTATCTCATAATGATTCAGTGCTAGAATACATTGTGTTATGTGCCAAATGTGTGGGATTGTTAATGAGGGTATAGTTTTGGGCTACACGAATGTTGGAGATTTTCATCTATTTACTGTACGAAGATACAGTGTATACATATATATTTTGGTAAAATATGCATTATAAACCACTTTTGTACAGTGACCTATAATTTACTAAGTACATTTGCTGTAGTTCCCATTAGGTATGGAACAAGACATAAACTAAGGATTATGAATGTGAGGAAATGCCATTAAAATAGCTTTGTTTAAACACTATAATATTATGTTTATATGTAGCAATTAAGTAGAACGTAAAATACTTACAGAAGGGTTAAATTTACTCTGTGCTTGGACTCTTCTTACTGCAGAAATAAACAATAAGGGGATCTGGGTCTAAATCAAGACCTCCAGCTGCTTTCCTCTGGACATTAACTGCAGTAGTAAATTATGGTATATACTGTATGGATCTTCGTGAATTATTGGAAAATAATTGACTACCATTGTCTTACTGTTTTAAGTAAATAACTTCTTACCATATTTACATCCAGGGTACTGGAGTTCCATATTACTCTGTGATATGTAAATGTAGAAAACTGGTGAAAAATACAGTTGGTTTTAACCTATACAGATAAAAGACAGCAATTAGTAGAAATAGCTAAGCATTGCAGCCCATATGATATGAGTAGCTTAATCAATCTCCTTCATTGTGAGGCTATTTTTATTTTGAAATAAAAAAAAAACACTAAATAGATTTTGTTCTGTTGTTAAGTGTTTAAGTAATTTAAAGGACAACTGAGTTGGTATAATTATACTATGCACTTATGAAGAATTTAACAATGGATACATTATTTTTATACAGTTTAAAGTAAATAAATCCAGCTTTTAATGCTTAACTTTTGCATTTGGTTTTACTGTAATGATGTCAGATAATTAATTCTGTTACTGGATTTGACACCTGTAAGGAATGGAAATATAGCTCAATTCAGATAACATAGATTACAAGCACCATGACACATGTAGAGTCTGCTAAACTGGAGATTTTCTCTACAATTTCTTTTAAACTTATATAGCTGTTAATGTCACTAGTTTGTTACATACTTCACAACCGTGACATGTTTTACAAACTTCAGTGTGCTTTTACTTGGTACTGTCCGTCACTTGTAAGCAAGTTCTTACATGGGAGGAACCTAACATTGAGCCTCATTCAATTGAGTTTTCAGCCGATCCAGTAGCCTATAAGTAAGGTTGCAAGTTATTTTGCTATTCAATTGGCGTCTTTTTGGCTTACGCGTTACAATTACTTGTACAACAACTCCCAAATATCAAATATTGCAAAAATTCTAATTTTATTTTCCTCATAGGTTGTAATGGTCATGCATATGCCAGTATAAAAAGTCATGCTGCAAGATGCTGAAAGCTATTAAAGACACACTACCTCACTAAATTGCAACACAAATACATGCAAATGGCTGACATATTAATCCTTCCACACTCACAGAGGCTCTAATGTGGACCCTAATAATATAAAGATCAGCTTATATACATTTCACTCATCACATCTACATTGGGACAACAAATAGTAGCCAAATTACACCAACCACATGGCATGTAGCAAGTTCAGTCCCTCAGTTGTGTCCGACTCTCTGTGACCCTTTGGACTGCAGCACATCTACTAATGTCTCTGTCAGTGCGTATCCACAAGGTTTGCATGCCAAATATACTGGAGTGGGTTGCCAGTTCCTTCTCAAGTGGACTGTAATTTTTCTCACAGCTTCATTCAGGTACACAAGCCCCTTCACCACCACCACTTTGCAAATCACAAGGGAACCAGGGGAACATACACCACACTAATCTACTCTAACCCATCAGGAAGGGCCACAAAAACACATGGAGGCTGTGCAGAGGCATGTGGACCATCAAGTCAACTCACCTCCATCTCCACTACGCCCATTCTGTAAAGTCCCACGTCATTGCTGGTGGCCATGTGCCAAGTTGTATACCCATTCCCATTTGGTGACCTCCCGTTAAGTTACTGGAAGGGCAAGAGGTTGTGCTTGTGAACAAGGGGATACCGAAAGGGGTAATGTCATAGTCTAGAATAAGCATGACGTGTAGCACCTACCAGGGTCACATGTGGTCACTACACCACTGCAACCAATATCTGGTGATAAAAAGGATCATCAGAAATCACTCCATGTAATTGGAGAAACCAGTCATGTGCATAGCACTTACAACTTGTCTATATCTGCTTAATTATACAGATAAACATAATCATGGATAATGTCATACAGATCTAATCCACACACAGTGTGTTGTCAGATATTAAGGAATAATCAGAAATTGATTATCAGAATATGTGACACAGAAAGAGGAGGTTGAGAAACATGCCTTCATGGTTGTGAGATTGGGCTTTGGTTTGAGATTTGGATTGACTTCAACATCTCATCTCAATAGCAATCCACATTGAACATCAATTACAGAAATATTCAACATAACCATATGTGTACACACTCTGTAGCCAACCATTAGTATGTAAACATTAATAAAACATGATATTCATTGTGGAGTGTGGATGAGGATGACTTAGGGCAGTGGTTTTCAATCCTCTCCGCAGGAGCCATCAGACAGGCCATGATTTATGTGAAACAATAAAGGAGGCAAATAGTATTTAACAGGTAGTGGATCCTCAAATTGCTTCACATGTGTATTCACACAGTGTTTCACCCAAATCATGGTCTGTATAGTGGGTCCTGGGGAGAGGTCTGAGCACTGGGCCCACACCTTCTGTAACCGTGCGCTTCCTCCCTCTACCACGGCCAGGATGTGTTGGATTGAGGCGTGCATCCAACTTGGGTGGCTGTGTAGCAGCTGTCGGTTGCGGTAAGGAGTGAGATAAGGAGGCTCTAGGCTCTGGCTGCAGTGGCGGTGGAGCCTGTGAAACTGAAGGCTGGAGTGTAGGCACGTGGGCTACAGCCAAGTGATGTGTCTGGGCTTGTCTGTCCCTATGAGCCATTTGCTCGTACCTCTCCATACCAATATTATGCCTCCTCAGCTCACCATATATTGCTCGTATGCTTTCCGCCTGCCCAGTAGCAATCTCATTCTGATGTGCTAGCTGAGCTGTCAGCTGTGGGACTGCTCCGATCTTGTGCTCATCAGGCAAGCGGATGTGCTGATTATATGTTGCGCAAGGTGCCTGGTGTGGGGACGTGAGTTCCGTCTCCGGATGCTGTTGGACTCTGGATGTTCTGTGGTTAGGCCAGAGGTGTTGCCCGTTGTGTTAGTGTACCCCATAGGGATAGGGATGGTGTTGCCAGTAGGAATTCTGTTTCCAATGGAGATGGTGCTGTTGCCAATGGAGATGGTGCTGTTGCAAATGGAGATGCTGTATGGTGTAGGACTGGTCTGTTGTGGCAAGAATGCCTGTGTCATCAACAGCTGCGACAAGAGCTGGGGCAACAACGGCTGCGACATGAGCTGGGGCAACAATGGCTGTGACATCTGCTGGGCCAACTGCTGGGACAACCACGGCTGGGGAAACCACTGCTGTGGCAACATATGTTGTGGCCCGGTCAGGAGTGGGAGGGGATAGGTGTCTCTCACACGTAATGCTTGAATGTCACCAGGTGGCGGTAGTGGTCCTGTTGAGAGTGGTCCCCATGAGTTCAACATCCCTGCAGATGGTTGGTGGCTCATTGTACTTCCAGTAATTTGAAAGGGCCGGGAATGTTCCCATGATGGGTAGGAGGGCCCAGGGGGTGATTGCCACAATGGTCTTGCTGCTGATGGTCCAGCCTCCTGTGATGGGCCGGGGGCCCTCAGCTTCCTCCACCACCACCTGTGTTGGTGATAGTGGTGCCTCTAATGGAGCCACCGCCTGTGTCTCTCCGGGCGGGGTAACCTCCTGGGTACCAAAATGAGAGGACAATAGTATCTGAGTATTGATTCTCTGAACTATTGTTTGTTGTGTGTTTCCATATACCTGACACCATGGTCACTTGTAATTGGCTGTGGTGATTGTTTCCCGCAGTTAAACATTGAGCTGTATCATGATCATTGTGGATCATGGCTTATATCAATATATAGCTGGTGCGGTGTGCCATCTGCAGTTCATTAGGACACATGCTCATCCGAATCTGCTGTGCAGTGTGTGAGACTGACCAATCTATGACCAATGCTCAGGAATGGGTGTTAACATGCTTATGAGACATGGTCCAGGTGAGGCTAGTACATGACACGCACATGCAATCCCTCAGAGTCTGTATCCACATATGCTGCAGTGTGCACACCCATACTTGTACTCTCTTTTGGATGTAAAATCATTGTGGATCTACAGCTGTACATCATTTAATGCTGGGGATAGCTTCCAAACAGCTGGAGTGTTAAATTACACAGCTTTAAATGGTGTAGTGTAACATGGGGAAGATAGGGATAGGGGAACTCATTGCAAAATATATACAATTGCAATTGATATTTATACTGTTTTGTTTTATATTAAGTTTGAACAAATAGCACATATCAACATAACACTAACACAAACTGCCTTGGCAACTGCTATTCAGAATCCGTTTTAACTACAGGTATTGTACTTACATTTCATTGATAACGATTAGGATGATAATATGATGATAATATAATATGTTATAATATTTACATGGTAATTATGCCCCATATATCTGTAGTCAGAACCAGAAATCTTACAGTGCTATTGTATGTCAGTAATCTATGTGTGTGGGGTTCATGTGTGTGCAAATGAGGGTGTGATGGTGTATATGATACTCACTTTGCAAGGTTTCCTGATTAGCCAGTGTCCAACTGTCCTGGAAGGCCCACTTCTGCTGCTGGCTCCAAATATTGCTTGATAGTGTATTCCCATCCACAGTATGTGATGTTGAGTGGTGGGCCACCACCAGTCCCACAAGCTGCTCTGGCCTCCGCTTCCATCTTCTTCTTAACCTTCATCCGGCAGTCATCATATCAGTGTTTAACCGACCGAACATCACGCTTTGCAACCCCTAATGAAACCACAGCTGCAGTCACCTCATTCCAGGCACATGCTTTATTGTCAGGCCTCACATCCCTACCACCATGGATGATGCTACGATGGGCTTGGACTTCTCTGAGGATGGTTTTGGTCTCCTCTTGGCTATAATTGTGGGCCCTCTGCTTTGGCACAACCTCTTGCCCTGCCAACTGTGCCTGGGGTTTCTGACCTCCCTGTTCTCTCCCTGGGGCCTTCCCCTCATCCCCACTACCTCCTTTCCTGGGATCAGGCCCCTGACCCTCTGCTCCTATACCTTGTGTGCCTACATCTGTGGGCACATCCCTCCCCAATCCTGCTCTCCTCCGCCGGTACCTACCCTCCATGGCCTGCTGCCTCCTCTCCCTCTCCCCATACTTCTATCTCTCCTCCTCTCATCACTCTCCTCCTCCAGTGTTCCTCTCTCTCTCTCTCTCCTCACTCTCCTCATTCTCCTCCTCCTCCGGTGTTTCTCTCTCTAGCACTCTCTATCCCTCTCTTTAACACTCTCTATTTCTCTCTCTGGCACTCACTCTCGCTCTCTCTAACACTCTCTATATCTCTGTCTGCCACTCTCACTCGCTCTCTCTAACACTCGCTATTTCTCTCTCTGGCACTCTCACTCTCTCTCTCTCTAACACTCTCTATATCTCTCTCTGGCACTCTCACTGGCTCTCTCTAACACTCTCTATCTCTCGCTCTAATACTTTCTATCTCTCTCTAACACTCTCTATCTCTCTCTCAGTCTCTGTCTATCTCAAAAAACCACCAACGCCTAGACCTGTGTGTTGACTTTCTCAGCTACAGCACAGTGAAAGAATTACGGTTTTCGCAGCCTTTTAAACTGGTTCCTGTGGCTTTGATCGGTGTCCTCCGCTTCCTATTTGTTAATTGACCTGTGACGGGATCGCAACTTACGGCCTTGACAGATTTTGGCACGCTTCATCGGATCGGATACCGTTACAGGTGAAAACAGCTTTTACGGGATTGAGGCTTCGGCCCGTAACTTGTGCCCTTGCTCAATTGAATGGCATCATAATTGGAGACGAACCGGAGCAGACATACGGCCTACAGCGATCGAGTTGCGGGTTTGGAATTCAATGGAGGCCATGGTTTTTCCTTGTTGTTAGTTATTCTAAGATTAATTCCTTTGGCAGTTTAGTACAACACTAGTATGTATGTCTATGTGAATGACATTACGGTTTAATGTCTAATCTCCTATGAAACTGCTGAACCTGCATGGGACATTTCCTCCAGTGCAAGTTTACCATTCTATGACAGGTGTCAATATGTATGGTACTAAATCATGCACTAATAGTGCATTTGTTACACCATATCTCATACCGACTGTCACCATTTGTGAATTATACATTTTCTTTAGCTATTGTTACCAACAAATATAATTTAATTAAAATAAAAAGAATTCTGCTGCATCCTATGCCTGACTTAAATAAATACGATCTGCTTTATGATAGATAAAGACATTTTTCGATAGGATGAAATGTTTCCCTATTAATCCTCTAAAATGCAAAGATGAGCTGAGCTTGTTTTAAGGGGAAATGTACGTAGCCAGCATATTGTCCATTATGAAGTGTAGTTCTTCCAAACAGGATACTGTAAACGAGACTACAGGGTACATTTAATAAATACTTGGTTATTTACTTTCACAATAAATAGACAAAATGTTATACAGAAAAACAGTTTTAAAACTCAACTTTCTAATGTTTAACATTGCTGTGCAGCAATATGTAAATTAAGTTTTATGTGAAAAACATCTGTCAGATGATCAGTGTAGCTGGGCTTAGTTCATTAAAACACTTGTTGGTTTTTGTACACTTCAAAATAGGAAATATGAGTGTATCTCATTACTCGGCTTTGCATACCAGTTGATTATATTAAAACAAAAGGGAGGAATAGATCAATTATTAGTGTTAGATATGTGGTCTTGATATAAATAATCAATATAGGCTTTGGTGCTATATTATTACAAGAAAAAAACACAATTAATATCAAACAAGTCATTCAGATTACAGAGAAAATAGATGGGGTACAGTACAGATGCTAGAAGATGGGGGTCAATTAACATATATATAAGTAAGATAATGATCACTCCTTGTGTATCTATGTGTATGTGGCCTTTTGGCTAAACTGATTAAATTTGTCTCTTATATAGCATACAACTTTTCAGACGATCTCCTTATGTTGATATCCGAGTGAAAAAGTTGCTGCAGTGCACTCAGTGTATATGCAAAAATATGTATATTCAGTGATACAATGGATAACCTTTGAATATACTTTGGAATGAGCTCCTTCACTCAGATGCATTTAGATTGCTATTAATAAGTTTGACAATTCCAACTGTCTCTTTAAAACAAGGAATTTCCTTTTTTGCATGCCTTCTTGTGTGAAACGCTTATGTTGGGAACATGAAAACCAATGCATGTATTTGTAGCACCGATTAATACTTTTATCCCTTCTAAAGTTCAGCAACCTCTCATTTAGAACAATCTCTAGCATAAGGTGAGAACTCATCGATAAGCCACCATCTACCCTTCTATGTTGTTTTCAACAATCACATATTGAGCAAGGAGTCCACGTCTGGAGTTCCCCATCACCTTTAGGGAGACTAATAAGAATGGGTTATCATGTCCATAGAACTAACCTTTTAAGGTTAGTTCCGTTCTCTGATTGAGCACCTCTAACTTTGTTTTTTGTTTATGCAAATTACCCTTAGGGATTAATCTCCCTAAGGGTGATAGGGGAATCCAGACGTGGACCCCTTGCCCACTGTGCCATAGGGAGTTGAGCTACACCTCACTGACGAGGCCCAATGAAGGCCGAAATGTTTGTCTGTGGTTTGCTGTTTCTCCTGTTCAGGGTAGAACTGCCTGGTATTTCGGGGCTGGGTCACTCTAGTGAGTAAAACCAGACTGATATACTACAGGATATTTCTCCCTGTGAAGGGCACAAGTGCACTAAAAGAGGTTGCTCTCAGAGTGGGTTATCATGTCCATAAAACTAAGGTTAGTTCGTTCTCTGATTGAGCACCTCTAACTTTGTTTTTTTTTGTATCAATATATGAAGTATGTGCATTTTTAAATACATCATTCAAAAACAGGGGAGGACAATTGTTCTTTTTTCTCATATAATGGGTCAGAACACAAATTTTAGAAATACTCTTAATCAAAACAAAAGTATATATTACTATGTATAGAAATATGTAATGAGAAAATAAAGAATTTATACTTATAACTATAATATGAATGTAAGATATCTGGTTTTGCTTTCTCAACCTTTTACAATGGGTTTGCCATGGGTTGTGAGCTGAAAACACAGTGGTGGTATAGTGAAACTATTTGAATTTACTTTGAATAAGTGTTGGAGAAAAGAGTATTGAAAAGAGAGGGAGAGGGAGGTTGTAAAGCCAGAAAAAAAGTGGAAGAAGCATTGCTCCCAGAGCTTGGGGGGGGGGGGGGGGGGGGGGGGTACATGAAAAGCACTTTTTTATGTACATTTTTTTTTTGGTATAATTTTGCATGGATCATTTAGAGAGGTGGTGTTAGAGACTATGGTGGTCCTTATAGACCCCACAAGGGACATAGGGTCCATGAATTCCATAAGGACCCCAATGGTAGGTGGTTAGGATTCCTTTATAGGTTGGCATTCAATAGGGGTCATGGTGTGGGGTTAATTTTATGTGCCACAGAGGTCCATAAGGACCCCTTAATTATAGGATAGCATAGCCAAAGCTATATGACTGATTTTATGTGATCATACAAATGCTCTATGCACTTGCTGTTAATTTCAATGGAGGTTTTTTTCTTAATATTTTAAAGCATGCTCATTAAAATGTGTAAAAAAAACATGTTCCATGTCCCTTTAATGGATACATATTTAGTTATTAGCTGAAGATCAGTGGTGGGTAATAGGCAGCTCTGGTAACACATTTGTATCACAGAAGTGTACCATCTTCAGCAGTATAATATGTATATCTCCCACATTATGTTACATAGTTACATAATTACGTAGTAATTAAGGTTGAAAAAATACTTTAGTCCATCAAGTTCAACCTTTTTAGATCTCCTCTGGTCTGCAATACGCAGATTTATTGTTAATTGATCCAGAGAAAGTCAAACAGAAAAAAAACAGTGAAACTTTGCCAATTGTCTCAACAGGGAACAAAATATAAAATTCCTTCCTGACCCCAGATACTAGCGATCAGATTCATCCCTGGATCAATACTACTTTTCTATTTATCAAGTATAGCTCTTATGCCCTTTTTATTTAAAAATATATCCAGTCCCTTTTTAAAGTTATCTATTGAATCCGCTGTCACCACCTGCTTTGGTAGAGAATTCCACAGATTAACACCCTTACTGTGAAGAACCCTTTTCTTTCTTTAAGGTGAAATCTTTTTACTTCTAATTTTAAAGGATGTCCCCTTGTCAGTTGAAAAACTGTTGGCACAAAAAGTTCCAGTGACAAAGCCTTGTATTGACCCTGGATATATTTATATAAGGTAATCATATCCCCTCTTAGATGCCTTTTTTCTAGAGTATATATGTTTAATTTGGTTAGTCTTTCTTCATAACATAGTTCCTTTATTCCCTTTATTAGCTTTGTTGCCCTTCTCTGTACTTTATCCATCTCTAAAATGTGATGGTGCCCAAAATTGGACTCCATATTCCAAATGAGGGCCTACTAGGGATTTGTATAGTGGGAGAATTATATTTACTTCCCTTGCTTCTATATCTTTCTTAATACATCTTAAAATGTTACTTGCCTTTGTAGATGCTGCTTGGCATTGAGCACTGTTTCCTAGGCAGTTGTCCACAAGTACTCCCAAATCCCTTTAAATATCGGATACCCCTAGATTTGCTCCATTAAAATTATAAATTGCATGGCTATTTTTCCTTCCCAGATACATAACTTTACATTTATTCATATTAAATTTCATCTGACACTTAGATGCCCATTCCTCTAATTTATGCAAATCCCTTTGGAGGGAAAGTACATCATTTTCTGATTTAATTACCTTGCAAAAATGGAGACAGCACACTCGAATCCTACTCCAAGTCATAAATAAATTTGTTAAAAAGGAAGAAACCTAATACTGAACCCAGAGTTTATTAGTCCAATCCGAGTATGTTCCATTTACCACAACCCTTTGCTTCCTGTCTTTTAGCCAGCTCTCAATCCATAAGCAAATATTTATGGCAATTCCTGTATCCCTTAGTTTGCTCAATAGTCTCCCATATGGCACTGTATCAAAAGCCTTTGCAAAATCCAAATAGACTACATCCACTAAGTTGCCTTGATCCAAGTTCCTACTATCCTCCTCAAAGAAACTAATTAGGGTTGTTTGACATGACCTATCCTTCATAAATCCATGTTGGCTCCTACTTATAATCCTGTTTGAATAGACATATTCTTGTATATTATCCCTTATTAACCCTTCTAAAAGCTTTCCCACTACTTAATTTATTGTTAAGCCACATGGGTTGTGATTTACTCCTACTTTTATTTCCACATGGTCTATGGTGATAAGTATGTTTATTTAGTAAGGATTTGAACGTTGTCCATTTATGTTCAGTATTTTTACCTGTCAGTTATCTGCCCCAGTCTATACATTGTATTGCTGCCCTTAGAACGTGAAAATCTGCCCTTTTAAAATTAAGAGTTTTCGTTAGCCCTTTACAGTTATGTTTTTTTTAATTCAATCTCAAATGAGACTATGTTGTGATCACTGTTTCCCAAAGGTTGTCCAATTTCAACATTTGATACTATATCAATATTATTTGTGGTAACTAAATCCAAGATAACCTCATTTCTAGTAGGTTCTTGTATATCCTGGGCCAGATAATGATCTCTGAGTGGACTCAAGAACCTGCTCCCCTTAGCTGAACTGCTGGTCTCATTTATCCAGTTTATTTTCAGGGTAATTAAAATCTCCCATTATTAGAACTTGACCATGCTTAGCTGCATTTCCAATCTGTAACAATAATTGCATTTCCTCACTTTCAATTATATTTGGGGGCTTATGGCATACTCCTACTAATATTCTTTTGGAATTTGCTGCTCCGCTATTTAACTCTACCCACAAACCTTTAACATTTCCCCTATCTTTCCTAAATAGGTTATAACCATCCAGATTAACAGTCCAGTCTTTAGATTCATCCCACCATGTTTCAGTAATGCCTATTAAATCCCATTTCTCATTAACTGCTAATAATTCTAACTCCAATTTTTCTTGGCAAGCTTCTGGCATTAGCGAGCATACACCTTATGTTATCAGTCTGTAGTTCTGAAGTGCCTGCCACTGTACTTGAGTTACTTAGCAATATCTCCCTATTGACTGAACAAACCCTCCCCCCATCTCCTCCCCCATGACTAGTTACCTACCTTTCCCCCTCGACACTTTCTACCCCATTACTTCTATCTCATCCCTGCCCCCCCACCTACTAGTTTAAAAACTCCCCCAGCCGTTCTACCATCCTATCCCCCAGTATAAGCTCCCTCGTCATTAAGGTGCAATCCATCCCTGCTATTGAGATTGTACCCAAGTGAGAAGTCTGCCCAGTGCTCTAAAAACCCAAACCCCTCCTTAATGCACCACATTTTTAGCCACACATTAACCTCCCTAAGCTCCTTCTACCTCCATGGGCTAGCACATGGCACTGTTAGTATATCAGAAAATACTACCTTGGAGGCCCTTGCCTTCAGCTTATTACCAAGATCTATAAAATAATTCTTTAGGACACTCCATCTTCCACTAACTTTGTCATTGGTACCAATATATACTAAGACCGCCGGTTCATTTCCAGCCCCTCCCAATAATTTATCTGCCCGATCCACAACCTGCCGAACCCGAGCACAGGGAGACAGTAAACTGTTCGATTGCTGGGATCTGGGTGACAAATCACCCTGTCTACCTTCCTAATAATAGAGTTCCCAACCACCAAAACCTGTCTGTTGCTCTGCCTATTCTGCCCTCCCACTATTTGGCATTGCAATTCTTGAATGCACATCCCCAACAGTTTCACTCAATTTGGCAAATCTGTCGGGGGTTGCCAATTCAGAACTGGCCTGCCTCCTGCTCCTGTTCCCCCTGATTCCCCTTGTAACTGTAACCCAGCTACCTCCCGGGACATCCTCACTATCCTCAGCTCCACCCTCCATGCTAGGCCCACCTAAACTTTGCTCTGTGAGCATTAACCCCCTTCCCAGTGGAGCAGTATCACTAAGTGCTGCAATTCTCCTCTCCAGTGCTCCAATTTGAGTTTTAAGATAGGCAACATGCTTACACCTGTCACAGAGGTGTGGACCCTGGATCATCTGTTCCAGTAGTGCATACATATGACAGGATGTACACTGAGTGAGGTTTCCACTGGACTGATAGTTGGGAACAAAAATGTACAAAGCACTATAAGGTTCTCCCCCTTTGCACTTCCTTCTTATATTTAAACTCCTACACTTATACTAGAACTGCCCTTATGCTAGAAGTGTTCGTACCTTCCCCTTTTTATATTAGGTTCTTACACACTTGCCCACTACTTACTGCACAAGTACACAACACACTTACTGTGCAGGAGAAATCACAGAACAGATGCAAGCAGACCACTAAAAGTCACACACTGATATAGCTTTACACAGGCAAAACCACACCCACTCTCAGCTGCCACTAATCACTGCACAAGTACACACACACACTTACTGTTCAGGAGTAATCACAGAACAGAGGCAAGCAGACCACAAAAAATCACACACTGATATAGCTTTATACAGGCAAAACGATACCCCCTCTCAGCTGCCACTAATCATTGCAGAAGTACACAACACACTTGCTGTTCAGGAGTAGTCACAGAACAGATGCAAACAGACCACAAAAAGTCACACACTGATATAGCTTTACACAGGCAAAACTACCCACCCTCTCAGCTGCCATTAATCACTGCAGAACTACCCAACACACTTACTGTTCAGGAGTAATCACAGAACAGAGGCAAGCAGACCACAAACAATCACACACTGATATAGCTTTACACAGGCAAAACCATGCCCCCTCTCAGGTGTCCACTAATTACTGCACAAGTACAAAACACACTTACTGCTCCGGAGAAATCACAGAACAGAGGCAAGCAGACCACAAAAAATCACACACTGATATAGCTTTATACAGGCAAAACGACACCCCCTCTCAGCTGCCACTAATCATTGCACAAGTACACAACACACTTACTGTTCAGGAGTAATCACAGAACAGATGCAAACAGACCACAAAAAGTCACACACTGATATAGCTTTACACAGGCAAAACTACACACCCTCTCAGCTGCCATTAATCACGGCAGAACTACCCAACACACTTACTGTTCAGGAGTAATCACAGAACAGAGGCAAGCAGACCACAAACAATCACACACTGATATAGCTTTACACAGGCAAAACCACACCCACTCTCAGCTGCCACTAATCACTGCACAAGTACACACACACACTTACTGTTCAGGAGTAATCACAGAACAGAGGCAAGCAGACCACAAAAAATCACACACTGATATAGCTTTATACAGGCAAAACGATACCCCCTCTCAGCTGCCACTAATCATTGCAGAAGTACACAACACACTTGCTGTTCAGGAGTAGTCACAGAACAGATGCAAACAGACCACAAAAAGTCACACACTGATATAGCTTTACACAGGCAAAACTACCCACCCTCTCAGCTGCCATTAATCACTGCAGAACTACCCAACACACTTACTGTTCAGGAGTAATCACAGAACAGAGGCAAGCAGACCACAAACAATCACACACTGATATAGCTTTACACAGGCAAAACCATGCCCCCTCTCAGGTGTCCACTCATTACTGCACAAGTACAAAACACACTTACTGCTCCGGAGAAATCACAGAACAGAGGCAAGCAGACCACAAAAAATCACACACTGATATAGCTTTATACAGGCAAAACGACACCCCCTCTCAGCTGCCACTAATCATTGCACAAGTACACAACACACTTACTGTTCAGGAGTAATCACAGAACAGATGCAAACAGACCACAAAAAGTCACACACTGATATAGCTTTACACAGGCAAAACTACACACCCTCTCAGCTGCCATTAATCACGGCAGAACTACCCAACACACTTACTGTTCAGGAGTAATCACAGAACAGAGGCAAGCAGACCACAAACAATCACACACTGATATAGCTTTACACAGGCAAAACCATGCCCCCTCTCAGGTGTCCACTAATTACTGCACAAGTACAAAACACACTTACTGCTCAGGAGAAATCACAGAACAGATACAAGCAGATAACAAAAAGTCACACACTGATATAGCTTTACACAGGCAAAACTACACCCCCTCTCGGCTGCCACTAATCATTGCACAAGTACACAACACACTTACTGTTCAGGAGTAATCACAGAACAGATGCAAACAGACCACAAAAAGTTACACACTGATATACCTTTACACAGGCAAAACCACACCCCCTCTCAGCTGCATACTATTCACTGCACAAGTACACACATTCAGGAGTAATCACAGAACAGATGCAAAGTATAATGTTTTCTAATCCCAAAACACAAATATCCTTTTCTTTTACCTAACAACCCATGAATATCTGGAATTTTATTGTGTTACTGTATTTCCAAAATATTCAGACATTTAAAAGATAATTATTATACATTATGCCAGCTTTATGCATGCAAATACATAGTGGCTAGTGGTTAGAGTGAGTTGTGAAGGACAGGTCATGGGTGGATGGGACATTAGTTGTGTTAAAGTACTACCAACAACATAGTATGTTGCATATTTGTGATATGGATCCAGCATGCTGTATGATGGTCTATGAAGTAGTAGTAATGAGGCGACTGATAGTGCTGGGGTTGTGCCAAGTGGGTCATTTATATTGTAGGTATATCTAAGTGTGAGATGTGTTGGTTTTAGGGATATGCTGTCATGCATAGATGCATTTTTAAGTGTTTTAAATGTTTGTAGGCCTGGAGAGACTCTCATGAAGAGTGGAAAAGTTCCAAAGGAGGGTACCATTTAGGAGGGCGCTGCAGTAGTCCATTTGGGAGATGATTGAAAGTCTGAGTCAATGATAGATTTTGTAGTGTAGTTCATGAAAAAAGAGTGAATTTTATCAATGTTTTGTAAATGGAGTTTACAGGAATGAGTGAGATGTAGGATGTCAGGCCTGAAGGAAAACCTGGTATTAAAAAGCAATGGATTAGGTTTTGATAGATATAGTGAGCTTGTCAGTTGTTAGGACGATGACTTGAATGGTTGTAACATTTCCAAGAAGACTGTTCTTTCGCTTTTGGATGTGTTCAGTTTTATGTGGCGGTGAGACATCCAAGTGAAGTTCGGCGGAGGCCGTTGGTGACACAAGTAAAGAGCTCAGGGCAGATATGAGAAGAGGAGATGTACATTTGTGTACCATTGTGTAAAGGTAATACAGAAACCCATATGTTTGGATCAGCTGTCCAAGAGTGGTGGTGTGTAGAGGGAAAAGTAGGGGGTCCAAGGACAGAGCCTTGGGGAACCCCAACTGACAAACACAAAGGACTAGAGAAGGTATGATGGAATCAGACACTGTTTTATTGAAGCAGCACTTAACAAGATAATTAAATGGAAATGTAGTTCCCGGTAGAATCATTCTTCCCTCAGGTTCAGGCCAGCTATAAGAGCTTTAAATGTAAATTATCATTATATTTTATGTGTAGCACTCCAACATATTCTGTAGCACTATACACTGGATAAGTACATGGCAAAACAAAATTAACTCATAGCAAAGAATGGAGGGCCCTGTTTTTGAGCTTCAAATCAAACGTACTAGTGCTTGTTTCCAAAGCACAGACACATGGTTGAAAACTTACAATCTAAAATATTTGAACCCTTACACATAAACAAAGTCAGCTTAAATTAATATTTTAGCTATTTTTTAAAATTAAACTTATAGTCTATATGGCTGCTAATGTTGTTACTTTATTATATACTTCACAAACATATAATGTTGTTTCCCAAACTCATATCTATAATTCATGTTTGTTTTATTTTATTAGGTTGCACAGTTTTAGTTTCCTCTGTAACAATTTACTAGAATCATTATCACAATGGTAAAGTGGCTATCTCTGGTAATATAACACTGGTAAAGGGAATGATAGCATCAGGTGCAACCCATTGGTTGTATGCTGCTGTCTGAATATCCTCCCCCACTGACAGACTCACTCAATGATGAGAATAACTTTTATATGCAAAGTTTCCATAATTAAATCAAATGGCGTTAAGTCCCTTACAGACATTACGTATTTAAACAAAGCTAAAAAAGGACACGCCACTGTGAGTTGGTAACAATCTCTCTAATGTAGTGAAGTAAATATTCACTGAAACAAGAGCTCAGTTTTCAATATAAGAAACTAATTAAAATCGCCTGGATTCAAAGTTGGCATGACATTTCCATACAAGACTAAGATATCCATAAATAATGCTGCACACCAGTTAACAGATCCTTGGATAGATAAAATGATTGTAAATAAATCTAAATCTTCTGATATGCAGCAAAGCAGACTCACTTTATCGTATTAGTTATAAAGATGATATATTGTGTCTATTTCAAGCACAAAGTACACAAGTTCCCTAAATCTAATGTCTAGAGAGATCTTCTGTACTGCAGTAATAATAATAAAAAAACAATATAAAAGTGATAATGTAAACTGAAGAGGAGACTTTGCTATCTTGAAAGCTTGCAATCTCTTTCTACTCCCTTAGTTACATGATGTTTGCTATTTGTATTATAATATTATTTCTTATCTGTATTGAAATGTGTGCTAATTTAACTCTATTGTTTGCATACAGCCCTTCATATTCAAAAACAGGTTTGTTCAACCTAAGTCACAAGGGCCACAATATTCATAGAGCTTGTAGGAAATCTAATGAATCCATATCCCACTTAAGCACTAATAGAGCTATTACATGTTGTGAGTAAGCCCTAATGAGTGATCACTGTGTGTTGTATGTTCCCTCTTCCTTTGTGGTGAGGATCCCTTAAACCCCATGTCCTTTTATGTAATATATTCCATGGGGCTACCTATGGACATCCGTGGTTCCTCTTCATATAACCATGGGGGCTTGTATGGACCTCCATGGCACCTAAAATAAACTTCATTTGAAATACGAAAACACACATATTATCATATACCCTCTTTCAAATGCAACAAAAATACTTTCAGTGTCGCTTTAACGTAAATATCTTGTTGAAATAAAGTAGATCTGCTATGTACCAGGTTATTCATAGATTGTTTTGTCTCTATTATGTATAATTTCATGATGATGAACAATTCTTAGGGCTTTTTTTTCAATCCTACTGATAATGTTCAGTACCTCTCTGGAGCTAAAATGGTTTAGTTTTAATTGTCGTTTAAAGGAGTTAAATATTGTATACGTTATTAGTGCTCATCTGGTCTAATAATGCACTTTAAATCCATAAGAGATATAATATACAGGGTTTATTTAAAGAGAGGCTAAAAGTAGTGCATATGTCTGGATTGTCTAGGGAGAAACTTTCCTTGCATATGGATTTTTTATGGTGATTGCAGTCTTATTAAAGAACAGTGATTAATCATTGTAGCAATCTTACTTCCTCATGGGAGGCAACCACAGACAACATGTATAAATCTTAAAGAGAAAAATATTACATTAAGTAACCTGGTAATACCTTTCTTAAATATAGAAGAAGAAGAAGCACTCTTTATCTCAACAAAAACTAATATCTATCCATCTATCTATCTATCTCTCTATCTATCTACAGTGGATATAAAAAGTCTACACACCGCTGATAAAATGGCAGGTTTCTGTGCTGTAAAAAAATGAGACAAAGATAAATAATTTAAGAACTTTTTCCACCTTTAATATGACCTATAAACTGTACAACTCAATTGAAAAACAAACGGAAATCTTTTAGGTGGAGGGAAGAAAAAAAAGAGAAAAATAATGTGGTTGCATAAGTCTGCACACCCTCTTATAACTGGGGATGTAGCTGTCTTCAGAATTAAGCAATCACATTCCAAATCGTGTTAAATAGGAGTCAGCATACACCTGCCTTCTTTTAAAGTGCCTATGATTAACCCTAAATAAAGTTCAGCTGCTCTAGTTGGTCTTTCCTGAAATGTTCTTAGTCGCATCCCACAGCAAAAGCCATGGTCCACAGAGAGCTTCCAAAGCATCAGAGGGATCTTATTGTTAAAAGGTATCAGTCAGGAGAAGGGTACAAAAGAATTTCCAAGGCATTCGATATACCATGGAACACAGTGATATTACCAAGAACTGGAGCTCCCTCCAAAATTGATGAAAAGACGAGAAGAAAACTGGTCTTGGAGGCTACCAAGAGGCCTACAGCAACATTAAAGGAGCTGCAGGAATATCTGGCAAGTACTGGCTGTGTGGTACATGTGACAACAATCTCCCGTATTCTTCATATGTCTGGGCTATGGGGTAGAGTGGCAAAACTAAAGCCTTTTCTTACGAAGAAAAACATCCAAGCCAGGCTACATTTTGCAAAAACACATCTGAAGTCTCCCAAAAGCATGTGGGAAAAGGTGTTATGGTCTGATGAAACCAAGGTTGAACTTTTTGGCCATAATTCCAAAAGATATGTTTGGCGCAAAAACAACAATGCACATAACCAAAAGAACACCATACCCACAGTGAAGCATGGTGGTGGCAGCATCATGCTTTGGGGCTGTTTTTCTTCAGCTGGAACTGGGGCCTTAGTTAAGAGAGGGGAATTATGAACAGTTCCAAATACCAGTCAATATTGGCACAAAACCTTCAGGCTTCTGCTAGAAAACTGAACATGAAGAGGAACTTCATCTTTCAGCATGACAACGACCCAAAGCATACATCCAAATTAACAAAGGAATGGCTTCACCTGAAGAAGATTAAAGTTTTGGAATGTCCCAGCCAGAGCCCAGACCTGAGTCTGATTGAAAATCTGTGGGGTGATCTGAAGAGAGCTGTGCACAGGAGATGCCCTCGCAATCTGACAGATTTGGAGTGTTTTTGCAAAGAAGAGTGGGCAAATCTTGCCAAGTCAAAATGTGCCATGCTGATAGACTCATACCCAAAAAGACTGAGTGCTGTAATAAAATCAAAAGGTGCTTCAACAAAGTATTAGTTTAAGGGTGTGCATACTTATGCAACCATATTATTTTATGTTTATATTTTTTCTTCCCTCTACCTAAAAGATTTCAGTTTGCTTTTCAATTAAGGTGTACAGTTTATAAGTCACATTAGAGGTGGAAAAAGTTTTGAAATTATTTATCATTGTCTCCTTTTTTTACAGCGCAGAAACCTGACATTTTAACAGGGGTGTGTAGACTTTTTATATCCACTGTATCTATTAACCTAACTACAGTTGTGAACAAATCTTCAAAGTCTAGAAGGCTGGGCTGCTAATGTTTTCTTTAAATGCATTACATTTGTTTTAATTATATAATGACTCTTAAACTGTATATGTATAAAGCTTTTCAGGAGAAAATATAGAGGAGCCTTTATAGTTTTGAATGTAATATTATTTTCAAAAGATATCAATGACAATTTTTGATTTTCCACACTAGGAAACTAGCTGCACAGCAATAAAACCTAGTATAGAGAGGGATTGCAACCTTACAACAAGGAATGTCAAGAAATGGAGTGAATGATTGACTTTTTAAAATGAGGGCAAAAGGCAATGTTAGACTACTTTCCATAGCTGCTCCCTGATCTCTACCGATCCCACATCTACAAACTATGGGGGTCCATTGAGATGCCCATGACATTGAAAATATTAATCCAGTGTCACAGGGGTCATTAAAGGATCCCTTGGATCCTAAATGTTAACCCCCACCACTAGGGTTCCTAACCGACCCAGTGGCATAAAGCGTTAACCATGATGCTGCAGGGATCCTTAAAGGACCTCTGTGGCTTCTAACTATTAATCCCTGCTGCGGAGGTCCATTAAGGACCTCTGCGACCTCTAATGATTAACCTCTACCACAAAGGTCTTTGAAGGACTCCTGTGACATTGGGTTTATATTTTCGAAGCCATGGTCCAGCAATGATCATCGACACCTTGGTCTTCACTCTTTTGCTGCAAGCAACAAAGAAGAGGACAAGATCTTCTACTATCAACATGGATATCCATGTAGTTCAGGGCAGAAGAGTGAGGACAAGGTCATCAATGATCACCACTGGATTACCATTTGGGATAGGTAAGCATTATTAATTTGTTTTATTTTACAATGTAATTTTTTTTGTTTTAAATAGAGTTTTTGTTATTTTATATATACTTTTTTATTTTATTAGTAATTTTTTTTTTTTAATGGAAATCTTTTTTATTTTATGTAATTTTATTTTTTTTGGGATAAAATTATGTTTTTTTTTATGTTAGTTATTTGGACGTTGCAATGTTTTTGTTTTTTTAATGTATTATAGTGTGGTGTTTTAGACTTGCGGACCCCCATAGCACTTCAGGGGTTATTTTATGGTACCATGGTTGTTAGGTGGTTAGGGATACTATGGGGATCTGTATAGACTTTCATGGTATGTTAGGGGTTAATAGTTATACCATGTGGGTCCTTTAAGAACTTCATGGTGTGAGGTTAATATTTGGATGCTGCTGAGGTCCTTCAAGGGCCTCTGCATCAAGGGTTAATAGTCAGGGGCCCCAGCGGCATTTGGGTTATCTCTTTGTACCACGGGGGTCCACCATTATTATTGTTGTTGTTCATTCCTTAAGTTGTGTCCATCTCTTGGTGACCATATGGATGCAGCATGCCAGGCACATCTGTCTGTGTCTCCGGTTGTGCTTATCCATAAGGTTTTCATGGCAAAAATACTGGAATGCGTTGCTAGTTGCCTCTTCAGTGGACTGCGATTTGTCTTACTTTCTGTGTATTTTCTATCACAAAAATAAAATGATAAAAAAAAGTTACTACAATAGTAATTGGAACTAAAAAGTGGCAAAAACACTTCCATGCCTTTCCCTGACTTAATAACAAAACATCTAACACTGTAGTGTAGTTTTTTTCCTTCTTACAAGTATGCTTCTTTTTAGAGCTGTGCACATTTTTTACATTGATGCCAACCCACTAACCATCTGTTCTCATACTTGAAAGTTAATAGCAGGCTGCCTGCACTAAAACTATTATTTTTTGTGCTAATTATATCTGTACAGGTAAGCACATTTGTATGAAATACATAGTGCAACAAACTATTGTGGGGGTATGAGGGTTTAAAGCAAGAAAATTCATAAAATACAGCATAAGTTGCTTATAGACAATTTACAGCTATTTCAAACTTATTTTCTATTTTTTTTCCCCTAAAGCGACTAGTTGCCTACTGATGGTAAAGTGCTAACCAATCCCTCTACATGCAAAACCTCCACTTATTTGGCATCAGTGACTGTATTAACTCTTGGCACACTATTAGCCGTTTGATACACTCTAAGCTGTGACAATTCTTGTCCTTGTCCACAATAATGTGACTTTATCACTGTACAATTGTTTTTTTTTCAGGTCGTTTTAAAATCTTTACTTGTTCTTTATATATTTGGGAACATGTGGCATCATAATTGTTTACTGATTAATTTGTTCTTTTCTTCATTTTTGGTTAATTAAAAAGAAAAATCGTATTTGTTTTTTAAGAGTTTTTTCCTCCATCTAAATGTTTCTACAGATGGGTAGGTTTAATATAAATCCTTTTTATTCAGCATCAGTATGAATATCATAAACACACACACTCATTTTGTTTTTCTTTCATCTCAGCAATCTGTTTGTCATATGTAGCAATTAATAGGGAAATTTCAGATGTTCATCATTGACATTTGTGTTCTCTGATTTGTATTTGTTTGAGGCATCTCTGAGAAAACAGCATCCTTAGTTTTTTATCCACCACAGACTTAATTGATATATACTGCAAAACCAATTTTTAACATAATCAGTTAGCTATGCACATTTCACCAGATTTCTAGATTAAATAGAAAGCAAAATTCCTGTTGATGGCATATAAAAAATTTGGACTTCTGTAAATTATATGGATATGAAAAAAGTAATAATAAGCAAATTTGTATGAGAAATATTTCATATAGCTGTTTAAGTGTCAGTTGATTTCCAGAGCATTCAATAAACAGTTATGAGTGGTCTGTAGATATTCAGTTGAATGTAGCCAAGTGGCATAAAGAGGTAGCAATTGGGTGGTATATAGTTATACAATGTGCTTTTATATGTTATTGCTTCACAAGCCGGGCGGTGCTTCAAATATGGTAGGTGGCGCACCCTCCAAAATCTGGGTGCAGAGAACACTGGTCATATCTTACCAAAAGTAATATGGCAATAGTAAATCTTTTCTATGGAAAATATCTGTAACAGAAAACTGACGTTGATGACAAATACAAATACAGTAGACTCTCCGACACCCACGGGGAATGGTAGATGATGGGCAAATGTATTTTCTGTTTCCATGAGTTACTATTAAAAGAGGCCTAAATTAGTTGCACATTAGAAGCTCTGGTCAGTATATTTGTCAGTGAGGGCTCTTCTAGCAGCAGCAGCGTTCACTCCTCACTTACACACAGGTACATTCAGCTGGAGGGTGCAGTGCTGGACACGAGGAATGTAACACCAACACTTTACTGGCTCAGTCACTCAGGCCTGTCTGCTTTCAGGTAAATCTGAATTGCAGAGACGTACAGTGGATACAATCTAGGTGCCTGTAGGCATGACAACCTGGCTCCTGGCATTTTATTTAAAGTGCAGTATTCATTTTTTTCTGGTTTCTTGAGAGTTCTTGTTGCTTGGATTCTGGTTAACTGAGAGTCTACTGCTCACTAGTCGGCCCATTCCATCATGTGCTTAGACTAGACTTTCTTGAATTATTTTACTTTATTTATTACTGTAACTAGGGCTAGAATACTGTTCCAGTGCCACAATATTCAAAACGCTTGATGTTGCCTAAAAAACACCCATGATATCTCTGACAGCCTTAAAAATAACATTAAAACCATTCAATAAAGTCTCACCTAATGTACAATATCTCACAAAAGTGAGTACACCCTTCACATTTTTGTAAATATTTTATTATATCTTTTCATGTGACAACACTGAAGACATGATACTCTACTACAATGTAAAGTAGTAAGTGTATGGCCTGTATAACAGTGTAAATTAGCTGTCCTCTCAAAATAACTCTACCTACAGCCATTAGTGTCTAAACTTTTGCCAACAAAAGTAAGTACACCCCTAAGGGGAAATGTCCAAATTCGGCCCAAAGTGTCAACATTTTGTGTGGCCACCATTATTTTCCAGCACTGCCTTAACCCTCATGGGCATGGAGTTCACCAGAGCTTCACAGGTTGCCACTGGAGTCCTCTTCCACTCCTCCATGATGACATCAGGGAGCTGATGGATGATAGAGACCTTGCATTCCCCCACCTTCCATTTGAGGATGCCCCACAGATCCTCAATAGGGTTTAGGTCTGGAGACATGATTGGTCAGTCCATCACCTTTACCTTCAGCTTCTTTAGCATGGCAGTGGTCGTCTTGGACGTGTGTTTGGGGTCGTTATCTTGTTGGAATACTGCCCTGCGGCCCAGTCTCCGAATGAGGGGATCATGCTCTGCTTCAGTATGTCACTGAAATGTAGCTCCCCAGTGCCAGCAGCACTCATGCAGGCCCAGACCAAACATATATACACATATGTCTATATGTGTATATATTTTTTCTATAACATGTTGTGTTGATTCCGCCTATATGAATTTACCTGCTGATGTCAGATGCTACCTCCACTCTCTCTGCGTCAATGTTTATGTTCAAACTGAGGGTTTCATCTCATATCAGTGTTTTTGTGCTCTTTGTGCCTTATCCGTTTATTTGTCACTTAGGGATTATTTCAACTACCTTTCCTCAGTATAGATGTTGTGATGGTCTGCCCCCTACAGGTCCATGTGGAGGCACAGTGGAGTGCAGAACAGCAAGGAGAGAGTTAACCCTGGCTGTAAAAGCAACACAGAAAGCCATGTGCGGGGTCTCTCCATTAGGACTGTCTGTGGGACAGAGTGTGGAGCTGCAGGCAGAGAGGTGCCTGGGAGACACAGGCCCAGGTGACGAAAGACCTGAGCTGTAGTTTGTGAGCAGAAGCAGATGCTCACTATATGAAAGCCTGGAAAGGTTGCAGTCCAAGAGGAGACCCCAGAAAGGTGATTACCCAGGAGGGGAACGGCTGCAGAAAAAGAGAGCACCCAGGAGGGGAACGGCTGCAAGATTGAGAGACACTGGCCAGAGAGAGGTCAGTGAGACCTGCCTGGTGTGTACAGCCAGCACAGTTGAGAGACACTGAGAAGAGTGTGCAGCGTGACCAGAGAGGTGAAAGAGACACAGCTCTTATACAGACTAAAAGAATGGACTTCTGAGCCAGATAAGTGTCCAGGTCTGTGTTTATGATTGGACTGTATTATGCATTACAGTGGAGCAGTGAGGGAACTGCAGATAAAAGTGTAGGTAGTGTTTCAAAGAGAAGCTAGGATTTATTTTTTGTCTGGTTTATTTTCTGTTGTATGCTGACAAATAAACAGCAAAAATCTGCTTAGCATTTAAAGGGCTCCTGTGTTATCCATTTTGGTGCCGGATATTAGGCACTGGAGAGCTACACTATATTTAGGGAACTATGAATGCCAACATGTACTGTGACATACTGAAGCAGAGCATGATCCGCTCCTATCGGAGACTGGGCCGCAGGGCAGTATTCTAACATGATAACGATCCCAAAACCACCTCCAAGACGACCACTGCCTTGTCAAAGAAGCTGAAGGTAAAGGTGATGGACTGGCCAAGACACCATGTCACTAGACCTAAACCCTATTGAGCATCTGTGGGGCATCCTCAAATGGAAGGTGGGAGAGTGCAAGGTCTCTAACATCCACCAGCTCCATGATGTCATCATGGAGAAGTGAAAGAGGACTCCAGTGGCAACCTGTGAAGCTCTGGTGAACTCCATGCCCATGAGGGTTAAGGCAGTGTTGGAAAATTATGGTGGCCACACAAAATGTTGACACTTTGCGCCCAATTTGGACATTTCCACTTAGGGGTGTACTCACTTTTGTTGCCAACGGTTCAGACATTAATGGCTGTGTGTTAAGTTATTTTGAGGTGACAGCAAAATTACACTATTATACAGGCTGTACACTTACTACGTTACATTGTAGCAGAGTGTCATTTCTTCAGTGTTGTCACATGAAAAGATATAATAAAATATTTTCAAAAATATGAGGGGTGTACTCACTTTTTTGAGATACTGTATATCACAGTTATACCATGTTCACTATTCCAGACTTCTGTTTCAGTTCCTTAGTCACCACACCCTTTTTGCAGGAGCCCAGAACATCAGGACGTTTCTTAAAAAATTTAGAGACAACTCTAAAGGCACCCTCAGCTCCATTTTGAGTGTTTCCATACCTGAGTCCCCCGGCTGTGGGTAACACTTTATGTAACGTTGTGCAATCTGAAAAATGGACACGTAAAATATTTCTTCTCCCCTTCATGTTTGTAATATTAAAACACAATAACATGAGAAAAAAAACTGCTTGCACCAGAGACTAATGTTAGCTAGTAGGCCCGTCTATCTACTTATGCTGCTCTATGACCATCCAAGTCTGTGTACTCTTTCAGTGCCTTTCTCAGTCTCCAGAACTTACTGTTCTTTCTTACCATTGCTAGCAGGTGTCCCTAATATGCACATTATGAGGCCCATTGTACTATAACTTAGTAATGTACCGATCAATAAATGGGCAAAAGCACCACTGAGTAGGCAACAATCATCAGTGTTTGCAAGTTACGATGACCTGTCCCATTAAAATTTTCCTCCAAGAGATCAAAATCGCAATTCACATACAATGAGTAAGCCCTTTTTTACAACCTAATCTTTGTAACGCATACTGAACACTACCCGTAGAGGCAGAAAAAGGCTTCAGATCTGATGCTGAAAACAGCCTTTAAGAAGCCCCATGGAACTTAGGGTTAATTAGCAATACCACGGGGTCTATATACTTAGGGGATAATGACTTAGGTTAAAATGTAGTATACCATGGGGGTCCTTTAAGGACCTCCAGCAGTGTATATATTTTAGGAGCCACAGGGGTCCATAGGGATTAATTCCACATTCTTCCATTAAACAAATTAAATGAGCCCATATATTATACCTATAAATTATTTTTGTCTTGTGCTAGTTCAATCAAAACTACAAATAAAGATGTCTGTTGTTATATTTTTTTTTTTTTTTTTGCAAGCAAATGTCTTGAATAGTACCTAAAGGTTAAAAAAGGAATAGGGTTTCCTAGTCTAAAAATCCTAAATTGGAAATGACCATCCCATCGGGAATAACATATAGAAACATCATACTATATGAAGAAGGTCTTTTTACAAAGTTCCAAGTCTCATAAATAACCAGCACTGGTATTCCTCAAAATATTTATTATTTTTATTATCATAAAATATACAGCTTTAAATGTGTTTAAATACACAGCCACATATTTATTATTTATGCTTTTTGAGTCTTCGATGAAAGTCTTTTTGAAGTTTTACCCTAAGTAGGAGAGGTAGCAGAGTTTTGTTGAAATATATATTGACATTTTTGTTTGTGGTTATAGGTAAATAATATAAAACTATTAAGAAATTAAATAGTAGGTGATGTAATCTCTACTAGCATTGCTAGTAAACTAGATCCTAGTTCTTGACCACAATGACCACACACTCACATAAACAGCTAATGTGTTTATAGAGAATACAAACTGTTAACAGTACAAGGACATAATTTATTCTTTGTAAAACAGGCCCAGACTGAAAAGGAAGAACCTATTTGCATTCATTAAATGATATTGTGACACAAGCAAATATATTGTGGATTGTGAGACATGATGTCGCACAGTGATATGACAATGTTAACCCTCATTTGTGCTGCAGACTGAGTAGTGACAAGTAACCGATTACATTAGTCAAATGGCTGCCCCTGGAAGATTTAGCCTTCCTGTCTTACATTTATAACTTTATAAAATTACTAGCGACTTGCCTGTCAAAAAATGACGGCAATAGAATTGTAAGGCAGCTAATGCTGTTTGCTACACAAAGTAAGTCTTTTGGTTGTGTGAGTACCTTCGGCGCTCATTGCGAGCCTCTTGGTTGATGTATTTTTGGTTATCAGAGCTCCTTTTGCGCTCATTGCAAGGTCTGCGCTGATCGCCTTTTGGGGCGCATTACGAGCCTCTCCCCTGGTGTAGTTGAGCTCCTCTAAATACAGTTGGTGCTCCTTGTGAGTTGCGCGCTGAGCGACTTTGACGTTTATTGTGATCCTGTCTTTTTTTTTTTCTGTCTATGTATTTTATAATGTTAATTAATAAAATTATAAATTAATATACTTAACCTATTTGTAATTAATATATGCAGGAAGCATTGTGCTGAAGAGCTAACAATCTGTTTTGATGTTCCTGCAGCATACAATGTAGGTTTGCAGTGTTGTGGAGCTGAGGTGTAAGTGTCAGCAATGTGTGCAGTGTGTAGTGTAAATAGGCTATTACTTAGAAGAGGGGTTAATTAGGTAGAGGGGGTTTATCACCAAGACGGGGGTTTATTACTTTGAGGGGGTTAATAAGTTAGAGGGGGTTTATTACCTAGAAGCGATTAATTAGTTGGATGGGGGGGTTATTACTTAGAGGGGGAGTTATTACTTAGTAGAGGGGTTAATTAGTTAGAGGGGGGTTTATTACTTAGAGGCTGGATTATTTAGATGTATTAGTTTATTGGGGTGGCTAGTAGTATAGTGTAGGGTACTGCTTAGGCTTAGTGTCATGAAAGTCCTGGAGGAACCTCACGGCACTTATAAGGTTAATGTTAGGGTTAATTATTGTCCCATAAGGGACTGATGGGGTTAATTAGAGGCTCATGGGGGTCTTTATAGAGGACCCGTGGCTGGAAATTTAAAATGTTTAAATGGTGCGTCGGTCCCAATTGAGATCCCTGCAGCAAGGGGTTAATGTGGGGACCCTGTGGGGGTCCCAATTGGGACCCTGCATCATGGGTTTAATGTGGGGACCCTGTGGGGTCCCAATCGTGACCCGTGCATCATGGGGTTAATGTGGGACACTGTCGGGGTTCCGATCGGGTCCCTTGCATCATGGGGTTTACATTTAGGAGTGTTTGGGAGAGTGTTAGGAGCAGTGGGGACATTTGGGGGAGCATACATAAGGGCTTCTAAAGCCTTTGCAGGTCCACTCTAGCACATGTAGGACTTCGTCTTTCATTTGCGATTTACGAGTTAGGGGGAATCGGGCAATTGATTAGGGATTTGCCATTTTAGCCCTGTGAAAGTGACAGATCAAAGGGTTCTGGAGGGTGTAAGTTACGAGTTTGACGGCTGCCATTTTTGCAAGGCCGTAACTCGTAACCCGATCTGAGCCCGCAAAAAAGCGCCAATTGAATAGCAAATTTGGCTGCAACATCACTTGTGGGCTATCGAATCTCAAATTTGGCCAATTGAATGAGACTCATAGCCTGTGATTTCTGTTAGAAGAGAAACTGAGGTAAAATATGTTTACCTCTAAGATTCTATTATAATAAAAATAAATGGGCAAATGACAACAATAATTAGATAATAGACATGTGCCAGTGATTTGTATTATAATATAGTGTATACTGCTAGTTATTAATTATGCCAATAGACATTTCCCTATTATTATGCTTGGTAGATACCATAAACTAGATCAGGATATTGAAGAAAAAAAATTTCAATATGCCCTAATGGTGATGAGAAGGTTATAATGCAGCGAGAAAAAAAATACAGGCATTGCAGAACCGTTTCTGCCTCGAGCATACTTAGGATACATTTGTGTTTGTATTTATTTTCTTTATATTATTGCTCAGCTACAATATGGTGGTGAGCAAGGTATTTTCTTTTGCAACAAATCACAATCACAATCAACACATTCAGTCTCCTGAAATCATCTTTATTGAATAGTAAGCAAATAACACTATTTAACACAAAAACTTCCCTTTTACTAATATATTAACATAATTTTACTGTATTGATGACATTTGTTTATGATTAATATTGATCTACATTATTCAACATTGAAGCATGCTGGATGAACTTCCAGGGTGTATATTAAAAAGGTGTATGAATGTTAGACATCATTGACAAATAATTAAGGTTTCCTGTTCATTCAAGCTCGTCTTTCCTCTTGTAGTCTTAAATTATATTATAATTACAGATTGAATTACTGAATAGCAAATCCAGATCCCAAACTCATTTTTTTTAAATGTTGGGCAATACATACAATTATTAAAACTTCCAATGGAATTATGACAACATTGTGGAATGAAACTGAACGTAGATAAAAGGGACATTTTACCAACAACCTTTATTGGGAAAATAAAGCACCGTTTTGGTTTATCACTTTCGGTTTGTGCAGATATAAAACAAAAAATCACGGAAATATAAAAAGCGCCATTGCACCAGACCAATGTGCGCGAGGGGAAACTGTTTGGTTAGCTGTGTACTTCCGCATTTTGTAATGTTATTAGTTTGCAGTTAGTGTTGTGAAATGGCTGCGATTGTATATGTGTACGCGGGTGTGGAGCATTTTGCGTCCTTCCTAATAGTGTATTTAGTAGTTCGTACAGTTCTATGTAAAAGTCGTATGTGCCTGGAGGTGTTTTGCATGCTTAGAGGTCGTTTTCGTTTTTTTCAGCCGCCATTTTTTCTCTCGCTGGATATATTTTCTTAATAAAAAGGGCATTCAGGGTTATCCTGGATAAATAGAGAAGGAGAATTGACCCAGGGGGGAATCTGATCGCCAGTATCTGGGGTCAGGAAGTAATTTTATTTTTTTACCCTTTTTAGACAATTGGCAAACTGTCACTTGGGTTTTTTCTGTTTGCCTTCCTCTGGATCAATTAACAACTAATCCTCATATTGAAGATCAGATCTAGAAAGGTTGAACTTGATGGACTGAAAGTCTTTTTTCAACCTTAATTCCTATGTAACTATGTGTAACAGAACCCATCACTGTTTTACGCTGTTTTATGGTTATTTAATTCTTGGTTAAAATATGATCACATTGCTGTACTGTATGTATGTGGTCTGAGCGCCATTCAGTAATAATGTGTGCTCAGACCTAAGCTATCTGCAGATATGTTCTGGGTTATAAAATGTTTTTATTATATCTGTAAAAATATTGTATTGTGTGGTATGCAGTCACATATCTTTGGTCTCATACACTTGGTCAGGAGTTGCCATCTGCCTCTTAATAGGATTTGCTAAACCACACAAGAGATAGCAGAACAAAAGGTTTTTAGCAGACAAGATGGCACCATGAACAATGGGGGTAAGGACTCTTGAATAATGAGATGACCTGGGGTTTCCCCATACTCCCAGCAGGGGAATAAGTGAGCCTAGTGATGTTACTCTCTCCACCGTCAGAGGGAGAATGAGCAGTTAGCCACGCCTAGTGGGCGGCTCCTGGGGGAGGGGACTCCTGGCTCCCACGCATTAACCCTGTCTGATTGGCCAGAGGTAATTAGGGGTTGACCAAAGGTAGTCACTGCCCCTACTGTGTATGGGAAGTGTTTAAAAATGTGTTTTGTTTTTAATAAAGAAGAGTTCTACTTGACCCTTCAAAACGTAGCCTCGTCTCGTTCTTTGGGGGGGATTTATGGTACCGTTACCCTGCCACATTTTACAGTACTCCTGGATTATACAATGGGATATCGTGGAGGGGAATAAGCATTTCATTACTGCACAGCACCTTGCTTAAGAAAAGGACGTCTCTAACGGCGGGTACCCTCTCACTACCGGGGTAGCCGTTACACTATGTAACTCCCTAGAGGTAGCGCTCTGATTGCACGCATTAAAATTGCCCTGGCTGGGAATTTCCTTAGTTTGTTCCATACTTTGACATCTTCAAACACACAGTGAAAACTTTCCTTTTCAGGCAGGGTAGCACACCACATATGCACCTTACATCAACAACTGGCTCATACGCTGCTGCCTAAAACAATCAATAAGACCACCTGCCTCCAATCAATATTCTCGTCTTTTGTCTCTTCTGCCCTTCACCTCAAATATGTAAGCTTTTAGTAGTCTAAAGCCCTGTCCCAACTGTATTGGTATTAATATTTTTTAGTTTTATCTACTGTTGTTCAGGTTTGATGTCATTATATAATGTTCTGGTGCTTTGGAAATAAAGGATAATAATAATGATTGAGTAATTAGCTATTAACAGAGGTTAGCTCCCACACTTCCACTTTTTGAATAAACCTAATGGTATTTTAAATATATCAGTTATATTTTATACAATCAATACTGGTCAATATATCCATATTCTGGCAGAATTTAAAATTGGATGTATTTGTTATACATCGGTACATGCTGATCAATAACTAGTATGCTGACAGTGTTTTGTAGGTGATTATTTGGTCAACCCGTTTTTGCCACACTAGAGTAACCTTTGAATAAGAGTGAAGCAGTCAGATGTGAAGTGACTGTTTGCCTATTGATCCACTGGGAATATCTACTTTCTGTGTATAAGAAATAGATGTTAGTGAATCTCAGCATAGCGCATTCACTGCTTTTTAGATTTTTATTTGATCCACTCAGGATTATGTACTCTCACTCTCATTAATGAAAGATTGGTGATTCTGCTTACTCATAAAAGTAAAAGATTACAGTATATTTTTCTAGCTACAGGAATAAGCCAAAACACTACATCAGAAGTGTCAGAAGCAAAAATCATGGTTAAACAATATGAGATAATGCCAAATCAAAGCTTGGGTTAGACCAGGAGGCGAATCAGAAAAGTTGATAGGAAGCTCTTGATTAATCTCAAAAAGTCAAAAACTTGTCAATATCCTTGGCTTCTTCTGGGTTTTAATAGTGTGCATTATGCTGGGTTTAAATAATTTGTTGGGGCCATTGTTTACTATTGTCATAGATACAATTCCATGTTGTTGTCTACTCTGCTTTACATTTGTGCAACCCAATACACCAATAGGGCCTACGCATCACTTTTGAGGAAGTAAACTATATATGACAAGATGAGTGGCATGGATTATAAAAGGATTGTTTTATAGAATAAAAAAATTGAAACTGTTTTAAATTATCCCACATGGGAGTATTGAGTATATACTGCTTTTACCCCGTGAAAGCTCTCCATTACAGTGAGTTGACTCCTCAATCATGGGACATGTCTTGTTTTCCTCCATGATCCCTTACAATTGACTAAGAAATGACAGGAGGAGGAGCAATATATATCCAGTGCTGGCAAGGAGATGGCCAGCTCAGCATACTGCAGGTATTAAATACATAGGGCCTCAATCTATTATCGGCCGCAGCCGTTGCGGGGCCGCAAGGACCGGCCGCAAGCTATTCTGCTACTCTATTCCCCTCCGGCCGGGGATTCCGGCAGGCTTGCGGCCGGCGCCTTGCTATCTCTTGCGGCCGCTCGCGCCGGAGGAAATCCTTTGATCTAAAACGGCCGCAAGGAAATCGGCCGTAAGAAAATCCTATTTGCAATTCAATTGCTCCGGGAACCCTCTCTGCAAGGCTAAAACCGAGCCGCAGCTTACTTGCAGGAAAAAGGTCCCGCTAGCACCAATTAAGCACGAAATATAGCCCAAATAAAGCCATCCTGCACTTTGAGAAGACTATAAATGATTTTCGCTGTTAGCAAAAATAGCACAAAATTCCCCTATACTCAAATCCGTAAATTATTTTTTTTTTTAATATACGTCAAATATCCATGTAAAAAGTCCATAGGGCTTGGAGCACCTCAGACCCGCCCACGCCGCAGCCGGAAAATAAACAGTTAATTTAAACTCGGGTTTGGGCTGATGTGCAAGCTTGAGAGTGGGTTACTTTTAATCCTCATGTCCCCCAATATGATCCCTAGCATTTACAGAGCTTTACAGAGCTGTCTTGAATTTATTTTTGACTTTTTAGATTTCAGAGCTTACTGCCGGTTGCAAGATTTACGGCCGGCCGTAAGAGGAGATCCTTGCGGGAACGTTTAAAAGAATTGCGAGGTAACGGAACCCCGCAAGGAATCGCAGCCTTACGGCCGGTTTACGGCCGATAATAGAATGAGGCCCATATTGTATTTCTGTAATGTTCTTTAAAAAAATAGCAAATTATCTATTGTAATTTTTCAAGAAACATGTAAATATTGAATTTCAGTGTTCCTTGTTTTGAGCCAAAGGTTTCTGAAACATTTTATTGGATAAACAGTCACAGGGTAATGTTTATATATCTTTTTTAACTTTACCTTTCATATTATCTGTAGTGTGTAGCATTGTAAAATGTAAGCCGTGTGAATAAATAGTGGGAAATTGTACAGACAATACATTGTTTGTTTTAAAACCCATTCCATTTAATTAGAATCTATTCCACTGTAGAATAGAAATACCATACAGGGTATTTTAATATTTTTATTTAGGCTTCAGATTACAAATTACCTGTTAATCTAAAGACCTGTCAGTGGTTTGTATTATTCAGATCTACAGCCAAAGGCAAGCAATAAGCATAATAAATGTACCAAGTGACCACACAATAAAGCTATGAAAACTTTTTTTATCTTGTTTTCACAGCAACACAGAGTAGGTAACTAAAGTTCTTTGACTTAAAACAATGAGCCTGATTCAATAAGATGCCGGCATCTTGCGATATACAGGCCATATGTCTGCGGACCTGCTGCGGGCTTGAACTCTTCTACAATTCTGGTGCTATTCAATTGAACCAGCCCGCTAGTTACTTTGAAACAGCCAATAGTAAATGAGACCGCCATCATTTCGGCAGTAAAACATGGAGGTTAAATGTCAGTCAATTAGCGTTTGGGGGTCTGATATGCGATGGGACTCGCAAAACCACCTAGTCTATGTGGGTGGCTTGATATGTATTAACTCATTGATTCTCGAGATCGATATAACCCCGAAATGACACATACATTTAAAAAAAAAAATGATTGTGCAATTAATTCTAAAGTCTGTCATCACTTTCCCCGTCATTTAGAGTGCAGTATTGATTTTTTATTTGCATTTACAGTGCTACGGACAGGGATTAAAACCCCTTGCGGGTCCTCTCTTGTACTCGTAGGATTTTTTCCTACATTTGCCGTTTACGGGTGTGAAAACATTTGCAGGCTTGGGGAATTGTAGCAATTGAATAGCGATTGGTGCTCGTAACTCTTTAGTGCTCGTAACTCTTGCGGACGGGAAAGATCAAAGGCTTCGGGAGGCTGTAAGTTCCAGGCTTAACAACTGCAGAGTTTTCAGGCTCAGTGTCTCCAGTGAGCAATGCTCATCAGCATTAATGACCTAATAGTTGTCCAATGTGATTCAAAGAGATCTATTTATTAGGTTCAGTGTGAGCCAGTAAATTGAAACATTTCCTATGATGATATCTACTGGTAAATATTTTAACAGTAGCAATAGGGGGCTATAATTCTGAAAAATGACAGTGTGTTTTGGTATTATTGGGAGTTTTACCATATGTAATGTGATTGATCCATTAGTCATGAACCATTCTCTAGAACCCATACCCTTGTGAAATCCTCTTTGATCTCTTTCCTTCCTGTGCTATAGTATTTCATGTATTTTAAAGGCAAGTGATTTAGCCAAGCAAGAAAGGGAGTAACGCTATATCTTATATGAGCTGCCCCTCATCTATGGGATACCTGTGTATATATATATATATATATATATATATATATATTTATATAAAAATATATATATATATATATATATATATATGTGTGTGTGTGTCTGTGTTTGTCAATGTTTGAAAATTAAGTGTACCATTAGCCACATTAAATTCGAAGCTTGTATGTGCAACGTGAGACCCGCAATGGCTGCAAGCTTGAAAAGTTGCGGATTTACGGTGCTATTAAACTAGAACATGCTGCGAGTTACGGGCTTGAGAGGCAAACCCATAAAACATTTTTCACTCGGATGCGCGGCCGTGAACGGGATCAATTAGTCAAACTCCTAGTTATGAGTCTAGATGTAGCCAATTGAAACAGAGATCGTCAGAATTACGTCACTGAAAAATGGAGGTGGAATTTCAATGTTTTACGGGGTTCAATTACGAGTTGCGATCAGAACCACATTACAGATATAATGCAATATTGATAAAGCCATAAATATATTGATTCTGTCATGTGATAGAATATCATAACACGGAAAATAAACATAAAATAAAGTATTTTATTTGGCTGATTTGCGGGCTTGAGAATGTTGTGCTATTAATTCTAAGACCTAACATTACTTTCCCTTTCAATGAGAGTACAGTAGTGTGTGTATATTTGCATTGACAGTGCTACAGATTGGACTTTACCCCCCTTGTGGGCCCTCTCTAGCACTCGTTGGCTTCTTGGCTCCATTTGCGAGTTACAGGGTTGAACACCAGTGATTTTGATGCAATTTAATAGCGCAATTAGAACATATCGGTTATGGGCTTGACAGATGAAAGGTTTTGCAAGCTTCGGTAGTTTTTTTTTCGCTCCTACCTTGCTAGTTGTTGGCAGGCTGGTTTAAGAGGCCAATTTAATAGCCGTAAGTCTTGCGGAATACGTCACGAGCTACTAGTTTACACGTTAGGGGAAATTAATGTGGCTGCATGTTTTCCAGAATAATTAAAAAGAAAAAAACTAATTTGACCTACAATTAGAAAACTAAACATCAGTGTTTGACTACTGGAATGAGTGGCATGAAATTTGGAAATGTTATCATAAAATGAATTACTTTTCAGACCTATAGTAACTAGCAGTTTTCATTTTAAATCATCCATGTATGACCACTGGGATTGGGATGTCCGTTATTACCATGTATATCACTCAGATCAGTGTCTCCTGTGAGTACATATAATCCCATTTGGATTGTATCATTGTTTTTTGAATGCATTTAAAGTTGAGAGTTGTGTACATCAATGTACTGGTAATGTACTTCATAGATAAACAGGAAACATTTAATGATCTACTGTATCATGTATTAGGCTCAATTGACAAGAAAATTAAGAACAGGAGATAAATTATTACTGGGAATGCATGTAATCAGTATTCTCTTTGCTGACATAGACATCTGCAACCAAGGCAGGATTAAAATACAGTGTATTTTTAGAAATGATGTGACCTAGATGCAAAAAACATATCTTTTGCTTTCTATGTGTGATAGTATGTGCATGTAGTTATGTTTATATGCAGTTTATATATAATCACATTGTTTGGGTCATATATACAACATATCACAATTTCAGTGTGGTTACATTTGTTAAATACTTACAGTGTGCTTCAAATTTGGTACAGTTCTTCTTGTCAGAATCCATAAAGGATCATGAATGTTTATTCATATATTTGTGCACTTACATATTCAGGCTGTGTTAGATCTGTATTAAATGGAGCACATCACAATGTGAGGTGGACATGTATCAAGCTGTGAATCTCCATATTTAAATTTTTAGTGTACATGGTGAACATCTGTCTACTGACCACGTGGTTATGTGGAGCTGATTCCAACACTATAAGCCCGAGATATGGAGATTCCCATTTTACTTGTTGCTCACCGCACACAGTGATACCCTCAAATAAGGGAGGAGGGGGGGGTGGCCAACATAGCATTCCCCCAAAGGCAAGTAGAGGGAAATGTAAAAATTAGTAATGATTCATAACACTTTCAAATTTGGCTTATACAGTTTCCATTATGCTTGTTGCAACTCCTTTTGAAAAGGAGCATGACTTTTTCACTACTATAATTATAGCACCGATCATAAATGTAGTTCTATATTAAATTATGCCCCTTCATATGTTAATATCATTATTGTGACATTGCTTTCCTAATCTTCACATACATTTCATTGTTTTGCAATGTATATTATGGCAATTCAAGTGATTATATGATGCAATAATTATAGTTCTTATCTCTTGTAGTAAAAAAGTAAATTTAAATATGTATTTTGAAAAATAAGAACAAACTGAAAATTGTTCTTTCATTTTAGTTATAAAATAATGAGTTCAGTAAAAGTACAAAACTGATGATAACTTATATTAATTACCAAAACACTTCTAGATTTGTGTGGTAACCTCTGGATGGCATAAATACAGTAATGCAAAAGTACTTCATATTTTTTACTGTATGAATTTATGAATATAGTTTTGCTATTTTTCTTTTTTTTTTCTTTCAGGGTTATACACATGTGGTTGAGGGAACATTTCTGTTTATTTTGTAGACGTGTGTCATAGTGTATTTTTGTGTGCTAAGTGCACTATCCTAATAAAACATTAATTTTGCTGTGATCATCATGAGTAATAAATATACCTAAATCACTTGGATCAATAATGTATGATTCATAAGAGACTACATTAGCTGTTCTATTAATGCATTTAAGGGTTCTGACTACTGTAGAGTGTGTCTGCGATGTCTGAAAATTAGATGTACCTTCCTTTCATGTTTTACAGAATTAAAAAGAACAAAACACATTTGACCTACAATAAAAAAGCTAAACATCCATAAATTTACAATGGAATAAGTGGCCTGAATTTTGGAGGGACTATAAGCAGTTTTCTCCAACATTATGATTCAAATGCATAAATTCTACAATGCTCAGCCTTCTTTATGGTCCTGCTCGCACAACCATATGTTTCCACTGGGAATGCCATAGTTGTAACTATGTGGATAGTGATATATCTTTACTTTTTACTAACTTGTCCAGGCTTGCCATAGCTTTTCTCTCCAGAAGGTGGATGAAATTTGGTACTCCCATCTCTTTAAGAACATGCCACATTTTGTTGTGATCCACACAGTCGAACACTTTAGAATAGTCTATGAAACAGAAGTAAATGCTTTTCTGGAACTCTCTTGCTATCTCTATTATGCATTGGGCATTGGCAATGTGATCTATTGTGCCTCTTCCTCTGCTGATCCCAGCTTGCAAATCTTGCAAATGTTCGGTAACTTACGCACTCTTTGGCACTGCCTTTTTTAGGGATTGGGATGTAGATTGATAGTTTCCAAACTTTTAGCCACTTCTGAATTTTCCAAATTGGATGGCATAATGCAAGCAACACTTTCACAGCATCATCTTGTAGGATTTTCAATATTTCAGCTGGGATTCTCTCTTTGCTCCTCTACAAGATATCTGGCTTCAGCTCTTTGGATAAACTATTGAGGTCATCAGTGATGTTAAGATCCTTCCTGTATAGATCTTCAGTGTATTCCTGCCACCTCTTTTGTTAAGTCCCTACGATTTTTTTCTTTTATCTCCCCCACTTTGTCATGAAAAGTTCCTTTGAGATCCCCAATTTTCTTGAAGGGCACATACAGCTATACCCCGTTTAGTGCTCCACATGCGTTCGTCAGGCAGGAGCGATATGTGAAAAGAGCACTAAACGGGGGATTATATCGGAGAACGCTAAGCAGGGATTTAAAGGGCTAAACAGGGTTTGGTCGTCAAAAATAGCGATATAGCAGGGTTTAACACTAAAAGGGGTATTGTAGGGAAAAATACAGCTCTATAGCGAATTAGTTAAGAGCGATATACCTATACCTACTTGTAATCTATTCCTTACAGCAGGGAATTTTAGCAAATAAAAAATTAACAATTAAGTAAAGTAATACATCTATATATTACATATCAACTAGTAACTGATCTCTTGGATCTGAAGTACTTAAACAGTGTGGGCAGTCATAGAATATGGTAGTGGTAGCAAATACCATAAGACAGTTCTCTGCAATGTCATTCTTGCAGACAAGATTTTCATTGTAATACTTCTTGGGATGTTTCAAAAGATACAATACAGCACAAAATATGCTATTATGTACTTCACATTAGTTATTACTTGACTCACAGCCCCATTAAATTTGAAGCCCATAGCGGCATCGCAAAGGCTGTGGGCTTCAAATTCGGCTGCGTTACAAAGCTATTAAATTAAACCAGGCCGTGAGTTACAGGCCTGACGCAAACCCGTAAACCATTTGTCGCACGTAGGATGTGCGTCTGTGAACATGATCAATTAGTCAAACCCATAGTAACGGGTTTAGATGGAGCCACAGGGTTACGGGTTAGATTTCAAAGCCTTACGCCTTTCAATTATGAGTTTCGATCGGACCCACATTCCAGAAATAATGCAAAATTAATAAATCAGTAAATATGATATTCTAGTCCATGCGAGTTCCATTATATGTATTAATACATTGATTGCTGGGATTGATATAACACGGAAATTGAATATTACAAAAAGTATTTATATTGCAGAATTGCCAGCTTGAGAATGTTGTGCTATTAATTTTAATACCTAAAATCACTTTCCCTTTAATTATGAGTACAGTAGTGTGTGTATATTTGCATTTACAGTGCTACGGATAGGACTTTACCCCCCCTAGCGGGTCCTCTCTAGTACCCGTAGGCTTTTTGGCTCCATTTGCAGATTACAGGCTTGAACGCCAGTGAATTTGTTGCAATTTAATAGCGTGATTGGAACGGAACAGTTACGGGCTTGAAAGAGAAAAGGATTTGCATCTGCGGAGTACAATTTTCAACATCCCGTAGGGTTTTTCCGCCCTTACCCCGCAAGTCATTGGTGGGTTTCTTTCCGCCGCCAATTTAATAGCCGCAAGTCTTATGGGCTATGTTACGGGCTATGGTTTTACACACTGAGGGAATTTAATAGGGCTATTAGCCTGTGAGTCACTCTGTCCTGTACTGGAAATAAGATAAGATATATACATACGTTAAAAATTATGATGTTGTATAATTCACATTAGTTGACTCACTCAGTTAAGTGACTTTCATGTTCAGGAGCTTGATAGAATTTGTGAACTATGAGTCACTTTGTGATTGAATGCCTTTCCATTCTGGAAACCGTGGCTGCTAATGGCAAAAAAAAAGTCAATGCATGATAATAATGCACAAAGCTGAACAAACAGCCAGGATCTTGAGGCCTAGTTTTGGTTTCATGGAAGACTGCATTGCCTTATACAATGAGAGGATTGCTTCTCATATCAAGTGCTGGTGCGCTACTTGCTCTTGAATCATCCTGGGTATCTGTCATTTGCACAATCATATCCTCTCTACCGAGGAGACTATCATTCACACCAATGAACCCCAAACTCTCCATGTTCACTCCTGCAATGTGACTATAAATAGGGTAGCATGTTAACAACTATTTAAACCACAGTCATTCTATGTGAAGCTTTTCTTCAAAATTGTATGTACAGACTTTTCTGCAGCAGTAGGTTTTTCATTTTCCCGATAATCGAGTGATACTGTAACGTTACAAGTAAAGTTACCCAACAGAATAACTCAGTTTTATCATTAGTGGACTTTGGTGTAGAGCCCACACTTTAATATACATTCTGGGCAATGCCTCTTTTTATAAAGGTACCATATCAGGTTTATTTGGTTTGATACAATACTAGGGTGAAAAACAGATGCTTTCCTGCATTCATTTTCATCATTAATTAATCTTACAATTGAGCAGAAAGTTGTTGTCGTTACTACATTGTTGTTAATCATATGCAAGAATTAAGGTTATTTCCACTTCAGGTGACAATGGTAACGTTTGTTATACATCCTATTACTTGTTTTATGTTTCTTTTGTAAAATCATACATTGCCTGAACAAATGTGCACATTTAAGACTGTGTGCAGGTAGAAGCAAATTACAACAATCTAAATGTTCATGGATTTAAACAAAAAGCAAAAACATTTTATATTTTAATTTTTTTTAAAGATTTTTAGAGAAACATCCAGGAACAAACATAATAATAGAAATACATTTTTAAATGACAAGGTAACATATCAAAATAGTAGTAGTTTAAATGTTCAATTGAAAAAGCTGAGTGTTTAAAAGAGTATCTAACTATGGAACTGTATAAGTAAGCATGTTCCCATTATAGATTTATAAAAATGATGTGCATCCTATCAGAGCATTCATTTGTACTGTGATCACATATTTCTTTCTTGCAGATTTTAGTTTAATCATGTAGTTTAATGACTGAATGTTTATGGCTCTTAAAATTAGAGGTGTGGAAACCTACTTTATATTTAACGTGCAATGTGCAAATTATGTTAAACGTGTCTATTTCAGTAAGCATTGACAGACAGGAAAAATCTCGCACTTATTTTTATCTGAAAGAACAAATAATTTTGTTGTATAAACAAGTCTCATTTTAAGGTTTTATGGCGCTGAATAAAATGTTTATTCCGTTCGATGAAGGCTAAAACGCAAAGTTATATGTTAAATGGATTCTATTGAGGGATTTAACTAAATACAACACCTCTAAATACTTCACTTTTCTAATTTCAATATTATATTAATTACTATTGTTTAGTCATTCAGTCAAGTCCAACTCTCTGTCATTATATGGAGCACAGCAGGCCAGACACACCAGACACATTTTGTGTCTAGTTGTTCCAATTGATAAGGTTTTCTTGGCAAAGATACTGGAGTGGGTTTCCAGTTCCTTCTCTAATGGATCACAATGTATCTAACCTCTCTGCTATGACCTGCCCATGTTGGTGGACCATACATGGTGTAGCTCCCAGTTTTATAGAAGATCACAGGCCCCTACACCACAACAAGGTAGCGATCCAGAAAGGAATATAAATGATACCAATTATATAAACATTTTCTTCTCAGATGCATCTAGGCACAGTTTTAATTGTGGTGCCTGTCTTAGATCCAGATATATCAGTTAAAAGGGACATAGAACTAAAAATTGTCTGTTTTCATTTAAAAATGTTTGGAATATTTAAAAACATTTTTTACTGCATGAGAACATTATGAAAGCAAGTTTAAACTTGTCTTGGTTTTCTAAGAAGTTAACTGGTCCATCTGCTATATGTCACCTCATTGGTTAAAGTTCTTGATTGACATTCCCATCAGTACAGTTATAACGCCATAGCAGTTTATTCAGCATTTAAACAATTATTAAAAAAAAACATAATGTGAAACAAACATTCTAATAGTCTAATACAACAATGAAAAAATGTTGTTTCTTTATTTTAGTTGATGTGAGTGGATAACTGGTCCAGAAAATGAAAATAAAGCTATTGAATTAAATGGTTTTATTCACCATATTATACAATGGTTTCCTGTACTGGTCCTGTTGCTTGAGTATAGTGCCTGCAACCAGTTTCACTTTAAGGGCCTCAGATGCGGCTCTGGAGACCTTTAAAGGGTCTCACAGCTTTTTATTTATTTTTTTATTTTACTGATACCAAAATGGTAATGTCTGTGGTAAGGAATTATTGGTAATATGTGTTTAGATAATGAGAAGTGTTTAGTACAGTTGGGTATTATTTGCTAGTTTCAGGGAGACATAATAGACTATCAGCCCCATTAAATTGCTACGATTTTAAGAATCGTAGCTCGTAATGTAGCTCACAGGAAATAAGGCTATTAAATTAGCCTCTTAAAGCAACCTGCAGACGAATTGAGGGTTAAGACACAGCAAGGCCGAAAAAAGCTTATGGAACGTGAAACTTCGCTGCTGCAAATCCTTTGTTCTTTCAAGCCCGTAAATGCTACGTTCCAATTGAGCTATTACATTTCATCAAGATTGAGAGGACCTGCAAGGGGGGTAAAGTCCAATCCGTAGCACTTCAAATGCACACACACACACTACTGCACATTTATTAACAGGGAAAGTGATGTTAGGTCTTAGAATTAATAGCACAACATTCTCAAGCTCGCAAATCGTCCCAAAAAAATACTTTATTTCATGTTCAATTTTTGTGTTATATTGATCCAGGCAATCAATTTGTTAATACATATAATGTAATTTGCATGTGATAGAATATCATATTTACGGCTTTATGAATATTGCATTATATCTGGAATGTGGGTCCGATCGTAACTCGTAATTGAACCCAGTAGGACTTTGAAATCCCACCTCCATTTTTCAGTGACACAATTCTGACGATCTCTTTTGCCATTGCCCCCATCCCAACTTATAACTGCCACTTAGACTAATTGAGCACGTTCACACCCGCACATCCAATGAGCGAAAAATGGTTTACAGGTTTGCCTCTCAAGCCGGTAACTCGCAGCCTGTTCTAATTTAATATCTGCAACTCGTCAAGCTCGCAGCTGTTGCGGGTCTCACGTTGCAGATACGAGCTTCGAATTTAATGTGGCTGATTGTATTGTTGAAGAGGGGCATGTTCTAATCCAGAGTACCGCTAGAGGCTGCATGGAAAGTGCATGTGGCCCCTGGGCCATCTGTTGTTGCCCACCACTAATGCTATTGTCAAGCTACAGAATACTGTGCAATGTAATACTAACATTTTTAAGTGAGCTCCCTGCAATTTTAATTATTTAAAATTACCTTATTATATTTATTTAACTGTTGTTTACTGATTTATTTTGTAAGTGACCATGGTCATGCTTTACTCTACTATAAGTATACAATTATATCACATATATAGTTGTGAGCATGCGGGTTGTTGCTAACGCTTGCGGGCTGGCATAGCAACTGCGGCCCTCGCAGAATTGCTGGCAAGGATCTCCAAAGGCACTATTTGCGCTGGTCATCCCTGCGACACCCTACGACATTTGGCCCGCAAATGGGGACCCTCACAAATGCTCTACCGCGCCTCACAACCGCTTAGAAATGCCCACACCCTCGTACAGACTTTTCATCCCTACGACCCTCTACGACATTCGCGAGGGGCCGCATTTGCGGAGGTGGAGGCTCTACTGTGCCTCACAACCGCTTAAAAAACGCAATGATGAACTACAGACTTAGAAAAAAAATACGAGCTGTGGGACAAACCGCTCACAGCGGAAAATACTCAAAACACAAACAATAAACAAAACAAATATATCAAAACATTCCTCACAGCAAGGGGGGACACCCAGGACGTCTGCAAGGCAGGTTACACCTCGATTTCAATAACATTTACACACTCGAAAATCCCTGAAGCAACAGAAATAATGGCGCCGAAAAAAAACCAAAAAGAGGCTAAGGACGTAAAATTACTAAACGTACTTGCAAAACGGAACCAACACTCAAGAACACTTCATGCAACACGTTACACACATTATGCTGCACGTACCACAGTGAAATTCGCCACCATTTCACATGCAACAAAGAACTATTAGCCGCAAAATGGCGGCTGGAATGCAAATTGACGGCTGGAACCCAAATAGATCATGCGTATTGCGTTCTAACGGTTTCTATTTCACCTCAAAGTCTATAAATACTGCACACTTTCCAGAAATGTCTACATTTCTCCTCAGGTGATGAACAGTGTGACTGGACATTTCACTGCTAGCGTTACTTCAGAAGCTAATTCCTTACCAATTTACAACTTTACAATCTGCAAATTGCAACAAAGAGGTAAGCTACAGTATAATACATTTAATTAATTAAGAAATCCAGAAACCAAAAAAATAAAACATTTGGATTTCAAATATTGCCAACAACAACTGTATTCATGTATACGAACATTTCAAACACACAGATATGTCTATGTGCCCTATAAGAAGATGAATTTAAACAAAAACAAAAAACATTGATTTTATTCATATCCATTTAAAAAATAAAAACAATTTAGAAAAAAAAATACAGACACATATATATTTAGCTTGCATTTCAATATTTCCCTTTTCTGCACATTTCCAACAGCGTCACTGAAGAAATCTGAACAATTTTACACAACAAAAAGAAAGAAGAACAGGTAATATAAACAAATACATTAGATTCAGAAAAAGACCAAAAAATAAAAATCAATAAACAATTTCTCTTTCTCTTTTTAACAGACACTGCCTGAAGAGTGTTGCATTAAAACTTTAATTAGAACAGTGGTGTACACAAAACAGGATAGTACCAAATAATTTGTAGCGCTGCACGGTTTCACACACACTGTGAAATCTGCACAATTTTAGACACAAAAAAGAAAAACTACTAATACATTGGATTCACAAAAAAGAAGATGCTGTTGTTAAAAAAAATAAAAAAACATAAAAAACATTTACCTTATATACTCGAGTATAAGCCAAGTTTTTCAGCCCTTTTTTTAAGGCTAAAAAGGGCCCCCTCGGCTTATACTCGAGTCACTCTCCCCCCCTTGTCTCTCTAACCCCCCCCGTGTCTCTCTAACCCCCCGTGTCTCTCTAACCCCCCCTCTTCATCCTCAACCCCCCCTCCTCATTTTAAACCCCCCTCCTCACTTTACCCCTCTAAATACCTCCCCCTCTCCCTTTCCCCTCACCTGCTTCTGCTCTGGCATCCGCTCCTTCGGGCGTCTTGACCCATCCAATGCTAATGACGTGGCGCGCATGTGACATCACGTTATTAGCATATACCGGCACCCAGGAGAGGGGTGAAGAGACACAGGGGAGGGAGAGGGGAGAAGAGACACAGGGGGCAGCACATTTCCCACTCTCGGCTTATACTCGAGTCACTCATTTTTCCCAGTATTTTGTGGTAAAATAGGTGCCTCGGCTTATACTCTGGTCGGCCTATACTCGAGTATATACAGTATTTTTCTCTTTTACAACAGACACTGCCTGAAGACTGTCACAGGAACATTGACAGCAGGGGACCCTTTGTCAATAATACACAACTAATGTTATAGGTATAGTATAACAAGTAAAAAAAAAAAATCCTGTTTGCTGTGCACCATTGTCAACATCAAAAACAAAATAATAAGCCTCTACTAACAATGATGGGGCACACAAAACACGATACTTCAACAAATATTGTTGACACATATAAAATGTAGCAATGAATCCTGTTTTGTCTCCTCCAACCTGTAAGCATAACCAATAAGTTAAATATATCATCCCAAATGTGGCGTACAGAAAACAGGATATTATAACAAATATTGGGAACACAATTTTGAGAATAAATCCTGTTTTCTGTGCCCTAACCTATAAGCTTAAACCCACAACTTAAACCTGGAGAGAAAATAGGATACTACAACAAATATTACCCTATAAGCCTAAACCCAGAACCTAATCCTCTAATGACAACAATTGTGTATGGAAAACAGGAAAATACAACAACTATTAGTAATACTTACAACATTTACTCAAATATTCTATTTTGTGTGCCATGCCTATGAGCCACAACCATAAACTAAATCTATAATCTCAAAAGTAGCCTCCTGAAAAAAGAATAGTACAACAAATATTAGTAAGACAGACAAAATTTAGACTATAAATACACTTTTCTCTACAATAACCTATAAGCCTAAACCCACAACCTAAATCTACAATGACAACAGTGTTGCACACAAAACAGGATAGTACTAAAAAAGAAAAAGATGCACTTACAAAACACATTAAAATCAGGATCAAAAATAATAAGAGATTATTTTTATTTACAGATTAATATGGTAGATACTGACAAGAAACAGGAAAAGATAAGACGCCAAACTAGAGAACAACAAAAAAAATGCGCAAAGCATCAGACTCCGGAGCAGAAGGAAATTCGATGACAAAAAGAACGCGAAAGTCTTTTGCTTGCAAGTCTATCAGATGACAAACTAAAATCTACCCCGAAGAAGGCAACTAAAAAACAAAAGCATTTTGAACCTGTTGCTGAACAATCAGATAACATTTCCAATGATGATTTAGAGACTCATATTGATATCTGTTCTCACAACTGTCCTTTACTTAAGTCTTTAGCAATAGAGGTTCATAATTGTGGTGAGATGAATATTCTCTGTCAGTTTTGTGGGGCTTATCATTTCAAACAGGAAAAACCCAGAGATGGCGAGTTCGATAGTTGCTATCAAAAAGGCAAGGTAAAACTTCCAGAAAGACAACAATTCCCACCATATTTACAAAGCATTATGACTGAGCCTGCTTTTCCTAACTACCAAAATTTCAAAACAAACATAAGATCCTACAATAGTGCCATATCCTTTGCATCTATGGGTGCAACATTAGCTGCAAATGTGCCAAGACATGGCCCTTACTGCTTTAAAGTACAAGGACAAATTTACCATCGTACTTCGCATTTACATCCAGAGCAAGGAGAGCAAAGAAATGTGTTCAAGTATATGTCCTAGATACAATGGAAGCTGTTGAGCAACGTATGCAGCTTCAAGAGAATAAAAAAATGCTTACCCATTGTTTTTATATAGCTTGATAAAATTATGTCCAATAACCCCTACACTCAAGCTTATAAAAAATTTGCAGAAGTAGAAAAGGAACAACAAATTCATGCACAAATACATCAATTGCCAATACCAAAGGTGAATATGGTCCTTAAAAGAGATCGACATACTGATAAACGCCGTTATAACTTGCCAACATCAAATGAGGTTGCAATGGTCTTTCAAAATGATGAAGGAGAACCACCATTTTAGAGAGACATTAGAATATTTCCCAGAAATGAGGAGCAACCTTTCATTAATATAAGTATCTTAAGTACAAATATGGATCCAATGACATATCCAATATTTTTTCCACATGGGGAAGCAGGTTGGTAACCCAAATCAACCCTTCAGAGTTACCCAAATTCAAAAGTACGGGTGCAAAATAATATTTCAATGCTTGAATTTAAAGTGGCTCAAATTGCCATTCGAGTCGGATTCTATCCCATTGTATGTGGCGGAAAACTGACACAACAATGGATCATTAATTCTATTTGCAAGTTGAGGCAAATAATTTAAACTTCATCAAATATCAACAAGATAAACTACGTGTAAAACAGTATTGTGGTTTGATGGATTATGTCACTGAGGTTGCTACAACCAGTTTGCTGACAGCTGGCAAAGCCATCATTTTACCATCTTCTTTCCAGGGATCTCCTCGCAATATGCGAGAAAGATACAATGATGCCATGGCTATTGTAACAAAATTTGGCAAACCAGATTTATTTATTACATTTACATGTAATCCACAATGGCCACGTATTTTGCTAATTGGACAAACTGCTTCTGATAGACCAGATTTAGTGGCAAGAGTCTTTAAAATCAAATTAAATGAATTAATACGTGACGTAACCATAAGTCAGTTATTTGGCAAAAATCTGGCTTATGATTATACCACCGAATTTCAAAAATGAGGACTTCCACATGCACATATTCTTATAACCCTTCAAGAAAAAAATAAGTTAGATACTGGTGACAAAGTGGATTCAGTAATTCAGTAACAATCGTATGATTCATGGACCGTGTGGAGATATTAATCCACAGTCACCATGTATGGAAAATAAGAAATGTACAAAAGAATTTCCAAAAGATTATAGAGACAAAACTTATGCTAATTGTGATGGCTATCCATTATATAGAAGAAGAGAAGGACAAACTGCCATTATTCGGGGCAAAAAGGTAGACAACAGATATGTGGTACCATACAATCCACATTTACTTATGAAATATAATGCACACATTAATGTTGAAGCCTGCACTTCTATAAAATCCATTAAATATGTCTACAAATATATTTACAAAGGCTATGATGCAGCTACTGTAGTGGTCAAAAGTGCAGAAAACGAACCCAGTGAGTTAGTACATGATGAACTTGCATCTCATGTAGATTCTCGCTATGTAAGTTCGCCAGAAGCAATGTGGCGTCTTCTAAAACTTGAAATGCACGATCACTCACATGTAGTATATTGCTTAGCTGTACATTTGCCACAAAGACATTTAGTGTATTTTCATGCTGGAAATGAAACAAAGTGTGCATCACCAAACTACACTAACTGCATGGTTTCAATTAAATTCAACTGATTTAGAGACAAGGGAATTGTTATACATTGACATTCCATACCATTATGTTTTCGTTAATGGATTATGGCGAAAAAGAAAAAGTTGTGAAAATAAAATAATCCCAAGAATTTACACTGTAGTCCAAGAGACCTTGAATGTTTCAGCTTATGATTACTACTTCTAAATGTTCCTGGTGCACAATGTTTTGAACACTTAAGAACTGTTAATGACATAGTATATGAATCATTTCATTTAGCTGTGCAACATAGAAACTTCCTAGCTGATGATACAGAATGGGAAAGATATCTAGAAGAAGCAGCACTATATCAAATGCATCCCATAGTAAGACATCCTAGTACAGCCCTAGACCACTGTGACACACATACCTCAATGCAATTAGATCCAGATAAACAATAAAGACCAAAACACTAATGCACAGTATTCATTGATATTCTAAAAGATTGTGAAGAGGTTAACTTATTTATTATTTAATTTTTACATTCAGCAAAATAAAAATCATAACTAAAAAGAAACCCTCAGTGAACAGAACACTTATTGAAAGCCACTGGTAAATACATTCAATTAAATAAAAACACACACACTCTGAAACCTAAAACTACATATCAAACACACCATATTCAAATCCATCCTCTTGACCATACTAATATGCAAACATTCACACCACCATCACACCCACAGTATAGCACATTAAGAACCACACACTAACACAAATAAATGTATTTCAAACACACAGTCAAATAGTGCCCACATTTACAGTAAGAGACCACTGTGGTCAGCATTTTTCTATATGTTTTTTTCAATTGAATTAACTGTTAGCTGTAGGAGATCACTGGAGACTTAGGACTAGATTACTCGTCTCTTGTAAGAAATCTCTAACTAAAGTTAAAGTTAACTTTCTGCTACAGGAAATTTTACCTAAATTGCGATTAAATGGCTCCCATAAGAGTGAATGAAAATCCTTGTGTTCTTGTGAGGCTCTGCGAATACTTGCAGACAAATCCTTATGAGTAAACTCAACCTCCAACAAGAGCAGATAAACCATTACTAGAACTCTTAAGGAGCAACAAGTCCCAGCAGAAGAAAACAAATAGCCTAAATAAGCATTTTCAGGACACTAAGGGCCTGATCAATATCCAATATGTATCTGCACAAAAAATTACTTCTAGCGATTGCGCACATTTTTTTTAGCAGATTATAGTGATCAATATCCTGCATCCATCAAACTTCGCCGTCAGGTGGGGACCACACACCTGGGCTGGTTGACCAATGCCCTGATGCTGCTATAGTCCCCACGCAGCACTACTGTGAAGACGACAGTGCTATCAGCTCCATAGTCTGTGCAGCAGTGCTGAAAAGTAAGATCACTTCCTTTCCCCCCATCTATATACATAAATCCCTTCCCATGGTAGGGAAGCAGTTAAAAAAACAAATGATCGCCAGGGGGCTCTGGAAACCCACAAGGATTCCCTACTCCCACGCGGTGGTGAAGGGAACCCTTGGCGATTCCCTCCCCCGCCCACCCTGTCCCCATAAACTATAACTATGGGGATATACTGAGACCCCCATGGCACCTACACACTAACTCAATGCCACGGCAGTCCTTATAGGAAGCCCGGGGCAAAAGCCTTGCATATGTGTGCCACAGGGGTCAGTGAGCTGTAGTAGGGGTTAACAGTTAGGTGCTATAAATGCCTTTAAGGACTTCCATGGCATGGTGTTAATGCATTGGAGCCATGGGGGTCTCAATAGACCCCCATGGTTATAGTTCATAGTGGGGATCAGTTGTGAGCATTAGAGAGAATCCCTGGAATGAGGAATGAAAGAGAGGGCAGGATCCCCAAGACAAGAGGCCTGAGAGGTGGACACAATGATGGCAGTTTCAACAGTGAGAGATATATGTGGAGTCGAGGCTGTGATAGAGGGTTAGAAGATAGAAGCTCCGTTTTTAACATGTTGAATTTTAGTTAATGGGCAGACATAAAGAAGGATATGTTGGACAGGCAGTTGACAACATGATCTCGAAGAAAGGGAAATAGTTCTGGCGCATAAGGTCATCTTCATATCAATGGTATTAAAATCCAGAATAGTTTTTTAGGGTACCAAGCGAGGAAGTATAGATGAAGAAAAAGAGGAGAGATAGGACAGAACTTTGAGGTACGCCAACAGTAAGACGGCAAGGCAAAGAAGAGGAACCAGAGAAGGAGACACTAAATGTTTGATTTTCTATATATGATGTGAACCAAGAGAGAGCAGTGTCAATGATGCCAAGAGAGTGGAGAATATGAGTAAGAAGAAGGTGATCAACTGTGTCAAAGGCAGCGGAGAGATTCAGAAGAATAAGAGTTGACAAGTGATCTTTTGACTTGGCGGTGAACAAGTCATTAGTGACTTTAGTGAGAGCTGTCTCTGTGGAGTATTGGGACTGGAATCAACATTGGAAGGGATCAAGAAGTGAGTTGGAAGACAAAATTGGGAGAGGCAATTGTAAAGGGTACGTTCAAACAGTTTAGAAACAAGGGGAAGTAGAGAGACAGGGCAGTAATTAGATCGAGAAGCTGTATCAGATGAGGGTTTCTTAAGAATGGGTGTAATTATGGCCTGCTTTAAAGGTGATGGAAACTTGCCAGTGTTTAGGGAAAGGATGAATAGATGTGGATAAATGTGGTACAGAGGGTAGGGAGGGATCAGCTGTGATTGAATAGTATTATGTGGACAGGTTGTAAGAAGAGTGGTTGATTACAAGGTCAAAGACACCCATTTGGGATGAGGAAATGGGTAAGGGCGTTGTCAGTTTGTTGAGAGAATGAGAGCCACGCTGAGAGGAGAGTTTACTACGGATATTTTCAGATTTATTATTAAAGTCTTCGGCTGTGAGACATTAAGGGGCAGGAGGTGGGGGAGGACAGAGAAGAGTGTTGAATGTGGCGTACAAAGGTTTGGGATTGGAGGGTAAGTTGGATATTATTGATGAGAAGTAGTGCTGTTTTGCAAGTGCTGAAGAAAAGGCTTATATTAATCAGGGAATTACTAAGTTACAGAGTAATGTTCTATTTTCTCTTACATGACCAATACCTTTGCTACGTATGAGTGAACTTTTATATGATACAGTACATAGCTACAAGTCAGCCTTGCAGGAGCTCCTATTAGAGCATATAATCAAGGCCTTAAATGATTGATTCCACAATAGCATAATTACATGTAATAGTAATACATTTGAGACAAATTGTATATTTTCAAGTTTACATAGTACATACATAGTACATAGTATTTAAGGTTGAAAAAAGACTTTCAGTCCATCAAGTTCAACCTTTTAAGATCTACTCTGATCTGCAATATGCGGATTAACTATTAATTCATTAGTTGTTAATTAATTATGAATCAGTTATTTAATGTTTTTTTTATTTTTTTATTATTAATTAGTTCAGAGGAAGGCAAATAGAAAAAAAAAAACACAAGCGAGACTTAGCCAATTGTCTCAAAGGGAAATGTAAAAAATTTGAGTCAATACTGTCTCTTTAATTATCCATGATAACTCTGAATTCCCTTTTTAATTAGAAATATATCTAGTCCCCTTTTAAAGTTATCTATCGAATCCGCTGTCACTACCTCCTCTGGTAGAGAATTCCACAGATTAACCACCCTTACTGTGAAGAACCCTTTTCTTTCTTTGAGGTGGAATCTTTTTACTTCTAACCTCAAGGGATGTCCTCTTGTCAGTTGAAAACCTCTTGGCACAAAAAGCTCCCCTGACAAATCTTTATACTGACCCTGGATGTATTTATATAAGGTAATCATATCTCCTCTTAGATGCCTTTTTTCTAGAGAAAATACGTTTAACTTGGTTAGTCTTTCTTCATAACTTAGCCCCTCCATTCCCCTTATTAGTTTTGTTGCCCTCCTCTGTACCTTTTCCAGCTCTAAAATGTCCTTTTTATGAAGTGGTGCCCAAAATTGTACTCCATATTCCAAAGGAGGGCGTACTAGAGAGAAGTTTAGTTCTTCAAATTATGCTATGTCTAGTTATTGGCCACAGTAGTGCTTTAAGAGATTTTGTAAAGTTTATATCTTCATGTATTTAACCTCAAATGTAAACATAGGAGCTGCAAATAATCTCAAATACAGATTACTTTAGGGAATGTGGCCCAGTATTACAATCACACTTATTAATGTACACACTTCAGTTCAGGCTGGCAGCAAAGGGTAGTACAGACATGCCTGAATCTACAAAGTAAGAAATAAACATGCACACCTTCAAGCATTCATACATACAATTATCATACTCATCTATCTACACACAGACATGCATGCTAACAAACAAATATATATAAATTCATACACATTGAAAAAATGTTCTTTGCTGATCCTCTTCTTGCTTGTGCTTCTCAAAGGATTGGCATGTGTTGGGACAGAATCTTTGGGAATCCTTACTGATACGTGAAGTGAAGGACACAGTGAAGGGGGGTAGGTGCCAGATGAAGCAGGAATTACATACCAGGGCCCCTATTAAATTGCTACGATTGTAGAAAACATAGCCCGTAAAGGAGCCTGCAAGAGTTACATCTATTAAATTGGCCTCTTTCAGCTACCTGCAAATGATCTGCGGGTTACAGGCGGAAAAACCCTACGGGCCTTGAAAATCTGAACTCCATCCCAGCTAAGCCTTTGATCTGTCAAGTCCGTAAATGTTACAATCGCAAATCGCTATAAAATTGCTACGAATCCCCAAGGACGCACTGGAGTTCAAACACGTAAAAGGCAATGCAGCCAAAAATCCTACAGGTTACTAGAGAGGATCCGCAAGGGGGTGAAGTCCTGTCCATAGCACTGTAAGAGCAAATATAAACACAATACTGTATTTTAAATTAAAGGGAGATTAATGTATGGTATTAATATTAATAGCACATTATTCTCAAGTTCACAAAATCGGCAATAAAAATTAATTTATTTTATGTTTAATTTCTCGGCAATCAATGTTTTTATACATATAATAGAACTCGCATATTGCGTTATTTCTGGGTCTGATCGCAACTCGGTCTTCAAAACCTCCATGGTTTAGTGACATAGTGATGATGATCTCTTTTACTATTGGCTTTGTGTAAACCCATAACTACGGGTTTGAATAATTGATCATGTTCATTGCCGCAAATGCAACGTGTAGAAGCATGGTTTACAGATTTGGATATCGGACACATATGTTGCGGGCTTGTCTAATTTAATCACTCTGTAACTCTGCCAAATTTCAAGCGCACAGGCATTGCGGCTGTAGCACGGATTCAGACTTAATAGGGCCTCAGGACTTCTAAATAAAATTATATGTTCTGAGGATTCATAAAATTGCCACTCAAATTTGATATTATAAAAGGAGTCAGTCATGGAAAAAAATGTTTAATATCCCTGACTTCATTCTACACAAATAGGGTAAATAGTGATTAGAATGAAATATTTTAGATAAATATATTAGAACCAGCATCTAGTGAATAAAAGCTTACTAATGTTTGATGCTTGCTGATTTTCCATACATTCAAACTATCAAAACGATTAAAACATATTAATCTGATATAAAATGTCTAAGCTTAGTAATTGAAAAACACAGAGGAATTGTTAGAGTTATTAAGTGATATTAGTAATCACTAATATTTGCCAAAACAAGTTTTGTTTTTAACGTGTTTAGTTTGCCAAGTAGCTTCTTCTGAGACTGTCCCGCTCTGTCTTAACTCCCTTGTGCCGTTACAAATGAGACATGGGCCTCCATTATTATTATCTTTTATTTGTAACGCACCAACATATTCCGTAGCGGTGCACAGGGGATAGGAAGAGGAAATATACATTATATAATATTAACAACTGCAGAGAAGGAGGGCTGTGTTTTGAGTTTCAAGTCTTGTGAAAAGTGCCTTTTACAAAGGATCCTACAAGAATAGAAACTTGCTACTTACAATCTAAAGGGAATGGAAGAGGCAGAAATGGAATAGCAAGGTTTAGGAAGAAAGTGAGAGTTTACATAGGTAGGAAGTTGTGATAAGTTAGAAGGTAGTTCATTAGTTGCAGAGGAAAGGGATCTGATGTAAAGTAATTGAGACTATTATGTAATATGGTATTTGCCCCTAGGGGTTAGATAATGTAACCTGCAGATGGGAATGTCAGGAGACAGATAGTTTAAAGGTGACATGGTTATGTTGGAGACAAGAAGTGGAAAAGTTGAAATGAAGAACTTGAGGAAGTGGTGGGGTATATGAGGAAGAAGGTGGCAAGAGAAAACTTTGTGGCAGGTGCTGCTAATTGGTCAGCTGTAAAAGATTTATGTGACTCAATAAATGAAGTGCAAAGCGGGACGGGTGGGTGAGGGGCATGAAGGGAATTGGTAGTCACTGAGAGACCAGGGAAACACAGTGTAACTAGATGGAATCTGAAAAGAGAATGAGAATGGGTTCAGGAAGTGATAGGGTTAGGAGCAAAACACAGAGGTGTTAGATGCTATGCAAAGTGTCGGTGTAGGGTACAAGAAATTCAGGGATATATAAATGTATCTGGATAAAAACTATGTCAGTAGATATAATAACAGGGGAAAACCATAATAATTAATAATCAGTAATAGTGAAAGAGTTTCTTCAGTTTTCCAAGTACCTTAGCAGATCTGTGTTTGTTTAAAGGTTGTTGCAAATAGAGCTGGTAGTCACAGAGAGACCAGGGAGACACAGTGTAACAAGATGGAATCTGAAAATCAATTGCTATTGAAAATTGCAACAGTTACAAATCGGTTCAATTGAACAAGCCCGCAGCTACCTGGCCGAAAGCCTAAACCGTAAACTATGCACCCGTAAGTAGCATTTTCAGATCATGATCAATTAAGCAATTGAGACCGTCATCATGACATCAGTAAAACATGGTGTTTAAACGTCAATGAATTAGCGTTTAGATGTCCGATATGCGATCGAACTCGCAATACAGCAATTTACATAATAATAAGTGATTACAAAATTATATGTATTAACTCCTTGATTACCGAGATTGATATAATATGAAATAAAACGTAGAAAAATACATTTTTGATTGCAGATTTGCGGGTGTGAGACTGCTGTGCAATTAATTCTAATGTCTTTTATTGCTTTCCCCATCTTTTAAAGTGCAGTATTGATTTTTGATTTGCTTTTACAGTTTACGAACAGGTGTTTAACCCCCTTGCGAGTCCTATCTGGTACTCTTTGGTGGCAGTTGTGTGTTTGAGGAATTGTAGCAATTGAATAGGGATTAGCGATTGTCACATTTACAGGCTTAAAAGATCAAAGATTTAGATGGGTGGAAGTTCCAATATTGACAACCACAGGGATTTTGAGCTTCTAACCCGCAAACCGATTGCGGCAAGCTAAAAGACGCCAATTGAATAGCAAATTATTTTATGGGGTCCATTACAGGCTCTTGTAACTAGAATTTGCTCAACTGAATGGAGGCCTTTGTTTTTAATAGGAAGCTTAGAAGTTGGGGTTACCTTCAATGGCTTCATCTATGACATTTTAAATATATATATATATTTATATATATATATATATATATAATCAAAAATAAGTCTCTGTTTGATTATATATTTCTTTAAGGAAATCGCTGGCTATCTTGTGGTAGAAATATATGATCAAACCCATTTCAGAAGTGATGCTGTTCTTGATAGGCCTCCCATATGTGACTATGCATAGTTTTAAGTGAGGTTTGTAACTCTTTCACTGTATTGACGTGAGTTTTCCAAAATTGCAGTTTTTCATAAGGCAGGTGACTCTCGTAGAGGATCAGAAACACTTCGAAACCATGTTCAAACATTATTTTTGCTTGTGAACTATTTTAAAATTTCTAATAACGAGTGCAAGATGAAACACATGATGGTGATAGGAATATTTTAGCTACAGATCCATTACATTAGATATAGTAACAATAGAGAAAACACAATTACATAATATTATATCTGCCCAAACATGACACAGATTAAATACAAACACTTAGCTATCAATATTACACTGATTTATTTAAAAGTTGCAGATGTTTGGACAGACAAATTAATTTCTACTGATTATATACCACATAGTGTACAATTAAATTGATGCGGAAGAAAGAAAGAATGTCTTATGATATCTCTTTTTAATTGGCCACTCAATTGACCTGATTACTTAATTCAGTAAAAGTATAAGAGACCAACAGCCTTATTAAATTGCAATTCATCCAATTGAATAGGGCTCTATATAAGCACAGAGCATATTTTTTTACAGAAGTTTCTAGTTAGTGAACTTCTATCCAAAAGCAAGGTCTTCGCTAACTAAAAACTTCTATAAAAAAAAAATGCTCTGTGCTTATATAGAGCACCTTTCAATTGGCCTAATCACAATTTAATAAGGCTGTAAATGTTAACTAATCTGCATACAATTTCAGATAAAATAACAAACAATGGAATGGTTTATCTTTTTCATTTAACATTTTGCCTAATAAAGCAATATGTTTCACTATTATATAGTCCAGTGGCTGAAATCATAATATTACCTGTTAAGTGTCACCCAGTTACAACTCATAATGGAGAATAGTTAATTCTGACTTTAGTTATGGTTAAAATACAGTTTGATACTATTATAGACCACCAGCTTGCTATCAAGATTATTTTTGATGTATTAAGTTGAAGGTAGCACAGTATTGGAGGGTTGTAAATAATTTTATGTGTACATCTATAATGTAATAATGATATGGTGATAACATTGTGACATACATTTTAACTGCAAAATATTTTGTATGCTTTGCTTATATTTGTTTATGCAATTATTTATCTCTTACAATGTATTTTCCTTCTCTTCTAATTAGGTTATGTGGGTATGCAATTTGTGTCGACAGCAACAAGAAATTTTGACAAAATCTGGGGACTGGTTTTTTGGAAGTGGGGCACAACTGCAGTCATCTCAGGATGGAACACTAAGCGATACTGCTACTGGTGCCAACTCTGACGCACCAAGAGAAAAGAAAGCAAGACTTCAAGAAAGATCCCGATCCCAAACTCCTTTAAGTACTGCTGCAACAGCAGGTTCCCAAGAAACCTCTCCTACTAGTTTACAGTCTGATAGGAGTAAAGACTCTGAACAATCATTACAATCCACAGCCCAGGATCAGAAAGGTTCATCAAGGTCTAGAAGTGAACCACCTCAAGACAGGTAATGTATAGCGTTTTTGTCCTGTATTGTAGTTGCATACAGAAAACTTTATTAATGCGATTTTTGGCATACTAAATTGTGCCATTCATTCTATCATTTAGAGAATGGAAATGTTTTTTTTTTTTTTAAGTCAAAACATAAGCTTTTTCAAAAGGATCTTTATATTACCTTGAATGGATGTTTTTATATGTGTCAAACCAATGTAAGTATCAGTTTTCCAATTATAAACAGCAGAGAGCAGTGATAGGGTTCAATATATACTGGAGTTGGTATGGCAGAGACAAATCCCACTATTGTAAGTAGATCTCTTTCTATTTCTCAGGTTTCCTTCCAGTTGTTGTCTCTACTATTCAAGGCGAAAGTATGTTTGCTTTGTACTAATTGTGCATTTTTATAGCACTGGGCACAGATTCAACATTTAAGTCTGTACTAGTTGGCATTTTGCTGAAGGTGCTGATGGAATTAGTACACTACAAAAGCACGGGCCAGTTATATGTTTGTTTTTAAAAATAGGAGTCTTTCTAAAATGTAGGGATGTAGCTATAAGGTTAGTTAATTTGACATAATTAAATACAAAATAAAATCAATTTAAAACAAATTGTATTTAATGAATTAGTTGACTACAGTTTTCCCTAATTATAACTTTTTTTTTACAGTCTAAACTAACAATTGTTAATTTTCTAAGTGAACTAAACATATATGTGATAACCATTGGTGATGTCCATCATCCTGAACAAATCATAAACATTAACAGAACTACCCAACAATATATACAAAAAAAATCCACTGGAACAGTTAGTAGTAATAGTAGAATACGAATAGTAATTAGCAGTGGGTAATTGCTAGTGCAGACTGATCACAACTGAATATTGGCACAGAAAATATGTGCACTTCTAAAAGCAGTAATATAGATGATATTAGCATGATACTGTACATAGGCAAACCTAACCACTACAGAACAAATAGCAAACAAAGCTGAAATTTGTTTATCCAAAATATCTCTTTTACAAAAAGAACTTAATTCCTTAATATCATTGTTAGGTATCGTTTTTAACTGGTTGGAACCAGACAGATTGCACAGCTCCTTCCAGCAACTATTCACATTTAGTAAATTGTTTGAAGAGACTTGTCCCCAATGATGTACTAGTCGGAAATGTTTCAGCTGTATCTCTTCATGTTAAAATTTGTTTCATTTGGCTTTGAGAAATATGAAGCTTTTTGTATTAGAGTGAAAATCTAGTTAGTATAAGTAACATTTCAATGTCCTAACTAGAATTTGGTTAAAGGACCACTGTAATGCATTTACAAGTAAAATATATTTGTTTCTACCACATAGACTATTAATCGTCTATTATAAGTTAATTGTTGAAACATTAGCGTGCCTTGATACTTGTTGATTTGGTGTAAAGATTTGGGCATTTTTTCAAATAGTATATTTTGAATACAGTACATCTAATTTACCACTGCAATGCTCTTAGGAGTAAAGCTCATATGTTTGTTGTGCAGTTTAAAATAAATAAAAGTTAATATTTTTTCTTACTTGTAACATTTTCAGTTTTCCCCACAAGCAGAGCCGCTGCAGAACCATTTTTGTCCACCTAGCTTTGCCAGCGCTGCCTGGGACCTGAGCTAAAAAAAGTCTGACTAATCTTGATTGTGCTCAATAATTACTGCTAATAATTGGGCCTACCCTGCCATTCCACTGTGCCATTGTGCCAACGGGACATTGGGACAGTTGCATTGGGACATCATAGCACTACCCGCTTCCAAGCTCTTTGATGGTCCAGTTCCCTATCAAAGCTGGCCATGCCCCTGATAAGGCACATGGAGGTGGAGAAAAGCAGCTTTGCTTAAGGAAATTACAATTTAAAATGTAGGAAATAATATTAACTTTTATTTACTTTAACTTGCATATGTTTTATTATTAGTCTATGCCCAATAAACAAACATGTGATCTTTACTGTTAAGTGCATTACAGTGTTCCTTTAGGTTTAATGTGGTCAGTTTAGAGTATGTATTTAAATGCCATTATAGTCGACCTAAATCTGATTCTCAACAAGTATCAAGGCACACTAGGGGATACAGGAATTGCAGTAAATATCTGCTCATGGATTGAGAGCTGGCTAAAAGACAGTTAGTAAAGGGTTGTTGTAAATGGAACTCAGATAGCACTAATGTGGTAAGTCAAGTTCCTCAGGGTTCACTATTAGGTCCTCTTTTTAAAATATTTTTTTTAATGACTTAGAAGTAGGATTGGAAAGTATTGTCTCTATTTTTGCTGATGACACTAAGTTGTGCAAGGTAATTAAGTCAGATAATGATGTACTTTCCCTCCAAAGCGATTTGCATAAATGAGAGAAATGGGTGTCTAAATGGCAGATGAGATTTAATACAAATAAATGTAACGTTATGCATCTGGGAAGAAAATAGCCATGCAATTTATAATCTTAATGGAGCAAATCTAGGGGTATCAGATATTAAAAAGGGATTTGGGAGCACTTGTGGACAACCGCCTAGGTAACAGTGCTCAATGCCAAGCAGCAGCTGCAAAGGCAAATAAACTATTAGCATGTATTAAGAAGGGTATAGAAGCCAGGGAAGCAAATATAATTCTGCCACTATACAAACCACTAGTACCCCCTTATTTGGAATATGGAGTACAATTCTGGGCACCACTTCATAAAAAGGACATTTTAGAGCTGGGAAAAGTACAGAGAAGGGCTACAAAACTAATAAGGGGAATGGAGGGGCTAAGGAGATATGAGTACCTTATATAAATATATCTAGGGTCAATACAAGGTTTTGTCAAGTGGTTTTTGTGCCAAGAGGTTTTCAACTGATAAGAAGCCATCCCTTGAGATTAGAAATAAAAAGATTTCACCTTAAAGAAAGAAAAGTGTTCTTCACAGTAAGGGTGGTTAATCTGTGGAATTCTCTACCAAAGGATATATTTTTAAATAAAAATGGCATTCAAGGTTATCCTGGATAATTAGAGAGGGAGTATTGATCCAGGGATGAATCCCTGTATCTGGGGACAGGAAGGAATTTTCTAAGGTTAAGATTATGGAAAGAACAAATGAAATGTAAGTGTTGATGGTGTATAATGGAAATAATACAGTATAATACTTTGTTGTATAGGTTAGCTCTCTTGCGCTTTATCAGTTTGAACTAACCCAAAATGGGTGGTCCAGCACTCAAGTGACAGGCAAGTCTCCTCTGTAAGACATTGTAACAGCAAATCAGTGAGGTGTATGCTTATTTTTTAGACCTAGAGAGCAAGAGGTTTGGATCACCTTTAACCCTGACGTAGACACTAATGGTATGGAAATGTCAAATCAATCTTGTAAGAAATGCTCAACTGAGAATTAACACTATAATTGTTTCTTCTATAGGAAAGTGCCTACTCAGGAGCATCTCAAACAAGTTTTGGCTCTCTTGTGCCACGTGAAATGTGCATGTAATATTTCTCCTCTGTAATGGCACAAGGGATCTAAAACCTGTTTGGGAATACAGTATTGTTACACATTGCAGTGTAACTGGACCTTGTCCAGTTCACATTGATCTATATAGTGAGTGGTCTGCACGTCATTTGAGAACTCATTGTACATTGGTTCACAAGAAGAAATCAGCTGTATCTGCCAGCTAGCTGCAAGTTTGACCTTGAAGTGAATCTGGACCAATGAGTTAGTATTCTTTTTTTACAAATGTTTACTAAATTTAAAAAAAATTGTATTGACTACAATCCCATCTTTATGTTTCTTTTTCATTTTCTTCTTGTTAATAAAGTTGAAGTCAATACTGATGTTGTGTGTATTCTTATCCCTGAATTTCAGTATTTCCCTGCTGTGTGCAGGTGAGTCAGTCAGAATGTTGCATGCAGTGATTGCCTCACTTGTGCACAGAAGAGAAATACTGAAATCCAAGACCATGTTTTGCAATGGAGGACCAACTTTCCCTATCTCTGTTCCATAACAAGATAGCACTTAATGAGTGCTGGGCCCTAGATTGTGCAATATGTTGCATTTTGATAACACCTAAGCCTGGTAACAGCTTAGTAGCATGAGGTTAGATAAGGCTCTGTTACAGAAAGGGATGCAATGACTGTGTCATATCCTAGTATTTAGTCACAAGGACATGTTCATGTGAGGGAAGCCATTGCTTGAAAGGTCAAGTGCCTGAGGTCCTGGAAGTGCACTTCTTGCACTAATTCTAAGATGTGATCTGTGACATCTCTTACACTTTGTAACCTAGCTCTATGAAACCTAGCAGAGTCTTAATATGATTCTCCTTCTGAAAAGTTTTTGTTTCTCTTGAAAGGTGTGAATAGTGACATACTGTGAGGGATATTACTTTCTGACTTGGCAGTACGTTCAGATATTATCTACAGTGCCTTGCAAAAGTTTTCACCCCCCTTGACTTTTTATCTATTTTGATACATTACAGCATTAAATTCAATGTTTTGTTAATCTGAATTTTATGTGATGGATCAGAACACAATAGTCTAAGTTGGTAAAGTGAAATTAAAAAAATATAAAGATAAAACTATTTTTTAGAAATAGAAAACAGAAAAATTGGCATGTGCATATGTATTTACCCCCTTTGTTATGAAGCCCATAAAAAACTCTGGTGCAACCAATTACCTTCAGAAGTCACATAATTCGTGAAATTATGTCCACCTGTGTGCAATCTAAGTGTCACATGATCTGTCATTACATATACACACCTTTTTTGAAAGACCCCAGAGGCTGCAACACCTAAGCAAGAGGCACCACTAACCAAACACTGCCATGAAGACCAAAGAACTCTCCAAACAAGTAAGGGACAATGTTGTCACGGTTAGGTTATAAAAAATATACAATTCTTTGATAATCCCAAGGATCACCATCAAATCTATCATAACCAAATGGAATGAACATGGCACAACAGCAACCTGCCAAGAGACGACCGCCCACCAAAACTCACAGACCGGGCAAGGAGGGTATTAATCAGAGAGGCAGCACAGAGACATAAGGTAACCCTGGAGGAGCTGCAGTGTTCCACAGCAGAGACTGGAGTATCTGTACATAGGACGACAATAAGCTGTATGCTCCATAGAGCTGGGCTTTATTGCAGAGTGGCCAGAAGAAATCCATTACTTTCAGCAAAAAACAAAATGGCACGTTTTGAGTTTGTGAAAAGACATGTGGGAGACTCCTAAAATGTATGGAGGAAGGTGCTCTGGTCTGATGAGACTAAAATTTAACTTTTCGGCCATCACAGAAAACGCTATGTCTGTCGCAATCCCAACACATCACATCACCCAAAGAACACCATCAGCAGCCGGGACTGGGAAGCTGGTCAGAGTTGAGGGAAAGATGGATGGTGCTAATACAGGGATATTCTTGAGCAAAACCTGTACCACTCTGTGCATGATTTAAGGAAAGGACGGAGGTTCACCTTCCAGCAGGACAATGACCCCAAACACCCTGCTAAAGCAACACTTGAGTGATTTAAGGGGCAACATGTAAATGTGTTGGAATGGCCTAGTCAAAGCCCGGACCTCAATCCAATAGAAAATCTGTGGTCAGACTTAAAGATTGCTGTTCACAAGTGCTAACCATCCAACATGAAGGAGCTGGAGCAGTTTTATATTAACCCATATACCATGGGGGTCTTAATGGACCCCATGTTATACTACTCTATGTCCATATACCACATACCCCCTTGGTACCTTATATTAACCCTATATTGTGGGGGTCAAAACTGACCCACATTACACCCTTCTACCACCACAGGAGTCCATATTGAACCACCATATACTCTAACACCCTATGGGGGTCTATAAGGATATTCCCTAACATAAAAAAAAAGAGTACATAAAATAAAAGGGAAAAATTATAACTTACCTATTCTGTTGAAGCCCTCCAGTAACGATCATTAATGCCTGGTTTCTCACTTTCCCCCCATGGTTAAGCAGGACTTAAGTTAATTGACAAATGCATCCTCTTCTTTCTTGATTGGAGACCTTATTTCTTATCTTCGGGTGGTGGAAATAGGCAGCTCTATAGAAAAAAAAAAAAAAAAAACACTTCACCTAATTGATTCAAATCTGTGCATTCTGCTTGTTTAGACTATTAATTAATTAATTATTAATTTATCAATGAATCAAATATTCAATTCTGATTATCCCAAATATGATTGACACATATTTCATCCAATCAGAAGCTACAAAACAATTGTATACAAGGCTAAGGCGCTCCCATAAAACACTTCTGAGTAAGCTTCACCAAATTTGGATATCATTACGGTAGGCATATAATAGAGATTTTTTAAATAGTTGTTGGAGAGGTACTTGGTGCTTAGGATATTTGGGACATTTCAAGGTTAGATTTAAATGTGTGATGTGATAGCTTGGTAGTGATTTACGAGTTAACTTCACTCGGTTCAGTTCTTACGGGAGCCAAATAAAGTTACAGAGGGCTTTGTTAATATATTGTACACCTTTTATGTTGAATAGACATGGAATTATTTGTGACACATAGGTGAGTTTGGAAAATACCATAATCTTAAGAAAATCTGCATGATAGTGAGAATTGTAGGTGATGCCAACAAGATTAACATTTAATTACCGTACATTGTTAATGGCAGAAGTGATTTTGAGCTTACAAATGCTACTTTTAATTGGAATAATCTTACCTAAGTATTTTATTGACCCTTGTACTAATTTAAAGGGGCTTAAAATCAAGTTATTTTCTTAGGTTATTCTTAAAAAGTGTGGAAAACTCCTAATGTATTGAAATAGCCATGTTTCTCTAAAGTGGATCATTCCTGACAATTCCGGTATTATTATTATTGCTGTTTTTTATTCAAAGGAGTTGCTCCTGGGTACTAAATACTATATATACTATAGATGTTTCTATGTGCCAATTAGAATCACAGTCTGCCCCTGTGTTGCACAAAATAATGATGCCCAATGTTGCATTTCAGGTACAACTCACCCCCCCCCCCCCCAAGTATCAAGCCTCACACTCTGAAATTCAGAGTAATTACTGTGAAAACAATGTTTTATTATTCAGAAATAATTAGCTGTAGAGGGAAAGAAGCTAGTACAATGTATAGACATTTTTTCTTGCAAACCAACTTCCTGTTGGAGTGACTGTGTCTCTTTAAATGGTAGGACCTGTGAAAGCATATCTATGTATAATTTTTATATCAATAGGTATTTTAATGGATCCGATATGATCAACGCCTAATGATACAATTTGTGATGAAAAATTCAGTCAACCTGTTAGCTCTGAATAATGTTTTAAAGTCCACATACATTTTTCTATGCATAACTTACTCAAGAAAACACACCTACTATACATTCTACATGTATATACAGTTAGGAATGAGTCTAGAGGGTGCCTAAATGGTAACAAGACCATGTGGAAAATAACTTCTTAAACACAGTTAGACTCACCTAGCTCACACAAAAGTTATTACTAGCATCCCTAGCCAGTATCCCTCCTTTAGTGAGTCTATACTCCGCCATATTGAATTTTCTCATTGCAGTATGCCTGCATAAGTGGGTTTAATATTTACCATATTCAGAAAATTCGGCTGTTTTTTCTCTTCCAACATTTTTGCAAATGTAATGAAATCCATCTCTTGGTATGACTTTTCACATTTGTGTTTACATTTTTGTGCATCAGAACATTAAACAAATCTTTGAATTCAATATGAAATAACTGTAAGAGATGGAATGGGGATGGTAGATTTTCTAAATCTGTTGACAGAACAATGTAATTACATTGGAACAATTGATAAATTGTGAACATATCTTCATAGCTACTTTAGAAGATTTTTGTCACTCAGACATTAACGAGTCTTTGTCTAGCTGCTTGCTGTACACTTTACATCTGCCTCCTATCTGTTTATTCTCTTCTTTCTCTCAAGATAGATATATCGATAGATATATAGATAGATAGATAGAGTACACAGATAGATGTTGATAATATAGCACAATATTACTTAAGATCAGGATGAAATTATAAAGGAAAATAGTCAGATTACATGGACCTGATGGCTTTAATGTGCTATAATATTCCATTTTTGTACATTTTAACAATATTATTTTTCCTTACTTCTTTGCTGTTGTTCTTTTTCAGGAAGAAAATTTCAGCAATTTCAGAGCAAAATGGAAAGATTGTAAAAATTGAACGCAAAAGAGTACAAAAAGTTTCAAACCAACAGGGTGACGGGCACACAGATGACAGAGAATATAAAGAAAGGAGAGAAACTAGAAGACTAGGTAAGGGTAGATCACAGGACATTCCAGAAAAACTAGAGGAAAGTGCCAGCATGGACGATGACAAACAAAGAACAGATGATGAATTCCAAACCCGATATAGAAGCGACCCTAACTTAGCCAGGTACCCTGTAAAGCCGCAACCAGAGGAGCAACAGATGCGCATGCATGCAAAGGTTTCAAGGGCACGGCATGAAAGGAGACATAGTGATGCATCTTTACCACACACAGAGTTAGATGAAGCTGATGTTCCTGAAAATAAACTAGGAAAAAATTCACAAGTACCAGGAACTCAGGAGAAAATGGCAGAAAACCACAGGTCCAATTCTGTAGACAGAAATGGAGATGGAATGGTCTCTAAGTCAAAACAAGTGTCCAACCACAGTCCTCCAAGTCCCAGACACAGCCCAGTGCCCCCAGAAAACATAGAATCTAAGAATCATGATACCTTCAAAAAACAAAGTCGATTAGATCCCAGCTCTGCTCTTCTTATGAGGAAAGCTAAGCGTGAAAAAATGGAGAAGATGTTTAGAAATGATTCGCTTAGTTCTGACCAGTCAGAATCTATAAGACCTTCCCCACCAAAGCCCCATAGGTCTAAAAGAGGTGGAAAGAAAAGACAAATGTCAGTCAGCAGCTCAGAAGAGGAAGGAGTTTCAACACCCGAATCTACCAGTGGTGAAGACGTGGAGATAGAAAGTGAAAGTGTTAGTGAAAAAGGTAAGATATTGCACATTCAAAATTCTCTGTATCCAATGGAACAAGAGCTTCTGCTTTGGAGGTAGAGGGAAATATATCTTAAGTATGGGGAATTTTGAAGGAATGTACTAAAGTAGGTAATACAAATGATTTGAGAAATACACAGAACTGGCTAAAATGTACATAAAGTAGAAACTTTGCATTTATATTACATTTTTGAGAAACAGAAAATCGTGCTATTCATTGTAAAGAGCAAGTTTTAAATACTGGAAAACGTTAACATAAAATGCCTAATGTCCTATAGTATTCTAACCCAGAAGCACAGTCTCAACAAATCTAGGCTAGTGTTTTCAGCCTGTTATAATCTGCACAGATTCCCACCAGGCATTTTGTATACTGCTGTACTTTTTTTAATGAAGTTCTTAACTGGCAATGGTGGCAGGTACATCTTGAACAAATCTCTTGAGAATGCATGATGGTGAAAGTTTTCCTAATGTGAAATCACATATTTCATATCACATATTTCTATGTGCAACATAATCCATTTTCTAATTCTAACTTTAAGTGTATATTTTTATTAGGTGAAACCACTGAGTTCTGTATCTTCTATTTTTAAGAGCATTTCCATTTGTTCATATTTGGTAATATACTTTAAGAAGACTTGTAGGGTAATGCTTTAAAGCCAGTGTATGGAACATATTAATTTAATAGCAAGAATTTATTGGGACTGATTTGTATGTTTGATTTTACATCTGGATTTGCTTTTCTTTTATTTCTGTACAGAATTAATTTATTCTATAATAGTAATTCTTCTTCTTAAAATGTGTGTTAATGTAAAAAGTGTTTTTAAGGCAGGCAGCTCTTCATTTTATAATAATATAATTTCAGTACAGTGTGATATGAATGCTGTGATCTTTTATGTTAAAATGTAACTAATAATGTAGGCTGCATGACTGGTAAATTACATTATTAGTCTAGGTTTTTTTTAAATCCAACTCTTTCCTAGTCTCAGAACTTCTCGGAATGTTTTATAAAACATGTGACCTCTATGATATGAGATTATCAAGAAGCAGAAGAAAACAATAATATATGTTTACTAAGAAAAAATGATAGTAGTTACATAGCTATGTATATATATATATATATATATATATATATATATATATATATATTGTCATAAAAGAATATTTTAAAGGAAAAATGACACCAAGCTCTCTTAAAAAGAAGAAATAAATTGTGAGCTTATTATGTTTAATGAGAAAAAATTAAAACAGTATTTAGTAACTTGCTGTTTTATATAGTTCATTATATTTAGAATCTTCATCTTGCTGAATATGGACACTGGCACTTAGAGTGGTGAATGAGCAAATGATGATATAGGTACTGATTTGTTAGTTAATTGGATCCATTAACATTTACACCACCCTCTTTCCCCTCACAGGCCAAATGCTTATGCCTTAGGTGAAATCAGTGCAATACAACATACCAATTATATTAGTTTGTGTCACTGTTCCATTTTCTGATATGTTTGCATGAAATACCATGTTTGGAATAATATTTGACTAAAAGCGAATTATAAAAAAGTGATTAAGAAATGTCCTTTGTGTTTGTGTAAGTCCTTCATTGCAGTTTTCAGCCATACCTATTTCTCAGTGAACACTAGAGGGCGCTCATGCACAATTCTTTACTTTTAAAGCAATCTCTGCAAATGCAATCAAGCAACTGAAATATCACTTGTACATGGACTTATTCTTGCAGTATCAGACATATCGGTATTTGGTTGTAATCATCTATGTTCTGTTAAGTAATTTCAATCACTGCATAGAAAAATCAGTGTCTGATGCATGTAGTTCATTTTGATAAAAACTGCTTGTGATACCAATAGTATAATTTGCAATGCAGATCAATAAGGCAATAATGATCGACAAGGAGTGTAACAAACGTGAGACGTGAAGATAGAAGAAGTTAAGAGACCATTTTATTAAACCAAGTGAGAGTTGAGTAATATGAACAAGAGCAGTATAAGTGGATGTTATATTCATGTTTGTTGTTGGATTTTATATATTTAAGATCATGTACAATTTATACACCAAATCTAGCTACCGAAATAACCATTTCAGGAAGAATCAGGAAGCTCAATTATTAATATTGTATGTATCTTTATTTGTATTGCATTATAAATGAAAACAGTGCTATATAGCTATAAAAGCATGAGTTCATAACACGTTATACAAGTACAGTTTTCATGAAGTACTCTGCATGTAAAATCACTGAACCGAAGAGCTTACAACCTATTTAACTGTGTAATACTTACTGACTGATTTCTGGATATTTTTAAAGCTCATGGTACAAGTAATCTCTTACATTTGGTGAGTATAGAAGACCTGTCTACCTAGCTCACTTATTTGCTTTAGGGTGGGCATATGTAAATGAACAAGGTTCTCCAGGACCTTTTATATATATTAAGTTGAATACAGAAAAAAGTGTCATAGGACACTTGGACAGATACAAACTTGAAGAAGGTCAGTACAAGAAACATAATAATTGGCCGATAAAACTTGAGTGTATTGGGGTGGGGTATTCACATCCAGTTCAATACATGATTACTTATACTGGAGCTACAATATGGTGTCCACATTTACACATATAGCAGTATAAGGAGACAATTAGAAAAAAGAGTATATTAGCATTCAGTGTTGTTATTAAGCAGTAAATTGGGCAAAATGGAAGAGGTGAACTGCAAATGTATGTTATTCAGTAAATATCTTCATAAGAAGAGTCAATCTGTTAGGATTCACCTTTTAAACACATTATCACAAATTGTATTCATGGCACTATCCATTATGATACTTAACATTTAGAGAATTTTAAGAAATCCATAAAGCAACGAAGTCCTCATCAACCACCGAAAGCAGAACTATAGCATATTAATTGATTGAGATTTCTATGAATCTTTAATTAAATAGGCACATTGGATAATGTAAGATAGGACATGGCACTATAAGTCTAAAGCCAAATGGTAGCACAAGAAATTGATAGATATTTTGTTTTATATCAAAGCATTATGGATACATGGCATGTTGTGTTTACTGCATCACTTTATATTCACTGATGTTTTGTTATACACATAAAAGGGCAGTAATATCTAAACAGAACTTGCACTTAAAGTATATCAAATACAGTATCACACGATGTACAATTTAGCAAACATTCTTATTATTGCTGCAAGATGTCTTTATTGCATTATGGGGATTGTGATGTTAGTTGTAGGGGAGCTCTAAGATAAAAAAACAATGTGGTGCATAAAGCATATGCTGTTTACACTCACCACTGTAAAAAGTATAATGGTAAAATAAATAGTATAGATATTTACTGAGCGCAAATGAAGTACAAAATCATAGTTTTAATATGACTGACTAGAGGAAAGTTTCTCCTTGTTCATGCTCAATGTTTCCTATATCCTTGCTGGCAAAGCTACATTTGACCTTTGACATAGGAACGGATCGGATCTCTCTAAGAGCCCACAATTCTCACTTTTATAATCCTGACCAATGGTTGGCAAGTCATTTCTAAGAGGCCCACAAAAGTCCAGGATTTGTATCCCGTTACTCTCTGATTCAGCAGATCTTAGTTACTCAGTTTCATTCTGATTGTTCCACGTAGAGAGAATAAAATCCCAGGCTGTTGGTGCCCCTCATAGGACCAAGTTGCCCACCATAGATCGGGACCATTTTATGTGAAGGTTTGCATATCTAAAACTAGGAATGTGTTACAATATGCCATTTTTCCATCCTGTGCTATTCTGTGGACTATTTTTGCTTGATAAAACAGACCCACACAGTAGGTTAAAGGACATAATACACAAATATGTGAGGATTTACCTAAACAGTAAGACCAAAAAGTAATAGATAAAAAGGAACTCCATTTTATGTTTGTGTGTATCAGGATCAAAAGAACAACTGGATTTGGAGAAACCGCTTGGCTGGAACCCAAGATTCCACCATTTAATCTTGATAATTCTACAATGGTCTTTTTAATTAGTGCCATTTCTGAATATGTGTTACAGTATCACAGTATGATCATATAAGGCCATTGATCCTTTCTAATTTCTATATTTTTATATTTCATTTTCAACACAAATAGTTCTTGTACTTTAGCAAATACAGTAATATATAAAACAGATTAAATACATTCTTGCCCTCAAAAACCTTCTTTTTCTTCTGCACTCTGCTATCTGATTCCACCATGCTTATCATACGAGACAATGGCAAAGCCACAAATGGTTAAATACATTACCACTGAATTGGCTCAAAACCAGGACATTTATTTGTAGATCTTGTCAAAAGGCGTTAAAGCACTGGCAAGAAAAGAGTGATTAACTGAGCTATCTCAAGTTCTGTAACTAGAAGCTTCAGGATCACTGTGTACTTTCACAAAATGTAATTAATGGCCTTGTGTGTTCTCCAGGTCTTTTTCTGTAGGAAATTCTACACGACTGAATACTTGCTGTAGTATATTTTATCTATTTCAATTACATATGCTTGCAGTAAATTGTAACATATCACTTTTCATTTCCATAGCTTCGGACATAAATAATAAAATGCTCTTTGTCATTGTATGTATCTTAGAATTCAGCAAGTTTGAGACACTGTGTTCTCATCTTCAGTGTTTATTTCATAAATAGTGTACACTGGAAGAAGTATTTGGATTATGTGGATGAGTGTTTAGTTGGAAGGAATTTCTGCTTACCATACTTGTGCGGTATGCTCAGCATGTCCATAAATGTCTCTAGTTTAAAATCACAAAAAGGATTTTATGAGAAGCTTGAAAAAGCAAGATTTTACAAAGTTTTATTTTTATGAAATAGTGTTACTCAGTGAGCCTTGCCCACATCCCAGTAGTTATACTACAGGAATGTATGATGTATATGTCCTATATATATGAGTATACATTAAAGGATGACTGTGCTTCTAAATTTTAAGTATACTCTGTTCTTTTGAACCATACTTGAAAAAAAGCAAAATGTCTTTAGAATATAAATAACAACAAAAAAATTGCATACTTACAGTATCCTCATTTGCAGAACTAGTTTTGATCATGGGAAAAAAATATTTGTAAAGAAAGAAAAATATAACCTGTAACTTATTAACTGTTACTTTAAAATATTCTTCACCTGATATGTCAATTGCATTATTTGCCTTCCTGGATTATCACTTTAGTGCGTGATCTTCTTGTATGGTGTACTTCAGTTTAGTCCTCTTGTAACCTCTTCAGTCTGTCAATAAAGTTGGAAGAGAACATAACTTCATCTAAGGCTTCTCGCCGGTGACAAATCCAGATTATAATGATATAATCGACTACCAGCAAAACAAAATGACGTATAGTAGCTAAAATGTGTTGGTTGCATTTTATTTTTATTTTTTTGCATTTTAAAAACAGCTTACCTTTTCAAATGTGACACTTAAATAGACGGTTTGTTAATTTTCTGTTTGCCTTTAATAAGCCTGGACTTACAACATGTATTTGTACAATCACATATATAGTTGTGAGCATGCTGGCCGTTGCTAATGCTGCGGGCTCGGAGCGCCGCAACTGCGGACCTCGCAAAATTTACGGACTTATGACACAAAAATACGAGACACGTTACGACCCATTACGACCTCGCAAAAATACGACCTTACCGCCCGAAACCCGCGCACATGAAAATATGAAAATCACAATAAATACACACAACAAATACATAAAAAGCTTACCTACAGCAAGGGGGGCACCCAGGACCTTGAAAACTGAAGTTACACCTCAGTTTAACTCAAAATAAAAGAGTTTAGACACCCGAAAATCCCCCAAGCGAGAGAAAAAATTGCCACCGGAAAAAAACGAAAACGAGGCTACAGCACTCTAAAGACGCAAAACACCACCAAACACCTACGGATTTTCCGAAAAAGACGTACAAGATCCGAAAACAAGGACGCAATCCGCACGACCTGAAAAACATTACAAACACAATAAATACACACAACAAACACATAAAAAGCTTACCCACAGCAAGGGGGGGGCACCCAGGACCTCTGCAAGTAAAGTTACACCTCGATTTAAATACAAATTTCTGCGTTTAGACACCCGAAAATCACCTAAGCGAGAGAAAAAAGGACCTCTGAGCAAAACGAAAACGGGGCTAAAGGTCCCTAAACATGCAAAACACCACCAAACACCTACAAATTTTCCAAAAAAGTCGGACGACATCCGAAAGCAAGGACGCAAAATCAGCCACAGCCGCATAACACACATTAGGCGCCATTTTAGAACAATAACTTATACAATGCGGAAGTACACAGCTACTGTAACGGATTTGCCTCGCGCACGCCCACTATTACACTGCACACATTCATGACGCTTACACAGCACCTACACAGCACTGATGCTGCAGCAACATGAAAACAGATTGCTAGCTCTTCAACACAATGCTACCTGCTTATATTACTTCAGAATAGGTAAAGTATATTAATTTCTTACTTTAATAATTATTCATTGCCAGACCAAAAAAACACACCAACGCTGCTCATAGCACACAAACAACCAAGAGCCTCGCAATGAGCGCCGAAGGCTCTCAGGGCGAGGCTCGCAATCAGCGCCGAAGGATCTTAAAACTCAAACAACATTACCTGCCTTACAATCTTTTTGCCATCATTTTTTGACGGGAAGGTCGCTAGTTAATATATAAAACATGTAACGTTGGTGACCATGGTCATGTGATCAGCTTTTCACAACATATCCGATATTTATTATATGTGATAATCACAAGTATATAAAAATATAATGAGCCTATGAATAAGTATTGGATATGTTATAATGTCTGTCATAGGATTGTGTATCATAAAACTGAAACTTAATTAATCGCCAACAATTGCCCATTTGCTGTAGTTAACAGAAGGTAGGACTCTGTTTATACCAGGGCTCAAGTTTGTTTTGCTAGGTTGCGTTTCTTAAGCATGCATTCATGTTTAAAGAGACTCACCCCAACAGCACGTTTTGTTACATTCTTTTTAAAGATCATGAAAAACTGGCTATTTGTTGTGTCATTCTTTTTTTTTTTCTATAGTGAATCAGTCCTGGTAAATTACATGTTGTTGTTGCTGTAAATGAGCGGTTCATGCATATTAATTACGTGATTTGATGTGCTAATTATGATTACCGTCTGCTTGTATGTCTCTATAGCAGCCAAAATAAAGACCTATAATGTTATCTGGCTGTTAGACTCCTCTCCACCTTTATCAAGCACTCTGAGCCTCACGTTAGCATACAGAAGCCGCAAAAGCAATTCTAATTTTTCAAAAATGATTTGCAGTAGAAAAAAACTTCTAGTACAATGTATAGCCAGTTTTAATGCTATTTAATATGAAAACAGCTTCCTGTTGGGATGACAGAGTCCCATTACACATCATATTTGTTTTGTTCCCTTTCTGTGCTCGTTACTTTAATTTTAATTTAATGTGTCATGTCTATTGTATCTCATTTGAAACATTATGTTTGATGCACATATCTTGGCATTCACTGCTTACACCTCCCACTCTAGATTATACATACATTTTGCTATCAATTCCTTTATATAGATCTGCAATGTTCTCCCTTAAGCAAAAATATTTACAGTGACGAACCTTTCCTGATGCATAATAAAATAATTTGGCAGCATCCATTCATTGATGTTAATCATGGATTAATGTTTATATGCAACATTTCACAATGCCATTAACTTCTAAAGAACAATGGGCGGTACTCATTACGCTGTGACGTTTCACTGCGTCTGTGGTGGAAATGTAGACACTGCAGCCTTCACCGATCTGCCCTATTGTAGCTCTTGGCACAGGCCTTCAATGCCACTTTGAATGATTGGAAGCAGACACCTAAATATTTTAGTCAGTGTGTACCTGGTATGTTTCACTTACATTCTGCTCCTCTAAATAATATCGGAACATTACCTTGAATTTAAGGAGTGGGTTTATAAATGATTCACCTCTGGGGAAATGACATAGTGTCATCTACAGATGTCTGTAGATTTAATTGTGAGAGACGTGTGACTCATACATCTATATTACTGCTCATTGGCTGACAAATACAAGCCCCCAAATCAGTTAAACATTTGAATTATTTTGTATGACCATGACAACATAAATTTAGATGCAAAAAAAAAAAAAAATGCGTTAAATGTTCATTTAAGAGCAATATTGAAAGATTCTGTGATCATTAAATTAGTTTAGAGGTGAATCCCTCTCATAAAGCAGTACATTTGGCCAACTTGTTCCATCCACAGTATATCAATCCAACCTTATCCAAAAGCACAGTTTAACCACTAAGAACCAGACAATGTCCCTCTAAAGCAGCTACCTTCTGTAGTTTATACTCCATACTGACAAAGTCTCATTAGGGGCAGCAGGGATATCCTCAAATCCAGGCCTGCATGTGGGTCAGCAGGCTCCAGATTATAAACTGCCATCATCAGGGACTTGTTCTTTTTGTACTGGTGTGTTAAATTAGTCTCATGTAGTTACCTTCCACTTATACATGTCTGTGGAAATATGGGTACTTTATACATTTGCAATAATAATAATAGTAATATAACAATAATGACAAATCAGATTTTCTCCCTCTTTTAAAGTGGAATATGCACTTTTCTAGCAGAAGATAATGCCCACAAACAACTGGTATTGGTTGATGCTTCATATAAATAAAATTTTATTAGACCTAACACATACATAGGGCCTCATTCTATTATCGGCCGTAAATCGGCCGTAAGGCTGCGATTCCTTGCGAGGGTTCAGTTAACTCGCGATTCTATTATACGGCCCCGCAAGGATCTCCTTTTACGGCCGGCCGCATATCTTGGAACCGGCCGTAAGCTGTGAAATATAAAAACTCAAAAATAAATTCAAGCCTGCACTGTACAGCTCTGTAAATGCTAGGGATCATATTGGGGGACATGAGGATTAAAAGAAACCCACTCTCAAGCTTGCACATCTGCCCAAACCCGAGTTCAAATTAACTGTTTATTTTCCGGCTGCGGCGTGGGTGTGTCTGAGGTGCTCCAAGCACTCTGGACTTTTTACATGGATATTTTACGGATATTAAAAATAAAATATTTTACGGATTTGAGTATAGGGTAATTATGTGCTATTTTTTCTAACACCTAAAATCCCTTTATAGTCTTCTCAAAGTGCAGGATGGCTTTATTTGAGCTATTTTATGTGCTTAATTGGTGCTAGCGAGACCTCTTTCCTGCAAGTAAGCTGCGGCTCGCTTTTAGCCTTGCAGAGAGGTTTCCCGGAGCAATTGAATTGCAAATCTCTTGCGGCCGTTTTAGATCAAAGGCTTTCCTCCGGCGCGAGCGGCCGCAAGAGATAGCAAGGCACCGGCCGCAAGCCTGCCGGAATCCCCGGCCGTAAGGGAATAGAATAGCAGAATAGCTTGCGGCCGGTCCTTGCGGCCCCGCAACGGTTGCGGCCGCTAATAGAATGAGGCCCATAGGCAGCTGGAGATGCCAGAAGCAAATTTTCCTCCCACCTCCGGAGTGGAGCAGCAGAACGAAATGGTAAATCTCATATAAGCATAAATGCTTATACAATGTATATGTATATGTAAATATATTAAAGGCTGAATTATTTTATTTTTCATTCTAAAAACTTTTTCACATGTGCAAATATAGTTATATAAATATAATATTTTTAATATATGACCAATTGAGTGACTGGATGTCCTGAGGAAGTCTGTATTTAGATAAAATGCCTCAGAATTGTGGAGAACTCTATTAATATCGCATTAGTGCTTTATGGCTGAATACAAAATATAGTGTAACTAATGTTGTCATGTTATACTAGAAAGATGTGTGTTTTTCACTATATAACCTATTCAAAGGTTGATTAAAGAATGTACATTAGCAGTACATGTAAAATATTCATTAGTTATTAGCTTATTAGATTGGAAGGGGTAAGGTCTAATTTCCCAAACTTCCATTGTTGGACTAATATATAATTCTATGGCTGCCACATTAATCATATAGAAAGCTAATCAGTTGTATGATTTGGTGTATTTTAATGGATCACCAAAAAGTTTTTTATGGGCCAGGCTATTCAAAAAATACTTAATGTAGTATAACCTCTTTTAATTCTGTAGGTAGGCTCCAGGCAATAGGACAACTAAAGCCGCTCTAAACCAGGTAGTGTAACAAGGGGAAGATAGGGATAGGGGAACTCATGAAAAAAACACCAATTTCAATTGAAATGTAAACTTTTTTGGTTTTATATGAACTTCAAAGAAACAGCAAACATAACACAAACTGAACATTAGCAGAAATATAAACTTTAAATTATTGATGTTGAAGCTTCTGGCTCATCCTGGATTCTGTTTTCTTATAGCGAATTAGAGCGTTCAAAGGGGTCCGGCAGGCAAAAACAGCGCTATAATGGGGCAATGCTATAGAGAATCAGCGTTAAAAGGGATCTGGCAGAAAAAACAGCTCTATAGTGAATCAGCTCTAAACGGGGCAGCTTTAAGCGGGGTATATCTGTAGTTGACTTTTATGTTTACAATGTATTTTAAACTCAACTTAACAGGTCAAGTAATGAGTAATTTAAATGGGATGCTTACTTGTTATTTATGTAGTTGTTGAAATTTAAAGGACCACTTCATTCAGTACAATTTGGTCTACATCACAGTAAAGATCTCCTCTAAGCATGCCTTTTTCTCTGAGAATTCAATAAAAGATAATTCATGTTTCCACGAGTCACTGACTGCCAGCTCCCAAACATGGAGCGTCTACTCTCTGTAGTGAGCTAAAGGGAAAACAGTGTTAACCCTTAACAGATCAATCTGTCCATATCACGAAATGCTGGAAACACCTAAATAGGTGAGGTATGGGTTAACTTTTGGAAGCAGTTTTCCCTGAACTTAGGAATGCAATCAATCTCTTTCTTTACCACTCCCCACAACTCTCTGTTATTAATTATGAAACTGCCAGTAGGCTGCGCAAAGTGTGATGTTAACAGACTTAAACATGTAGATTTTGTAGCTGTTATTAGTGTAATTTAAAAAAAAAAATTTTTTTTTACAAACAATCTTGTGTTCTTTCACATCATGAAGAGCACTTTGTTGTTGTGTTGTTCATTCGTGTTCAACTCTCCATTACCTCACGAACCGTAACACACCAGGCAAATTTTTATGTCCATGGTCATGATGATCCACTTGGCTTTCATGGCAGAGATACTGCAGTGGGTTGCCAGTTCCTTCTCCAGTGGGCCACAGCATACAGCTCCTGGTATTCCTAGGTGGTCTCCCATCCAAGTACTTACCAGGCCCAACCCTGCTTGGCTTCACGGTGGTATGATCTCTTGGTTCCCTGGCTGGAATCAAACACAGGTCTCCGCAGTGAAAGCACCAAATCCTAATCACTGGACCACCAGGGAAGAGCAGTTACAGTGAGGTAAATGTTGCTTTAAGTATGAGTTATAGAAAGTGAAACAATCCAGTATTTACCATATATGAATTGATTTGATTTGCAAAAATACTTGTGCATAGTACTGTCAGGAATGTTGGATTCCTAAGCACATAGTAATTGCAATAAAACTAAGCTCCGAGTGCACAGACCTTTTCAGCCTTGAGCTGTGTTTTCCTTCGGTCGTAAAACAATTTTCAGCGGGGTCTGGCTTTTATTTTACACCATCAATGTGATAAGTAGTCCATTAAAAGTCAGTCAGTATAACACGGCTAAGCAGAAATAATGGCTGCAGCAATACTATCGATTCGCACAATTCCTCGGCTTGTGCATACTTTTTCCCATGTCAGCTTTTATGAGATACTGCATTAATTTCATGCCATCCTCTGCAAATGAGCAGCATTTGCATCCTTCTTCACAAGACCGTTAATTCTAAACTCATCAGGCCTGTTGTGTCTGGGGAAGCTGAGATCTAGTTAGCATTGCATTGAGTAGCTATTGATTAATGTGGTAATCAATGAGGACAATCCGCTGCAGAGATTTGTTTTGATGACAGCAGCACACAGTATATGGCAGCTTTGGCCTCTCCTCTGCGATGTTTGACATTGCAGAATATTTTGGCTCAGACCTCAAAGGAAACAGTCACTGATGTTTTTCATTTATACAGTTTTCAAAAAAAGTGGATTATTTTATTGCACTGCTGCTTTGCCACATTCACACGCTGATCACCATCTACGTACTTCACTATTTATGTGCACGCAGATGCCTCTGATATGTTTTCTGGGCTATTTCAGTTTCTGCTACAGACGCTGCACTCAGGGACAGGTAACCATCTGGGATTGCAGATACTACAGGCTTGAGATAATAACTGACATTATCTGACACCAAAACTGAGATTTGCTAGTTAAATATTGTATTTGGTTTGATAATTGCATGAGTATTCATAGTGTTTTATTATATGCAATATTGATTAAAATTAAGTTGCTAGTAAAATGTGTTATCAGTATATATAAATATCCAACATTGTTGTTATTAATGCATGTATGGTACAGCAACTAAATTTTACTGGAATATCATTTGTCTGGGTTATTTTTAGCCGTTCTGTTTGGCAGAAGACAGTTGGAGTGCCCCGTGTCCCCTCAGTCGTGCTGTGGTTAGTACATTTTAAGAGCTTATTGTACAGCAATGAGTGTCTATTTCTGTGCTATGATTAACGTTCAGCCTTAAGTGATACTGTGGCTTATGATAAGCTTTGGTAGCAGACGTCTGTGGTTAACAGATCGTCTGCATGTATTGTATATCTCTTTATTTGTGTTTTAATGTGATTTAAGTTAGACTAAAACATATGGGGTAGTGTTTTATATAATAAATCATATATTTAAATACACATTTAGATTTTGTAAGCACAATCATATAACAATGTGTCAGCCAAGCTATGTAAAATTAAATGCAAGTAATTAAAATATACAGACTCTTTAGTGTTTTTTTTCCCTTTAATTTTGTAATGGTTTTTGAATGTTTTCAGTACATTTTTCTATTATATGTATTTCTCTTCCATTAGTTTTTCCTTTATTGAATGTTATAGTTGATTTTCCCTTTTTTCTTTGCTGAAAAAGATAGTTTTGATTCTTGGTTATCTCCTATTCTCCCATAAAAAAGGTTCTCAAATGTTAAATCAATTGTCGTACTCAATACCATTAGAGGACTAGATGAAAAATCAAAGATTTCACAACTTCAAAGGTTCATTACTTGTGATTCCAACTTGATATATATGTTCTTTCGTAACTTATACCTCTTGGTGAAGAATAATCTTTTGGGGTTTTGAAAACAATGTTACTCATCTGTGAAAATATGTTACTTATTTCAACCAGGTTATTGCCAGCTCTATAATAAAAAAAATAGTTCAGAAAGAGCTCTACTAGTTTATTAACAGGATTTCTGAGTAACCCAGTAAAACTAAAAGTGGCCACCTGTTGATATGAGTAATTTCTGGCTGTTTGCTCCTAATTTAGAATTCAGAAATTAGAAATATACAGCCTTATTAAATTGTGATTTGGCCAATTGAATAGGGCTCTATTTAAGCACACAGCATATTTTTTACAGAAGTTTTTAGTTAGTGAACTTCTATCCAAAAGCAAAGTCTTCGTTAACTAAAAACTTCTGTAAATAAAATATGCTGTGTGCTTAAATAGAGCCCTTTTAAATTTACTAAATCACAATTTAATAAGGCTGATAGTATACAGATCTGACGGAACAAAATTAACAAAGCTAGCACATTATCTTTCATGTGTTATAAAACTAAAGCCAAATAGGTTTTCTTCATAATACTTGCTGTAATTATGATTCTCTCGTAAATTGTCAATAATTGCACTGTTTGTGAAAGTTCTTACAATTCTTTAGCAGTTATATTTTACATTGACCCAGTACTTGTGATTTCTGCAGAGATTAATGTAAATCATGGTGACAGTGGCCATGCAACTCTATTGTGTACCCCATTTCTCCTGGTAGGCTGCATTGAACAATAATAGTAGGTCATAAATAAACCCAATATGTATGACAATGTATTCATCAAAACTATGTCAGTGGACTATAAGGTGTTGCCCAGCTTGGCATAATAACTGGTGAAAGACTATTAACCAAATATGGTCTTATAGAATTATTGACTACTCTGTAGTGCCGAAATGTGTATGTAGTAAATGAACTATAATACGTAATGAGTGAAGTGTATAATCCATGCACATTTGCTTTCGTTGTTACAATCATATCTTGTTTTCAGTGAGATACTGAACAAACTGGGTTGAATGTACTGAAACTTTATAGAAACTTTGAATCATCTTTTCATTCATTAATGGATATTTACTAAGATGCAGTATCTTAAATTGTTCTCCAACACTTCACCTTAAGTACATATGGCATTGTGAGTTCATTAAATGTATGTTATGTTATGACATTTTTGGTTATGTCAATTAGTGTTTGAATATATGGAATTACTTTATAAGGGTGCACTAACATGCAGAACATTTTTAATATGTTATAGTTTTAGAAATGACAAAAAAAAGTATACTGTGGTTATGATGTGAAAGGATGAAGATTGTATGAGATATTTTCATTCATGAGTTTATGTCATAGATGGTAAAAAAAAAGTATACACTTTATAAAGCTACAATAAATGGAGACTGATATATCAAAACTATGACATGTATTTTTGAAGCAAATCTTAAATTGTAATCTTACCATATGCCAGTCTAGACAAAATCAATGCAAAAACAAAACAGAAGCTCGTCTTTGATTGGACATGTCCATGTCAGTCAACCAGTCCATGCAGTGTCCAAGGTAATCAAAAGTATAGCGGGGATAGTTGCAGGTTTAATTGCCCAGCCAAGGAAGCTTCAAGATAAAAATAATAGGTGACACATATATATGATTTTTCGTACGATAACAGTGTCATGTAATAACACAATTCTAATGAATATTTCATATTTTCTGCTTTTAGGTGATTTGGATTATTATTGGTTAGATCCTGCCACATGGCACAGCAGAGAAACATCTCCCCTCGGTTCGGTAAGAAAAAAAATAATATTTATTGCATGTTATCTGCAAAGCAGTCACATTGATATACTTGGATATTATACGATTTAAACCAATTCATCTGTCCTCAAAGTAAAATTATTGTGAGCTGAAGTGACTCAACAATATATGTAAAATTTAATTTAAAGGTAATTCCAAATATGACTACAGGAGGTAAAAATATCCTAGAATACATGTGTAGTGTACCCAGAACTGCCCATGGAATAATGGGAAAAATTTGACTTTTCCCGTTGGCTGTTAGATTTTTTGATTCTGGTGATAATGAAAAAAATGTAATTCCAAATGCCAAGGGGGAAAGTGACACTTTTGTGACTGTGGCTGCAAAAATATTCTAAAGTTCTACTCAGAATTGCGATTACTGTTGTATGCTGTAACTTATGAAGCTTATACAGGAATACTCCGTTCAGCGCTCCACATGTGTTCCTGCATCGAGAAGCGCTATGCGAAGCAGCACTAAAAGGGGCATTCTATCTCAGACAGCGCTATGGCAAATCAGAAAGATCTAAGGAGGAAATGAAAGGGCCCAACAATATATGGTGCACAAAAACAGAGCTATCGCGAGATTTGGCTCTAAGTGGGGAATTAGAGGATAAAAAAGCACTATAGCAAATCAGTGCTCATCGGGATAGCGTTAAGTGGGGTTTCCCTGTATAAAAAAAGTTATGGAACCTCTATTATATGTAATTATTTTGCGCACTGACCTCCCCATAAAGGAACTTTTCATATAATAGTGGCTAAATTAATGATTGCATTTTTTAAAAACATTTTGCCATTATCAAGTCACAGTTTGAAATAACCACGAAAAACATGCACTAGGTTCATAATAGAGCCAAATAGACAATGTCCCACTTAAATTAATTCATTTTGGTATATCTACAGGAAAGAAATGGGATCAAATTTACACTCATTGACTATACCTCATTATAACCGACAAAGTATGTGTATTAAAATGATCTATTCTTAATTATAATAGATAAAAAAAATGACAAAAGGACTACATTAATAAAAATTACAACACTTTTAAAATCGTTTTTTACATGCACAACAATGATTGCATTAAATTATATGTGACCCAAAACAATTGTGTTAATTTAAAATGTATTCACCTTACATTTGGGTTACTTAGATTAGAGGTTGTTCAGTGAAATAGACAAATGGTTACTGGCTAAAATTATCTATATGTTATTAGGCTATATTAATGGTTATCACTTGGAAATAATGATTCCCAATGGTTTGAATTTTAGCCTATGTTAAATCCATGAAATGTTTTTAAAATAAATTTCTCTTGCTATTTTTTTTTCTAAGTCACTATTGGGATCTGTCCGATAGCTGGTAATGTTGGCTTTGGATCATATAAGGCTTGAAAGAGCCAAAATGAATTTCCAGAAAATCATATATTGTGTATACTAAATCACTGCAGTCTCCATACAAAGTTTTCATGCAAACCTGTTTCACTAGCCACTTTACCAAAGAAAAATGTGCCTTCTTGGGTTGGTTCACTAATCACATTGTAGTCTTTGTCCACATGAGCATGTGTAGGTGCGGACTATGATATATAAGTGTTTAAATCATTTTGATTCTTAACGCAGATCATTTTATTGTACAAAACAATTTTTTTTAACTCAACTGAATTAAATTATGTAGTTTCAAATCATAATCAAAAAACAGAATTATATTTATTAACCTAATAAATATTCTTAGCAACCAGTATCTTTTCAAATTAGGATTTTGGCCTAGAAATGGCGGTACGTATAGATTAAAATATATTTAATTCCTAAGTTCTAAAAATTGTCTCTACCATCAGGGCATAAACAAGAATCTAAAACAATAGGAATGAATATGGATCTTATATCTTATATCCTCTGTTCAGCACATACATAAAAAACATTTTCATACAAAAGCTTTCAGAAAATAATTTTTATTTAAAATGTCTTTATAATATATTAAAATGCATGCTGCTATCTAGATGCCGCCTGATTTACATACCCACATAAAAACATTGATATGTTAACCTCACAGAGGTCTTCTTACAGCACCATACACAGAATCAGGGGGACTAACAGAAATGTCTTCAATAAGCACTCATACTTGCAGTATGTGAAATTGTGTGCCAATACAATTTGAGATTAAAGATTGTTAATATTATTAAACATTAATCCTTTACGGGAGTCAAACCTATAAATTCTCCAGATATTCTTCCAAAAGATTTATCTTCCCCAAGACAGAATTACTTTGTTTTATTCTGTAGCTGTCATATCAGAAACAAACAATTAGTTTGAGGATCACCTAGGTTGCTTTTATTGCAGATGTGTTCTAACCATGTTTTAATGTAAACAGTTACAACAAATTCTTGTTGATATTAGAGACTACATTTTAGTTTCAAATTAGTTCTTGCATCTCTCATGTAATAACAGCATGGGAAAATACACTAGACATATCCCTCAATGGAGCAGATACATAGATGATATGTTCTTTTTATAGATTTTATTATTTAGTTATCCCTTTCTTTTCTCTTTGGATTCTAAAAAGTAAATTAATTTACTTTCTGCTGTGGTAGATGTATTCTATTGACTCCAGCTTGCAAATTCTGACCTAGAGGCTGAACTCGTATACCCTGCCTTTTTAAGTCTGCATTTAGGGGGCGTGATCATATTATCTGACAATATTTAAGCAAGCCTGTAATTGACTTCTTAGAAACAGCCAATAGTAAATGAGACCGTCATCATGACATCAGTAAAACATGGAAGTTAGACGTAATCTGCAATCAGAGGCTAAGAATTAATGAGAGCCAATAAGTACTATTTGCTGATCGGGCTCGCAGTCAAGCTATCTAGCAATCTATAAAATGCATTGGATTATCTGTTTTAGTCCATGTGGGTTTCATGATATGTATTAACCCCTTGAGTCTCGAGATTGATATTACTCAGAAATAACATTTAAAACTAATATTTTTAATTGCATATTAGTGGGTTTGAGACTGTGCTGCATGTAACTATAATGTCTTTCCATGCCTTTAAAGTCCAGTAAAAATGCCTTGCAAGTCTTATTTAGGACTCACAATATTTTTGACAGAAATGTGAGATTTTTTTCAATTGCGGGTTAGACTTTATTTGCGAGCTAGCACTACGCATCTAATAGAATATCGATTTTATGTAACTAAATTAGTAACTTAATTGTAACTTAATAATTATTTACAGCTCATAAAATTTGAGCTGTGCCAAAACCAATGGAGTTCTAAGGCCGGTTTTGCAGGTTTGGCTGGCCCCTAGTGATTGTGGGTGGGTAACTCCGAATAGGAATGCAAGCAGCTAATAGAATCTGTGGCAATTTTCCATTTTTAAGTGTGTATAAATTTATGAATATGGCCCAAAGTGAGCAAACATCCAATGCGTCTAAGACCCGACATACATTTCCCAATTTCATCAGGGACATCTCTCCATTCACTTGGCAGTTCTATTTAAGGCTTTTGCATTGCCATAGCTACCAGAATCTTTTATGCCAAAGTAATAGTTAAAGGTTACTATTTTAGTCTAATATTTTCTGCTCACAGTTTCTAAAATCATATATCTCAGACCAGATTGATAATCCTTTAATCCTTATACAAAAATAATTCTGCTGAATAACATCAAAAGGAGTTAGAAAATTCACAAAATACTTAATCTCTTATACAATAGATGAATTGCAACTCTAATCATATATCCATTTATCTTTTAGTGTACAAAGCTATAATCTTAATAATTCATCTCTGTAAAATAATATATTATATTTTCAACTATTACTGTCCAGGACGATAATACAATGTTATTTATTTACATTTCTATAAAAATCAATTTATCTCATTTTTTAATTACCTTCATACATTTTGTATGGAAGATGCTATTCAATCCTCATTTGAATCTTATATATATAAAATTACATTGCTTCTCCTTTTAATTTTTTTTTTTTTTTCAAGATAATCATAGTTATTCTGCTTCAAATTCTCTTTTTCACATACCTCTAAATAGGTTTATATTTTATTTTAGGTATTAAATATTTACTATCTTATAATGAACTATTTTTAATTATTATTTTTACAACATTTCATATTTACTTTTTATTAATATACACATTATCAGCAGTATAAATAAATACAACATTTTGCGTTCTATGTCACATCATGATCATTAGCTGTTGTTATTTCCTATATTTTTACCAAAGATCAATTTAGCCTTTTATTTTATTAAATTAGTGCATTTCAGCTAAGAGATGATTTTGTTTAAGCCTCAATTATACTTTTAATTGTGTAAAGTTATCTAACTTCTCGTTTTGATGGTTTTTACATTTGAAATGAACTGAATTAATTTTAATGACTCTTAAATTGCTATAATTTCTATTTCCTTTCTTACAGAGGAAACCCCCTTGCATATTTTTTTAGGTGTTAAGTTGTTTTTCATATATATGATGAACTGTTAATTCATTGTTATTTTGTTCTTTTTATTTCTAGAAAAATACTATAACGTCTTATAATCTTTGAATTTTCCAGCATTTACCACATTTCAATACAGTGAATTGATGTACTTATATACAGCCTTATTCAATTACGATTCAGTAAATTTAAAAAGGCTCTATTTAAGCACACAGCATATTTTTTTACAGAAGTTTTTAGTTAGTGAACTTCTATCCAAAAGCAAAGTCTTCACTAAATAAAAACTTCTGTAAAAAAAAATATGCTGTGTGCTTAAATAAAGCCCTTTTAATTTTACCGAATCACAATTTAATAAGGCTGATAAATTTTAAGTATGTAAAGCCCTCATTTAGGTCCTAAGGTTTAATGTATAGATTCGTCTGGTTTCAGATTTTAGTAATTGTCCCATCTATTGGTATTCTATTGTTGCAAATTGTAATTCTCTATGATCTCTCTTGTGTACTTGATTTACATGTTACAATGGGAGTATCAAAATAATTTTCAATGATACACACATACAGTCAGGTCCATAAATATTGGGACATCGACACAATTCTAATCTTTTCGGCTCTATACACCACCATAATGGATTTGAAATAAAACAAACAACATGTGCTTTAACTGCAGACTTTCAGCTTTAATTTGAGGGTATTTACATCCAAGTCAGGTGAACAGTGTAGGAATTACAACAGTTTGTATATGTGCTTCCCACTTTTTAAGGGACTAAAAGTAATGGGACAGATTAACAGTCATAAATCAAACTTTCACTTTGTAATACTTGGTTGCAAATCCTGTGCAGTCAATTACAGCCTGAAGTCTGGAACGCATAGACATCACCAGACGCTGGGTTTCATCCCTGGTGATGCTCTGCCAGACCTCTATTGCAACTGTCTTCAGTTCCTGTTTGTTCTTGGGGCATTTTCCCTTCAGTTTTTTCTTCAGCAAGTGAAATGCATGCTCAATCGGATTCAGGTCAGGTGATTGACTTGGCCATTACACAATGTTCCACTTATTTCCCTTAAAAAACTATTTGGTTGCTTTTGCAGTATGCTTCGGGTCATTGTCCATCTGCACTGTGAAGCGCCGTCCAATTAGTTCTGAAGCATTTGGCTGAATATGAGCAGATAATATTGCCGGAAAAACTTCAGAATTCATCCTGCTGCTTTTGTCAGCAGTCACATTATCAATAAATACAAGAGAACCAGTTTCATTGGCAACCATACATGCCCACGCCATGACACTACCAGCACCATGCTTCACTGATGAGGTGGTACGATTTGGATCATGAGCAGTTCCTTTCCTTCTCCATACTCTTCTCTTCCCATCACTCTGGTACAAGTTGATCTTAGTCTCATCTGTCCATAGGATGTTGTTCCAGAACTGTGAAGGCTTTTATAGATGTTGTTTGGCAAAATCTAATCTGGCCTTCCTGTTTTTGAGGCTCACCAATGATTTACATCTTGTGGTGAACCCTCTGTATTCACTCTGGTGAAGTCTTCTCTTGATTGTTGACATCGTCACACATACACCTACCTCCTGGAGAGTGTTCTTGATCTGGCCAACTGTTGTGAAGGGTGTTTTCTTCACCAGGGAAAGAATTCTTCGGTCATCCATCACAGTTGTTTTCTGTGGTCTTCCGGGCCTTTTGGTGTTAGTGAGCTCACCAGTGCGTTCTTTCTTTTTAAGGATGTTCCAAACAGTTGATTTGGCCACACCTAATGTTTTTGCTGTCTCTCTGATGGGTTTGTTTTGTTTTTTCAGCCTAATGATGGCTTGCTTCACTGATAGTGACAGCTCTTTGGATCTCATATTGAGAGTTAACAGCAACAAATGCAAATAGCACACTTGAAATGAACTCTGGACCCTTTATCTGCTCTTTGTAAATGGGATAATGAGGGAATAACACACACCTGGCCATGAAACAGCTGAGCAGCCAATTGTCCCATTACTTTTTGTCCCTTAAAAAGTGGGAGGCACATATACAAACTGTTGTAATTCCTACACCGTTCACCTGATATGGATGTAAATACCCTCAAATTAAAGCTGAAAGTCTGCAGTTAAAGCACATCTTGTTCGTTTCATTTCAAATCCATTGTGGTGGTGTATAGAGCCAAAAAGATTAGAATTGTGTTGATGTCCCAATATTTATGGACCTGACTGTATATATATATATATATATATATATACACTGCTCAAAAAAAAAAAGGGAACACTAAAATTACACATCCTAGATCTGAATGAATTAAATATTCTTATGAAATACTTTGTTCTTTACATAGTTGAATGTGCTGACAACAAAAGCACACAAAAATTAAAAAATGGAAATCACATTTTTCAACCCATGGAGGTCTGGATTTGGAGTCACCCCCATTATGAAAGTGGAAAAACACACTACAGGCTGATCCCACTTTGATGTAATGTCCTTAAAACAAGTCAACATGAGGCTCAGTAGTGTGTGTGGCCTCCACGTGCCTGTATGACCTCCCTACAACACCTGGGCATGCTCTTGATGTGGTGGCGGATGGTCTCCTGAGGGATCTCCTCCAAGACCTGGACTAAAGCATCTGCCAACTCCTGGACAGTCTGTGGTGCAACGTGACGTTGGTGGATGGAGCGAGACATGATGTCCCAGATCTGCTCAATTGGATTCAAGTCTGGGGAACGGGCGGGCCAGTCCATAGCATCAATGCCTTTGTCTTGCAGGAACTGCTGATACACTCCAGCCACATGAGGTCTAGCATTGTCTTGCATTAGGAGGAACCCAGGGCCAACCACACTAGCATATGGTCTCACAATGGGTCTGAGGATCTCATCTCAGTACCTATTGGCCGTCAGGCTACCTCTGGCGAGCACATGGAGGACTGTGTGGCTCCCCAAAGAAATGCCACCCCACACCATTACTGATCCACTGCCAAACCGGTCATGCTGGATGATGTTGCAGGCAGCAGAACGTTCTCCACAGCGTCTCCAGACCCTGTCACGTCTGTCACATGTGCTCAGTGTGAACCTGCTTTCATCTGTGAAGAGCACAGGGCGCCAGTGGCAAATTTGCCAATCTTGGTGTTCTCTGGCAAATGCCAAACATACAGCACAGTGTTGGGCTGTAAGCACAACCCCCACCGGTGGATGTCGGGCCCTCATACCACCCTCATGGAGTCTGTTTCTGACCGTTTGAGCAGACACATGCACATTTGTGACCTGCTGGAGGTCATTTTGCAGGGCTCTGGCAGTGCTCTTCCTGTTCCTCCTTGCACAAAGGAAGAGGTAGTGGTCCTGATGCTGGGTTGTTGCCCTCATACGGCCTTCTCCACATCTCCTGATGTACTGGCCTGTCTCCTGGTAACGCCTCCATGCTATGGACACTACGCTAACAGACACAGCAAACCTTCTTGCCACAGCTCGCATTGATTTGCTATCCTGGATTAACTGCACTACCTGAGCCACTTGTGTGGGTTGTAGACTCTGTCTCATGCTACCACTAGAGTGAAAGAACCACCAGCATTAAAAAGTGACCAAAACATCAGCCAGAAAGCATAGGAACTGAGAAGTGGTCTGTGGTCACCACCTGCAGAATCACTCCTTTATTGGGGGTGTCTTGCTAATTGCCCATAATTTCCACCTGTTGTCTATCCCATTTGCACAACAGCATGTGAAATTGATTGTCACTCAGTGTTGCTTCCTAAGTGGACAGTTTGATTTTACAGAAGTGTGATTGACTTGGAGTTACATTGTGTTGTTTAAGTTTTCCCTTTATTTTTTTGAGCAGTGTATATATATATATATATATATATATATATATATATATATATATATATATATATATATATTAGGTCCTCTCCTTTTTAACATATTTATTAATGACTTAGAGGTAGGATAGGAGTGTGGTGTCTCCGTTTTCGCTGATGACACAAAGTTGTGCAAGGTAATTAAATCAGATAATGATGTGCTTTCCCTCCGAAGGGATTTACATAAAATTGAGGAATGGGCATCTAAATGACAGATGAGATTTAATATGAATAAATGTAAATGGGAAGGAAAAATAGCCATGCAATGTATAATCTTAATGAAGCAAATCTAGGTGTAACAGTTATTGAAAGGGATTTGGGAGTGCTTGTGGACAACCATCTAGGTAACAGCGCTCAAAGCCAAGCAGCAGCTGCAAAGGCAAATAAAATATTAGCATGTATTAAGAAGGGTATAGAAGCAAGGGAAGCAAAAATAATTCTGCCACTATACAAATCTTTAGAACGCCCTCATTTGGAATATGGAGTACAATTTTGGGCACCACTTCATAAAAAAGACATTTTAGAGCTGGAAAAGGTACAGAGGAGGGCAACAAAACTAATAAGGGGAATGGAGGGGCTAAGTTATGAAGAAAGACTAACCAAATTAAACTTACTTTCTCTAGAAAATTGGCGTCTAAGAGAAGATATGATTACCTTATATAAATACATCCAGGGTCAGTATAAAGCTTTGTCAAGGGAGCTTTTTGTGCCAAGAGGTTTTCAACTGACAAGAGGACATCCCTTGAGTTTAGAAGTAAAAAGATTCCACCTTAAAGAAAGAAAAGGGTTCTTCGCAGTAAGGGTGGTTAATCTGTGGAATTCTCTACCAAAGGAGGTGGTGACAGCGTATTCGATAGATAACTTTAAAAGGGGACTGGATTTGGAAGGGAATTCAGAGTTATCATGGATAATTAGAGAGACAGTATTGATCCAGGGAGAAATCCGATCGGCAATATCTGGGGTCAGGAAGCATTTTTTTTCTCCCTTTGAGATGACTGGCTAAGTCTTACTTGTTTTTTGTTTTTTTCTGTTAGCCTTCCTCTGGATTAATAATAAATAAATAAATAATTAAATAATTGATTAATAATAAATTAACAACTAAATAATTAATATTTAATCTGCATATTGCAGATCAGAGGAGATCTTAAAAGGTTGAACTTGATGGACTGAAAGTCTTTTTTCAACCTTAATTACTATGGCCCACATTCAATTACGATTTGGCCAATTCAATAGTGCTCTAAATAAGCACATAACATATTTTTTTTCAATAAGTTTTTAGTTAGTGGAAACCTTGTTTGTGGATAGATGTTTACTAACTAAAAACTTCTTTAAAAAAATATGTTATGTGTAGACCTCTATTCAATTGGCCAAATTGCAATTGAATGAGGGCCTATGTAACTATGTAGCAATGTATATATATATATATATATATATATATATATATATATATAGTGCCTTGCAAAAGTATTCACCCCCTTGACTTTTTACCTATTTTGTTACATTACAGCCTTACGGTCAATGTTTTGTTTGCAATCTGAATTTTATGTGATGGATCAGAACACCATAGTCTAAGTTGGTGAAGTGAAATGAGAAAGATATATACATAAAACATTTTTTTAGAAATAGAAAACAGAAAATGTTAATGTGCGTATGTATTCACCCCCTTTGTCATGATGCCCATAAAAAGCAACCAATTACCATCAGAAGTCACATAATTAGTGAAATGGTGTCCACCCGTGTGCAATCTGAGTGTCACATGATCTGTCATTACATATACACAGCTATTTTGAAAGGCCCCAGAGGCTGCAACACCTAAGCAACTGGCACCACTAACCAAACACTGCCATGAAGACCAAGGAACTCTCCAAACAAGTAAGAGACAATGTTGTTGAGAAGTACAAGTCAGGGTTAGGTTATAGAAAAAATATCAACATTTTTGATGATCCTCAGGAGCACCATCAAATCTATCATAACCAAATGGAAGGAACATGGCACAATAGCAAACCTGCCAAGAGACGGCCGCCCACCAAAACTCATGGAGGACAAGGAGGGCATTAATCAGAGGGGAAGCACAGAGAGCTAAGGTAACCCCGTAAAGCTGCACAGTTCCACAGCAGAGACTAGAGTATCTGTACATAGGACGACAATAAGCCGTACGCTCCATAGAGTTGGGCTTCATGACAGAGTGGCCAGAAGGAAGCCATTACTTTTAGCAACAAACAAAATGTCACATTTTGACTTTGCGAAAAGGCATGTGGGAGACTCCCAAAATGTATGGAGGAGGGTGCTCTGGTCTGATGAGACTAAAATTGAACTTTTTGGCCATCAAAGAAAACGCTATGTCTGGAGCAAACCCAACACATCACATCACCCAAAGAACACCATCCCCACAGTGAAACATATTGGTGGCAGCATCATGCTGTGGGGATGTTTTTCAGCAGCCGGGAGTGGGAAACTTGTCAGAGTTGAGGGAAAGATGGATAGTGCCAAATACAGGGATATTTTTGAGCAAAACCTGTACCACTCTGTGGTGATTTGAGGCTAGGACAGAGGTTCACCTTCCAGCAGGACAATGACCCCAAACACACTGCTTAAGCAACACTTGAGTGGTTTAAGGTGGGATATGTAAATGTGTTGGAATGGCCTAGTCAAAGCCCAGATCTCAATCCAATAAAAAAATCTGTGGTCAGACTTAAAGATTGCTGTTCACAAGCACAAACCATCAAACTTGAAGGAGCTGGAGCAGTTTTGCAAGGAGGAATGGGCAAACATCCTAGTGGTAAGATGTGGCAAGTTCATAGAGACTTATCCAAAGCGACTTGGAGCTGTGATTGCCGCAAAAGGTTGCTCTACAAAATATTGACTTTAGGGGAGTGAATAGTTATACACATTGACATTTTCTGTTATTTTGTCCTAGTTGTTGTTTGCTTCACAATAATAAAAAAAACATCTTCAAAGTTGTGGGCATGTTCTGTAAATTTAACGATGCAAATCCTCAAACAATCCATGTTAATTCCAGGTTGTGAAGCAAGAGAACATGAACAATGCCAAGGGGAGTGAATACTTTTGCAAATGTTTATATACAGTGGATATAAAAAGTCTACACAACCCTGTTAAAATGTCAGGTTTCTGTGCTGTAAAAAAATTAGACACAGATAAATCATTTCAGAACTTTTTCCACAGTGAAGCATGGTGGGGGCAGCATCATGCTTTGGGGCTGTTTTTCTTCAGCTGGAACTGGGGCCTTAGTTAAGATAGAGGGAATTATGAACAGTTCCAAATACCAGTCAATATAGGCTTCTGCTAGAAAGCTGAACACGAAGAGGTACTTCATCTTTCAGCATGACAACAACCCAAAGCATACATCCAAATCAACAAAGGAATGGCTTCCCCAGAAGAAGATTAAAGTTTTGGAATGGCCCAGCCAGAGCTCAGACTTGAATCCGGTTGTAAATCTGTGGGGTGATCTGAAGAGGGCTGTGCACAGGAGATGCCCTCGCAATCTGACAGATTTGGAGTGGGCAAATCTTGCCAAGTCAAAATGTGCCATGCTGATAGACTCATACCCAAAAAGACTGAGTGCTGTAAAAAAATCAAAAGGTGTTTCAACAAAGTATGTTTAAGGGTGTTAAAACTTATGCAACCGTATTATTTTATTTTTATATTTTTTCTTCCCTCTACCTAAAAGATTTTATAGTTTATAGGTCACATTAAAGGTGGAAAAAGTTCTGAAATGATTTATCTTTGTCTCATTTTTTTTACAGCACAGAAACATGTCATTTTAACAGGGGTGTGTAGACTTTTATATCCACTGTATATATGTTAAAGTATTCTTCTTCTGAATTCACGTGTCATTTACGTACAAATCTTTTTTCACAAATACAAGTAATAAGATAAATATACTCTTAGGCTCTTTAACTGTTGCATTTGAAAATTGCAACAGTTACAAAGTGATTCAATTGAACAAGCCAACAATTTAAGGGCCGAAGCCTCAAAACCGTATACTCTTGTTTCGTATGTAACGCTTCCGGTTATCCGATCAAATCGCAATTTGCTATCCTGTCATAGCTCAATTAACCAATAGGAACCGGATAATGCTAATGAATGCCACAGGAAGCGACTTTAAAATTCTGAGGAATCCGTAAGTCCTTATATATTATTAATTTATCTTAGTGAGCACCCTTTAGATTATTGGTACAAGTATGTAATAATTTATTAAGCAAAAGCCGCTATCTTTCCATAGTTATTTGAAGTCAAAATGTATCAGTTGAATTTATCAGTATTCAGTTTAAGCAACATACATTATTTCATGTTACGAGAGACACAAAAACTAACATGTAACAAAAATGTCGACACTCTAATATCAACAAGAATTTGTTGTAACTATTTACATTAAAACACGGATAACAGCAATGTGATATTCAAACTAGTTTCCTTCTAATGTAATTTCTGCAGAATAAAAGAAAATAATTATATATTAAGGAAGATATATATTTTGGGAACATTTCTGAAGAATTTATAGGCTTGATTCCCTTATAGAATAAATAATATTAACAATCTTAATCTCAAATTGGATTCTCACAACACCACACACTGCAAGTACACGTGCCTATCAAATACATTTCTATTAGTCCCACTGATTCTATGTACAATCTTGTGAGAAGAACTCCTTTATTGTGGGGTGACCCACTATGATGAAGATCAGTTAAGATGTGTACAGCGAAGTTTACATTTGAGTACGTAAATCAGGCGCTGAATATTGCCTTTTTCATCTAGAAAGTACCATATTTAATATTATATATAAATACATTTTAAATAAAAATAGTTTTCTGGAAATCCTTTGTCTGAATATTTTTTTTTGTTTTTGTATTTATATAAGATTCATATTTATTCCTGTTTTTTTTAAATGATTATTTATGCTTTAGTGGTAGAGAGAATAACTAGGTTAGAAATTAAATATATTTTAATTCAAATAATCCATACATACCCCTATTTCTATGCAAAAACACTAAATAGACAAGATACTGGTTGCTACAAATATTTATTAGGTTGATGAATATAATACTGTTTTTTTCTTTGATGGTGATTTGATACTACTTAATGGAATTCATTTTGAGGTAGAAGATACTATTTTTGCACAATAACATTATCTGTCTTGAGAATAGAAATTATTTAAATATTTATATATCATAGTCTTCACCTACAAATGCTCATGTGAGCAAATACTACAACGTGACTGGGGAATCAGTCCTTTTAAATTGCAAACAACCAAGAAGGTACCTTTTTCTTTGATAACGCAGTCAGCGAAACAGCCTAGAATACTTTGTATGGAGCCACTGCAGTGACTTAATATACTCTATACATGATTTTCTGTAAAATAATATTTGTTCTTTCAAGCCTTATATGATCTGAAGCCAACGTTACCAGCTATTAGCCAGTTCCCACTAACGGCTTAGGAAAGTAAAAAGAGGGAAAGAAACATGTTATTTATTTCCATTTAATAGTTTTAATATAGGATAACATTTAAACCACTGGAAGTCATTATTTTCAAGTGATATTTGTTAATATAGCCTAATAACATATAGATAATTTTATCCAGTAATAATGTTTCTATTTCACTAAACAACCTCTAATAACAAGTAACCACAATCTAAGATGAATACATTTAAATTAGCACATTTTTGGGAGGTTACATACGATTTATCAATCATATTTTTATATATTTTTTCATTCTTTTGCATGTAAAAAAAGTTTTTATAGGCGTCATATTTTGTTTTATTTTTTAAATCAATTATAATAAAGAATAAACTATTTTAATGCACATACTTTTTCAGTAAAAATGAGGTATAGCCAATGAGTATAAAAAGGTATTTGAACATTATCAAGTCAAGCTCTTCAAAAGAGCATACTGAAATACCAAGGGCCTCATTCAATTGAGATTTTGCCAATTAAATAGGGCTCTAACTAAGCACATAGCATATATTTTTAAAGAAGTTTTTAGTTAGTGAACTTCTATCCAAAAGCAAAGTCTTTACTAACTAAAAACTTCTTTAAAAAAAAATATGCTATGTGCTTATTTAGAGCCCTATTCAATTGCCCAAATCGCAATTGAATGAGGCCTCAAGACTTTTGTGAGCACAGATCAACAGTTTGTATTAAAATAGTGCAAATATAAATTAAATATTTGGCTCACTCGTCGCTTGACTCAAATGTAAAGTATTGAAAAACTTCCTATGTTTGGCAATGATAGAAATGTGAAAATTAAATAACGGTATATTAAAAACTGAAACAAAAAGAATGGAGAATGGTTCATGCTTTGATGCATATTCTATTTCTAGAATATGTTTCATTACCAACTAAATAATGCCTAAGAGTCTTGAACAAAATGTAACCGTCCATGCCTTATCTGTTGTATATAGTAACATTCAGCAGAATGATATGTCTTGATAAAATAACATTTTCATTTTATCATTTGTTGAAATAAAGGATTGCGCACAAAGTACATTTTGTTTTTGTCTTTGATGTTCTCATCCAGCATCCTGTAACCTGGCAGCCATCTAAGGAGGGGGATCGTTTAATTGGACGGGTTATTCTAAATAAGAGAACAAGTATGCCAAAAGAATCTGGAGCTCTTCTAGGACTTAAAGTAAGCACCACACACTTTTTAATAGAAATATTAGGGACTTTGAAATATACACGCCATCATATTTTTTGTTGAAAAGTAGCACTCCCTGTATTAACTATTTCTGGTCAATCAATATGGGAGATTTATTTAGAAAATATAGAAACAGTAGGAATAAATAGGAATGAATTTGAATTCTTCAATAAATAAATATCACTTGCTTAATTTTAACTTATTTTTATGGCATAGTTTACTGTTCTCACACATTTTCCTCGATGTCTTTTAAATTTCTGTTTCTTATAATGATTGAATTTCAATTCATTTAGGTTGTTGGGGGGAAGATGACTGATACTGGACGCCTTGGTGCCTTTATCACCAAAGTAAAAAAGGGAAGTCTAGCGGACGTTGTTGGTCATTTAAGAGCAGGTAAACAGACAATAGAAGGAGTAACTTATTGGACAGTGTTTTCCCAGCTTGCTTCCATTTTGCATGAGGTTCATGGAGACAGTTAATGCATAAGGATATTCTTTGGGGAAAGCTTTGTGGTAAACTTGAAATGGTCCTGGATTGACATTCTGGGTGGGAATTTTGAGCTCTCTGATTCTACTAAAGCTTTTTTCATAGCTTTTGGGTTCCCTAATAGATGTTAATGTCTGAAAACAATTTGGAAATACAGCTATAGAGCTTTATAACTTGACTCCTGACACACTTTAAATAGTCATTATTACATATACTTAACCAGAGCAAAGCATTTATCATGCAAAGAAAAACTTTTATTTATATAAAACATATTTATTAGTCTCTGTTAAATACATGATAGTGCCTCTTTAAAAAGGTTACATTGTCAGAAGTTTTATCTATGAGGCTCCCAAGCATGCAGCAAGAGAAAAGCTTTGCAGCACACCCTCATAAGTAAAACTTCTCAGGCGTGCTCTCCTATATACAAGCTTAAAGATACACATATGGACATATAGACCGTACATAAACAAGAAAACATAGGCCTCCATTCCATGGCTCCAGGAAGAAAAGACCAGAGTGATGTTCACTCATGAATCACTACCTATTACATAACACACGTACATCTAACCTCAGAGAAATGCCATACAAGTGCTCAAACCCTAAACCCTGAGTACCTGTCCCATCACTATTTAAAAAAATAACACATGCCTACCGTAACAATATCCAATCTCGCTGAAATTTACACTGAAGTCTCAAAATTAAAAAAGCCTACAGGCACTTTCAACCTCCTGTAAAGGCAGAAAAATGGCTTTGAGAAGACTGGAAGCATCATATTCGTCATTGTGAAGAAGCTAACTCCTATATCTTGGAATTTGAAGCATGACTGCCCAAACCTGGCACAAATAAGGTGTTAATAACACTACATCCTATGAGCCAGGGCATCCCTAGTATCCCTGGTATAATAATTACTATATTCTATAAGTATTCCCTGGAATTCCCCCGCTACCCCATATGAGCTGAGTATCCCCCGGAATTTTCCCTTAATGCTCACTACCACCTAAGAGCCTAGTTAACCCCCAACAAAAGTATAGCCATGAGGGTCCTTATGGACCCCCTTGGCACCAAATATTATGACATAACCATGGATGTCCCTATGAACCCTCATGGTACCTAATATTAACCCCATGCCATCATGGCCCCTAAGTAACTAAACTATAACCATGGGGTTCCTAACGCACCCTCATGGCACACAAAATGAGCCCCTATTCCACCTTCATATATATAACATGGGAGTGCCAACAGACCCCATAACATACACACCACGGGGGTCCATATGGACCTTGATGGTACCTAAAGTTAATGCCCCTTCCTAACTGAAGAATCTTTCTTTTTTGATTTCTTGTTCCTGATTTTCAGCCCATGGAAATGGGCCTCTGCCTCATAAAACCTGCCGTTGTATAAAAAAAAAAACTTCACCTAACGAAGCTCTACTACGAGGAGTTGTGTGCTGACTAATGATTTTGGGCAGCTCTTTTCTTGCGCATCCCAATTGACTGAAATATTTGTCAGTCATATTTCAGCCAATTAGAACTGATTATTTGAATTTCTCCCACCCCATATCTGATTGGTTGAAATTCTACCCAGATTGAAATCTGTTCATTCTGATTAGTAAGAATTGTAACAGATAAAGGGTAGGAGTAATTCAGATACTCAATTCTGATTGGCTGAAATATGATTCACATATCGGAATTCCCAAAATATAGTATGTAAGGTGAAGTTCCATTACAAATAAACGCTAATTCGTTAGATTTTTTTTTCCATAGAACGGCAGGTTTTTTAGGCTCATTTCTACGGGCACAAGATGAGGTCTAAGGTTTCAATTAAGAATGAAAGGGACTTATTCTTTAATCAACATGAAAGTGCTCATTTATCCAGGACTGAAGAATGAGAAACCTGGGCATTGATGAACGTCACTGGAGGGCATCAAAAGGGTAAGTCATTTTCCCTCCTTACATGTATGGTTTGTTTTTGTCTTTTTTTGTTTTATAGTTTTAGTGTTCAGGGCTATGGGGATTCATGTGGACCCTCGTGTGGGAGGTTAGGTTCCATGGGGGTTCTGTATGAACCCCTGTGGTGGTAGGAAGGCTGCCATGGGGGTCCTTTTGGACCCCAATGGTCATATCTTAGTATATGCCCATGATATTGGGGTTAATATTAGATACCACGGAAGTCCATAAGAACTCAGTAGCATCTGATTTTGTGCGCCATAGGGTCCATGAGGACTCCCATGATCATAGTTTAGTATACCATGGGGGTATTTAGGGATCCGCATGGTATAGGGATTACAATGAGGTAAGATACAGATCCATATGACCCTTATGATAACAAGTTATATTAATATACTTTAGTTATATTAATATACTTTGGGTTTCCATGGGACACCCTGTTAATGAATAATATTTGGTTCCATTGGGTCCCTAAGTACTCCTGTGGTTATACTTTAATTGGGGGAAACACAGATGATGCTTAGGCTCATAGATTTAGTGGGTATAAGATAAGGAGGAATTCCCGGGGGGATGTTAGGGCTCATGGGGAGTGGTGGGAGGTAGTGGGTGGTATTAATGGGAAATCCCATGGAATACATAGCTAATAAAATGTAAAGGATATTAAGGGGAAATCCTAGGTGATACCTGAGGTCACAGGGTGTAGTGGGTTATAGGTGGAAAGGTCCTAAACCCCAGAATTATTTTTTATTATATTTTTAAACCCTTCCTTGCCATGTATAAGAGGGAAAAGAGAGGATGTTAGGGCTAGGGGATTGCATTCAAGTGAGTGGGTACCACTCCGTAGTGTTGCTATGGAGACTACTGACATACAGACTTGAAGATTCCTATGAACAAGCTACGATCAAACATTAGAGCTAAAGAGCTCCAGACAACCCCACCCCAGGTGTAAGTCAGTACGTTTTATGGAATTGAGATTTGAGCCAGCCTGAGATTTCTTACTGGTTCCATGGAATGGAGACCATAGAGTCACAGAGACAGAGTCACACACCTGTAAGTGCTGTACATAGGCAAACTCAGATCCAAACACCCAGATATACACTAAAACAGAGACATACATTGTGAAGGCATATAGAAACAATTTTTACTCAGGTCTATAAATGTTCTTATCTATTTAAACATTTTGGTGTTAAATAATCTTCAGAACAGCCTAATACATATATCACGCATTGGGAATTCCTTTACCATATTTGCCCCTATCATTTCCACTAGAAAACTTTTCCTTATCTATGGCTTCTTTGTAAAATAATGCTTCTGAAATTCATAACTCTTCTCAGTTTGTTTCATCTTTTGAACTAAATAAAAATCATTAATTAATAATTGGAGTAACTGGGGTTTAAACATGCAACCTCTCACATAAAAGGTAATTTCACCAATTATTCCTTAGTTGCTGTCAAATTATAGTTTTCCATATTAAATTTAAGAAAGTGTAAATTATTATTAAAAATATTATGTATGGCAACTATAATAAAGGTACCTGTTTTTTATTGTAGGTGATGAAGTGCTTGAATGGAATGGTAAGCCTTTGCCTGGAGCAACAAATGAAGATGTTTACAACATTATCTTACAATCAAAGTCAGAACCACAGGTTGAGATCATTGTTTCAAGACCTATTGGGTGAGTATGGGAATATTGTGTATGTATTTTGCTACTTACAGGTAATATTTTAATGTGAATGGATATCTAGATAATTACTAAATTACTAGAAATTACTCTTTGTCTTTGGTCAATCCATTTTTAGAGGATGCTGAATTTCACAACCATAGGGTGACTCTACTTTAGCCACAATAATAGCGAAAGAGATTAGAAGTATTAGCACTAAAAGTGGCAAGATTAATCAATGGACTTAATTAACTTAATAAATTAAGATACCTAAACATCATATTTATTAAACAAGGATCACAATATTGTCTTCTCTCTTACATCAGAAATGGGATTTTTGATAATATTTAAAAGAATGTTTATTTTTTAAAATGAAGGTCCCAGAGCAGAGTAAACTTTGAATATATTCAATAATTGCCCCCGAGTTCTTTTCCGTGTCAGCCAATGTGCATTAATGTAGCTGTGTGAGTCAGCTTGTCCTACATAATAGTGCATGTTATATGCACAGAGGAATTTCCTGTTAGTTTCAAGAACCTTTAAATAAGTTTTACTTAATATTTTTCATGCAAAAAAAAGACAGGAATAATCAATTCATTTAAAAATAAATTTAATTGTCTTTCTGTAAATGAAGCCAAGGCCCGGAAAATACATGTTTTTTTACATAGACAAATATAGGTAGACACAAGGAAAAAGTTTATAAAGTGAAATAAACTTATGGAAAAAAGGCAATTTAACTGGTAGGTTATATTAGGATTTAGAAGTTTCCAAATATATATATTATTAACTAAGAAGCAGACCTCGTCCTTGCCTAATATTTGTATAGCTTCTGATTGACTGAAATATGTATGCATCATATTTCAGCTATCAGAATCCAGTATTTGACTTGTTCAAATCGCATTTCTGATTGGTTAAAAGTCTAATCAATCAGAATGCACAGTGGGAAATGTTAGGTGCCATGGGGTCCATAGTGATAACGGTTATTTGTAGGTACCATGAGGATTCATAAGGACTTCCATAGTTATAAATTACTTATACTCGTACTTGCCCTCATAGGGTCTAAAACATTTTACTACCAGCGATGTTGATATTGCACATTGCGGGTTTCAACCCAGTATATAGCAGTATATTTAATATTTAAGTAAAATAATAAACCAGTATTCACCTATTTCTGTACAACAAACATTGCTATTTAATATCTGTTGTATATAAATGGATGAATATTTGTTATATTATATTGTTTAATTATAAAATATACTGCTTATGCTGAGTTAAAACACACAATGATGAATATCAGCATGTTGTAGAAAGTAGGATGAGGGTTTAGTAAATTTTGAGAACTTGGGTTTTCACTGTAGATGCCAGTTACATACCCCTAACACGCCCATAACACATGCTGTTAGCTAAAACTTAAAACAAGCCGAAATGAGCTCTGTATTGTACGAGAGAAGGGGCTCTAATAAACTGAGAAAACTCTGGTTATTGTAGAAACCCAACCCCCCGCAGTCCCTAGCAAATTCCCCCATGGTCTTTTAATTGCATGATAGGAAATTGAGTTACATGCCTCTTTACTTTCACTAAAACATTATCACCTTGAGTCCTGTTTACAATGTACACCAATCATTCCAGTGTCATCAGAGTAAGTCTACTAAGTGCCATACAAAGTAGGATAAAAAACAAAGTAATACATAGTGTTAAAATGCAAAAATATAAAAGTACTTTTCATACTAAACCCCATGAATTAGTACAGTTAATGTATTTTATTATCATAGAGTGCCCTGTTTTTCATAAAACTACGTATTTGTGTTCTGTGATAGATCTGGTGTTCTTAAGAGTCATTATAGGTTATCAGCCTTATTAAATTGCAATTCGGCCAATTGAATAGGGCTCTATATAAGCACAGAGCATATTTTTTTTACAGAGGTTTTTAGTTAGTGAACTTCTATCCAAAAGCAAGGTCTTCACTAACTAAAAACGTCTGTAAATAAAATATGCTGTGTGCTTAAATAGAGCCCTTTTAAATTTACTGAATCACAATTTAATAAGGCTGTATTATGCCTGGGCTTCGCCGCAATTTTTGTTGAGATCTTTTAGAAATGTTTAAACTAAAGTTTCAAAATGTAAGTGAAAGCATTTAATCTTTTTAAAGTAATTTATATATTTTTTATTTTGTAATAATTCTGAACAGTAATGATACTGAATGTATCTCAATGTATTGCGTTCAAATATAAAGTAGAACTGCAGCCTCAATAAGACTTGAATTTAATATATTGAAATGACATCATGCAGATAGATGTATATGTATGTGCCTTATTCTGAATACATTTTATAATGTTTATCCTTTGCTGTTACTACATCCCTTTGTATAAATATCTAGTATCTCTCCAGAATTACATTTCTTGTTTCTGTTTTTTTCCCTTAGTGACATTCCAAGGATTCCAGAAAGTTCACATCCACCATTAGAATCTAGTAGGTGCACTTTCTTCTTAAGCAGATAATTTTAAAATATTAAAACAACTGAAGATATAGGAATGTTGCACTGAGGTGTAGATGTCCATCTGTATCCTTACAAGAGAACTAGTGTGTTGCCCAGGTTTATTTAAAAATAAATGAAAGTAGTATATATTGCTGCAAGACTAATTGGTTTATTAAAGGGTAACGTGAGTTTTGAAAAAAGTACTATTTTTATGAGGTAAGTAACAAGCGAACAACATTAGCAGCTATTGAAGCAATGAGCATAAACACGTTTTAGAGAAAATCTTAGTTATACCAGACCATACTTGTATCTAGTGACTACCATGTTGGACATCTAAAGCACTGTTTGCTGCCTAGAACTTGAAGAGAAAGCTATTTTATAGCTGTACTTCCATTTATCAAACTGTTATGTTACACAACATTGTGGCAGCTTTTCAATAGAACGGGATAGAGATTTATCTGCCTACAAGATACCTCTATTGCTGTTAAGAAAAGGCAAATGGCTCTCATGATTAAAACAAAGAACAGTTGTTTAAATTCAGGCCTGAACTTTTTAACTTTCTAAAAACACAATCCCTATTGTCAAGATAATCTCTTCAAACAAGCATACCACCATTGTGACAATTTAGCAGGGCAGAGCTACTGCAAGTGCAGCTAGTGCAAAGCACCAGTGCCCATTGTAGGGTCGGGCTCTGCTGCTTCTGGGGAGTAGTCTGGGGTAAAGAGCGACTGTTTATTGGGAGAGGTGTAGAGCCATCAAGCACACATATATAATTATCTATATAGGGAGAAATAGTGAGGTGGGCCCCAAAATATTGTATTCCACGCCTCTCCATTTACTTGCTCTGCCACTGCACTTCAGACTTTCTTTATATGGTGTTAAAATGTGAAGTTCAAAAAAGTGTCTAATAACTCAATGTTTTCCATAGAGCCTGATGTCAAAGGAACAATTCAGGCCACATTTACAGTATAAACTACTATTGATAACAAGCATGTTTTTACATGAAGAACTGGATGCCTCCATTACTGTTTCTGACACTTTTTCTAGTACAATACTTATATTTCATGTGAAATGAAGACAGTGGGACTAGGAATCTGAGAATAAATCCTTTAGCTGTATTATAAAACTGCAAACAAATATGCTAGATAAAGTATACAGAATAATATAGTATAATGTAAATTATAGAAATACTGAAGATGCTACGTCAGAGTTACTGACAAATATTTAGTGCTACATTTCTATATTTTGAAATCTGCTATGTGTGCAGCACAGACTAAGAGAGTACAAATAATGCCAAGATAAGAGAGAGAAAATAATCTGCAATATAGTGTGCCAGAAATACAAGTTACTGCACATGAGCCAGGGAACTTTGTGCATAATTCATGTTCTTATCTCTATTTGGCGTCCTCCATATTTTAAAAAGTATCTATTTAGCATGAAGAGACAGACAACAGAATAACATGTGCACAGTAATAGGTACTAACTTACAATACTCTTGTGTTTGAGAATGCATGTTCCTTATCAGGTAATCATTATAAAATTGATGCTACTGTAGGGCAAACACTGATACTAATTTTAGATACATTGTACAAAATATACTGGTTACTGCACTCTATATGATATTATGTTTGCCTTTTCACGCATTGGGCAATAAATCAAAGTATTCTTTTTTGTGCAACTGACTACACTAAATAGACCCAGTGTTTCAGGGGCCGAGCAGTAATTAATGACAATGATCTCTTGTAAACAAAATATATTATTCTTGGTGGATCAGAAAAGTTTAGCGTAGCAAAATTAATGTTTAAAAATAACATTCAGTTGATAACGTGCATGTTATTACCCATAGTTTTAAGTTAAACCATAGTTGGAGCCTCCTCTGTGTCCCTTTAGGCTTCTTATCTGCTGGGAAATCTAACATAAAAAAGATCCACTCACTTCCTGGTATTTTTTCTTATTCCTTTATAAATTGTTTTTCACATATATATTTAATCTATTTCCATCATCACTGTTTGAGATTTCAATATTATTCCAATTTAACAGTTTGTTTTTGCTATAATTAATGTGTTAGGTTCCAGTTCTTTTGAATCTCAAAAGATGGACCGGCCTTCAATATCTGTTATTTCACCAACTAGTCCTGGAGCTCTAAAGGATGCACCTCAGGTCTTGCCTGGACAGCTGTCTGTAAGTACTATTATTCTCTTTACAGCAGATCCAAGAAAGCAATTGTAGCTTTAAAAATGTGTTACAGTGATTACAAAATCCTTCACTGTATAAACAAAGAAAATAAAAAAATGTTTTAAACTAATCTACTTCCCTGAATCTGCTCACAAAGTCAGTTCTTCCCAGGATAAACTGCATTTTCTTATTATTATTATCGTTTATTTGTAACGCGCCAACATATTCCGTAGCGCTATACATAAGTTAAGTTACAGGCAATGACAAGTTAAAGATTCACACATTGCAATGAGTGGATGGCCTGACTGCACTCATATAATAAATAATAAATAAATATTCTCAGCATGCCATTCAAAGTATTTCATATAATTTGCTGGGTAGGGCCAGATATTAAAAACATATTCTAATATTATTCTTCTAACTATTGTTCACATCTTCCCAGTAGCTCCTCTTGAGAACAAAATCATATGGAAATGGTACATTGTTTATTTCTATTTTTTTTATAATTCATCTTCTTTTCCTTAGTTCTGTGTTGTGTAACTTTCATGTTTTCAGGGAATAATGCTTAGTAAATAGAATATTTCTTAATTGGATAAAAACAGTCTAGTTGTTGAGAAGACAGGAATGCATTGGCACTGTAATGTGTACCCGATTATCTTACATATGATGCATTTTTTTTTGACTAGCAAAACATTTTTTTATTGTTTTATTCATCTATATTTTATACTTTTTTCAGGCCTAATGGTTTGTCTTAACCACCTTTCATGTTCTTCAGATTAGAGTATCTGGGTGTTTTCATGCACCAGTGAATAGTTTCCAATGCAGTCTCTTCAAGTTATTATAACTCTGCTCCACCACTATAACTCTTCAAGTACTACTGTATGAGACATAATAATATTGAGAACTAATTTTAATTTAAGTCACAAAAAAAATATCAAAACTTCTTTGATTTAGTTCCATCCTCATGTACTGTGTACAGCCATAAGAATTTTGAGAATGATAGTGACAGTACAATTAGAAGTACTGCTTATATTAAAATGGCAAAACCTTTATTATTCATGCAAAATGCACATTTTCAAAGTGTTATAGAGATACCAAAGTTAGATCACTTGTTAGTAAACCCAACCTATGCAAAATGCAGTCCAAGATTCCCTTAATCTTCTTCCATTTTTACACCTTGCTTGATTTGTTTCGATGACCTTTTATTTTGGGCCACCTTACTTTATCTGGTGCTGACATAGGGAACTGTCGGACATAGTTTGCACCAACATCTGCAGATTAGAAAATACTATGAAAATGATTTATACTCTGAAAAATGTATTTATTTATTATTAGCAGTACAATGTCCTGCATGTTTACACATTGTGACCATTAAAGCCTGTCCATTTGCCATTTCAGTAAACTGTTAGCTTCAAGAAGTTTGCATTTACTTCTCAGAGTTTGTTAGTGTCAGTGGATTTCTCCATTCAGTGCATAGAGGTTTATCATCCTAGCATAGCTCTATCTCCAGGTATAACAACAGTGCTACAAAAGACATGTTGCTGGTAGTTATGTTACCTTTAAACAGAGGCACATCATTATAGAACATTCTTATAAAACAGTGCTATATATAAGTTATTTTTGCTGCACTTGTGAATTGTGCTCCACAACTTGATGTCATGTAAATCTTGTAACACAATCTTATATTAAATGGCTTGTAACACATATATCACATTCAGTCCTATTTACTGTATAATGTTTGATTGGCTTTTATTACTTTTTTTAGTCACTGTAGTTGTAAATATTTCCAATGCAAAGATGAAGACAAAACCAACATATCTCAATGTTAACTATTGTTGTTCGTTATATCTCACTAAGTTAATTAAAAATTTTATTTTATTTTAGATAAAATTGTGGTATGACAAAGTAGAGAATCAGCTAATAGTAAATGTGCTACAAGCAATAGACCTGCCGCCCAGGTCCGATGGACGTCCAAGGAATGCTTATGTAAAAATGTATTTTCTTCCGGATAGAAGGTAATTTTTCACAGCTTCTTTTATTTGTATTATATGCCCTGTTTTGTTATCAAAGAAATCACAGGCAATACATTAAATGAAGAATAGTAGAATATAAACCAATATTTTTTCTCCATGTAAATTAGATTATCCTGTTAAAATATGTACTCAACAGATTATTTATAATATTACATAAAAACAACGTTGAATTGTACTTTCGTGAATTGCTGCTAGATGGCAGTATCTAACTACTTTCTACATTACATTTATTGCAGCGATAAAAGTAAAAGGAGGACCAAAACAGTGAAGAAAAGCTCTGAACCAAAATGGAACCAAACGTTTGCTTATTCCCATGTGCGTCGTAGAGACTTTCGAGAAAGAATGTTAGAAATAACCGTGTGGGATCAACCCAGAGCGCAAGAAGAAGAGAGCGAGTTTCTTGGCGAGGTACCATTAATCCAACATCATTTGAAAGTCACAGGGGAGTATGTTTGTTCTCGGAGACAGAGTTAACTACTTTATTTTAAATGCGTCTATAAAATTAAAATTGAAATTGTTTTTTAGCTAAATCTCATGAGATTTTGAAAAGAACTTGATTTAACTTTAAACCTACATAAATAAAAGCAAACAAATATAACACTAATTAAATATATGTTTTGCCATTTAAATATTAATATATTTAAATATTATTTAAATATTTTACTTATGGAGCAGCTGATCTCTAAGATTTGGTTTCCTTTTAAAGGGAAGTTAATAGTGATGTCCTACTATCACCAAAAGTTGAGCGTCCCATTTAAATGTTAGAAAGATCTTTTCACGTGGAGTTTTACATAAAAGGAAACACAGAGTTATGACTATTAGAATATTATCTGACTGACATGTTTTTAAACCAGCAAGGAATTATTTTTTTCTCAAAGCAGACAAGTTGGCAATATTTCAGTTGTTTTTTTACTTTTCTCTTAATCTGGATCAATTCATATAACACATGGGGATCTAAAAATGTTGAGCTTGAGTATTTTCTCCTCTACAACTACTATGTGCATTTCTGATATGTTCTTGCCTTAATTTAACATTAACAAGTTGTTCCAGCATCATATCTAATTAAAATATGAATTCCTTCTTAGATCCTGATAGAGCTAGAGACTGCACTACTAGACGATGAACCTCACTGGTATAAACTACAAACCCACGATGAATCTTCACTACCTCTGCCTCAGCCATCACCCTTCATGCCAAGGAGACATGTACATGGAGAAAGCTCTTGCAAAAAATTACAAAGTAAGTTTCCATGTCCTAAAATCAAGATTGTGTCTTGTGAAGATAATTATTTCTGTATGCTTTTAATATACTTACGTTTCAATAAATGACCACATATACTGGTATCTATTTGCCTTGCTATTGTACAGGATCTCAGAAAATCAGTGATAGTGACATCTCAGATTTTGATGTTGATGATGGTATTGGAGTGTTTCCTCCAGGTGCGTTGGTGAATGGCATGGCACTATTTCCCTTTGCTTTGCTTTGTTTCACTAATACAGCCTACTGCAGGATGTTCATTTTGGAGATTCAGTGTATTGTGGAGATAATCTTAATCAATTTAGATGATTTAAATTAAAGTTTAAATGCACCATCTTCTTAATAGTGCTTGATGTTTAAAATTTCCAACATGAAATATAAAAATAAGGGTTATTAAATATCTTACTTCACAATGCGCTGAGCTAATAAAAAATGCAACATTGAATATAAAGACTAAACACCATAATATGTGCTAATGTTCTAAGGTCCATGGATTTGTTTATATGTTTATTTGTTGAGCTTTTTTCACAATATTTGCAGTTTTGGTTAAATATTGCTGGTGCACGGTAGTAGTGACAGTGCATGCTGCATGGCTAACAATGTATACTTTGCAGAACCATAGCAATATAAACAATTTTAAATGTATTAAATACAATGGCAGTAATGGTGAACACTAGAGAATTGGTAAAGTCCTGAATTGTGCTATTTCACATATATCACATTTTATCACACACTTTACATACATTTCAAACATTGAAGATCAATATAGACATATATTTAATTTTTTTGTGATTAAAACAATTTGACTTTTTGTGTGATTTAATGAAAATTGCTGGATTCCTGCTTTATCATTAGGCTGGTGCTTTTTGTTTGGTGCCGTTTACATTGACTTTGCTGTATTGTGCAATAAAGATGCAGCTGTAGCAAAGTTTTATTTGAACATGAATAAAAAAACAGCTGTTATAATTTTTTTCACAAAAGATCCAGTTTTGTAATCACAATAAACTGAAAATGTATGTACATTGACCCTTACTTACTTATTGTGGAATCTGTACCATTACAGTGTCTCTATATTCTTCAAATCAGATTTATGACATTTTGAAACCAAACTTAATTGGTAATCATGGTAACAGAGACCTGCTCCAAAGGTATTTTGGGCATAAGCATTGAAATGAAGCTTTTTTGCAGTGTTGATCAGTCAACCAATGTTTCTTGATCAGTTTATAATTAAATTCTGCCCAAACCAAAGCTCCATATCGTTGAGGAGATGCAAATTCAGGAAATAAGCCAGGTCTACATGAAAATAATGCCACGCGGTCCTTTAAATGCACTCTATGAGGTAAAAGTTATTGTAGCCTGCGTTTGACTGGTGCTATGATCATTGCATTGTGTTTGCAATGTTTCAGTGAATTAAATAAGCATTACAATGATCAATATACTACATATGATATGTTTACCTTTCTAATTATATTAAAAAAATTATAAAGATCATTCAGAAAATAAATATTAGTATTTATTACCTGGTACATGACTTTCATCTCAAATGCACTGTTAGTTCCTGAATTATATTTTATTTGTGTGAGAGTGCATCAGACTGAAGATAATTGGATACATTTTCAGGAATACAATTGGTCAGATTCTCTATATATACCAATTTGAGGAATGGGTAACAACAGCTATTTTCTAGCTGTTTCTCTGTTCGCTTCTCCATAGAAAGTCAAATTGTACCTGTTTCCAAACCTAATAGAATGTTTTCAAGAAACAAAGTAAGTAATCAGATGAATATAATAAAAAATAGGAGGCTAAATAAGTGTTTGTATACCAAACAGATGATGCCAGTATGACTATACCTGCAAACTTCAGTGCATAGAGTGTGCTTTAATATTATATCCAATATGTATGGAGAAAGATAAGGGGTTCTTGTGGTCTGCCACAAATTACAGAATCCTCTTATTGGTTTATTGAATGAAAACCAATAGGTGGTACTTAATATATACTCAATATGTATGAAATAATAAACACATATCTATAATGCACTTTTTTAATAAACATATACTGTAAATGTACTTCAATTATTGAAGTTACTGAATTTTGAATGTAGCTGTGAAGCTGTATGACTCTCTGTTCATGTTAACATTATAGTTCTCTCTTTTTGTTTGTCCAGATTCCACGTAGGGAATGAATACCATGACAGAGGACTCTGAAATACACTCATTTATTATTATTATTGTTATTATTATTATTATTAATATTATTACTGTTTTATTAAAGTATAAAAGTGTGCAAATAATACACAATACTAAATGAAGGAGTAATAGCGAACACAGCAAACAAGACAAAAACAGAAATTCTGGCGTAGGTGATGGGGCCTTGCTTTCTCAAGGACTTTCAATCTACCGTATATACTCAAGTATAAGTTGACCCGAGTATAAGCCGAGGCACCTATTTTGCCACAAAATACTAGGAAAAATGAGTGACTCGAGTATAAGCCAAAGGTGGGAAATGTGCTGCCCCCTTGAACCTCATCCTCAACCCCCCATCCTCATCCTAAACCCCCATCATCATCCTAAACCACCCTCCTCAGCCCCCCTCCTCAACCCCCCTCCTCATCCTCAACCTCCCTCCTCATCCTTCCTCCTCATCCTCAACCCCCCCTCCTCATCCTCAACCCCCCCCTCCTCAACTTCCCTACTCAACCTCCCTCCTCAACCCCCCTCCTCAACCCCCCTCCTCAACCTCAACACCCCCATCCTCATCCTCAACCCTCATCCTCAACCCCCCTTCCTCATCCTCAACCCCCCCATCCTCAATCTCCCCTCCTCAACCCCCCTTCCTCATCCTCAATCCCCCCTCCTCAACCCCCCTTCCTCATCCTAAACCCCCTCCTCAGCCCCCCTCCAAAACCTCTCTCCTCAGCCCTCAACCTCAACCCCCCCTCCTCAACCTCAACCCCCCCGTTCCTCATCCTCAGCCCCCATCCTCAACCCCCTCCTCAACCTCAAACCCCTCTTCCTCATCCTAAACCCCCCATCCTCATCCTAAACCCTCCCCGTCCTCATCCTAAACCCTCCCCATCCTCATCCTAAACCCTCATTTCCTCATCCTAAACCCCCTCATCCTCATCCTAAACCCCCCATCCTCATCCTAAACACCCCCATCCTCATGCTCATCCTAAAACCCCCTCCTCACTTTACCCCTCCTCTAAATACCTCCCCCCTCACTTACCCCCATCTGCAGCTGCTCCTCCGCTCCTCGACGCTCCTTCCTGCGTCTTGACCCAGCCAATGCTAATGACATGGCGCGCATGTGACGTTACGTCATTAGCATATGCCGGGTCTCGGCTCAGGAAGGAGCGTGGAGGAGCGGAGGAGCAGCTGCAGATGGAGGTATGTGAGGAGAAAGGGAGAGGGGGAGGTATTTAAAGGGGTAAAGTGAGAAGGGGGGTTTAGGATGAGGAGAGGGGTTTAGGATGAGGAGGGGGGTTGAGGATGAGGAGGGGGGAGGGAAAGAGACACAGGGGGGTTAGAGAGACACTGGGGGGTTAGAGAGACACGGGGGGGGGGGTTAGAGAGACACGTGGAGGAGAGTAACTCGAGTATAAGCCAAGGGGGCCCTTTTCAGCCTTAAAAAAAAGGGCTGAAAAACTCTGCTTATACTCGAGTATATACAGTAAGCAGGTTTAAAGGATGTTACAGACTAACTTAAGGGAATTCCTTGACTTTGTTCTGCTAAGGGAGCAGGGTGTAAAGAAAGGATGTGTGCTTTGGAAGATGATTTGTTTAGTGAAAGTTAGCTAATTTTCTAGCTTTAACTAAATGACTAGAATATTTAGACGACAAATGTACAAATTTTAGGCGTTCTTGAGAAATATGTACAGTATATAAGGAGTAGCTGTGAATGTCGAGTAATCCAGATGATAATCCAACTATTGCAGTATAATGTGATACCCTTTTATTGGATACTTCTCCAGTAACAAAGGTACCACTTTATACTGCAATACTCTGATTATTCATCTATATATGTATTTATATATTTACACCATTACTGTGTGCACTGTTGGAATCCTATACTAAAAAAAAGAAAAGAGAAGAGATACCAATTTTCCAATTGGATACCTTGGGAATTAATTCTCATTACATAGGGAGTAGTTAATTATAATTTATTTTATTGTGTTTTCATATACTCCTCCCAATTTTCTAACTGCAGTATTGGATGTGCTTATGTTCTTATTTATTTTTATTCAACATCGTTCCTATATTTTAATGTGTAATAATAAAGTTATAGTTTTAATTAACTTCTCTGAATATAATAAGTTACCAATTGGAATTTTAATGTCTTTTCTCTATCTTTTTTGTTATGCTAGTACACTAACCAATTAGGTTGACTTCCAGATATACAGTGCCTTGCAAAAGTATTCACCCTCTTGGCATTTTTCGTGTTTTGTTGCCTCACAACCTGGAATTAACATGGATTGTTTGAGGATTTGCATAATTTAGTTTACAGAACTTGCCCACAACTTTGAAGATGTTTTTTTTTATTGTGAAGCAAACAACAAATGGGACAAAATAACAGAAAAAGTCAATGTGCATAACTATTCACCCCCCTAAAGTCAATACTTTGTAGAGCCACCTTTTGCTGCAATCACAGCTCCAAGTCGCTTTGGATAAGTCTCTATGAGCTTGCCACATCTTACCACTGGGATTTTTTCACATTCAGCCTTGCAAAACTGCTCCAGCTCCTTTAAGTTGGATGGTTTGCGCTTGTGAACAGCAAGATTTTCTATTGGATTGACTTCTGGTATTTGACTAGGCCATTCCAACACATTTACATGTTTCCCCTTAAACCACTCAAGTGTTGCTTTAGCAGTGCGTTTGGGGTCATTGTCTTGTTGGAAGGTGAACCTCCGTCACGCACAGAGTAGTACAGGTTTTGCTCAAGAATATTCCTGTATTTAGCACCATCCATCTGTCCCTCAACTCTGACCAGTTCCCCAGTCCAGGCTGCTGAAAACCATCCCCACAGCATGAAGCTGCCACCACCATGTTTCACTATTGGGATGGTGCTCTTTGGGTGATGTGATGTGTTGGGGTTGCGCCATTTTCTTTGATGGCAGAAAAGTTAAATTTTTGTCTCATCCAACCAGAGCACCTTCCTCCATACATTTTGGGAGTCTCCCACATGCCTTTTCGCAAACTCAAAACGTGTAATTTTGTTTTTTGCTGAAAGTAATTGCTTTCTTCAGGCCACTCTACCATAAAGCCCAACTCTATGGAGCGTACGGCTTATTGTCGTCCAGTCTCTGCTGTGGAACTCTGCAGCTCCTCCAGGGTTACCTTATGTGCTTCCTCTCTGATTATTGCCCTCCTTGTCCGGTCCATGAGTTTTGATGGGTGGACGTCTCTTGGCAGGTTTGCTGTTGTGCCATGTTCTTTCCATTTGCATATGATAGATTTGATGGTGCTCCTGGGGATCATCAAAGATTTGGATACTTTTTTATAACCTAACCCTAACTTGTACTTCTCAACAACATTGTCCCTTACTTGTTTGGAGAGTTCCTTGGTCTTCATGGCAGTGTTTGGTTAGTGGTGCCTCTATCTTAGGTGTTGCAGCCTCTGGGGCCTTTCAAAAAATGTGTGTATATGTAATGACAGATCATGTGACACTTAGATTGCACACAGGAGGACATCATTTCACTAATTATGTGACTTCTGAAGGTAATTGGTTGCACCAGAGCTTTTTATGGGCTTCATAACAAAGGGGATGAATACATACGCACTTGACAATTTTCTGTTTTCTATTTCTAAAAAAATAGTTTTGTGTATATATTTTCTCATTTCAATTCACCAACTTAGACTATTGTGTTCTGATCCATCACATAACATTTAGATTAACAAAACATTGAACTTAAGGCTGCAATGTAACAAAATAGGTAAAATGTCAAGGGGATGAATACTTTTCCAAGGCACTGTACGTATTAATAGCTATTATAATTGGGATATTTATGTGAATCCTAAATTAAATCAGCATGAACATGGTCTAAAAGGACCAATGAAAACAGAGTCTAAAGGCGATGATACTACATTCTCATTTACATCTCCCTTGCCAGAATTTCTTGCTGTGGAAACATGTATACATTGTATGAGGAAAGCTTTTGTATTGTATAATATATGGATAGACAAACATAAACACACACACAGACTGATGTAGACACATTCACATAAACAACAGTATTTTTTTCTTACTGAAAAAGCTAGGTGAAAAGGTATACGACAGGTTTATATTTTCTTTTGGTGTAAATACTTCATAATTATGTTCCTTGAGTGTTTGTAGCCTTATTATTGTAATATTACTAGTACATTTGTAATCAACTTACTTTAACCCTTCTCACTGGTAGTCTACCAGGGACCTAAACCTTTCTCTTAATTTCTTTATTCCTTAAGTACAGTCATTCAGTTGTTAGTTCTTTCATGTGTATTTAATATTTAGATAACAAGACTACAAATTATTAAAGAGCAAGTATTTAAAGAAATATAAATTATGAGCCCTGGTTTTTTTAGTTACTGCATAATTCTAACTAAATTTTATATCTCATGAGAAATTTACATCTCATGAGAAATCTACATCTTTTATACAAAACAATTGGGGAATTTATTAAGTATCATAGTGGCTGTGACGTTCACTTGCTACACACTATTTCCTATGGGGAAAAATTGCCATCACAGCTCTTCAAACCTCATCACAGCCTCTGTGATAGCTTATTATATTAATGATGCTAGGCTTCCAAAGTAATTCATGGTACATGCAATCTAATTAGAGGTCATAACTTCACATATCTCATGGAACTTGAATTCCGTTAGGAAGAGATTTAAATGAGTATAAGCTTCTATGTAAAATAAAATCTCAGTTTGCTTTATAAATATACAGCTTTGCATTCAAGCCCTAAAAAAAAATCTAAATATGTATCCACTGAGAGGGATGGAGTTTGTGTTAGTATAAAGCAAAACTTTTTTTATCTCTGTGATGAATTACCTATATCTGCAATCATGTATGATAATACATGGCAATGTTCACCATAAATTATTATTATTATTAATAATAATAATAATAATAAAGTTACAGGAAAATAATATTCTGTCTATGAAAGTTATCCGCTGCAGTTTAAATTTTAATACGTTTCTCAGCATGGATTGTTCCTATACTTAGAAGTGATCACATATAATAGTTGTCAAACTGCAAGACATTGTCACGTTTTGCGGGGTCCGTACAACCGCTCATAGATTGCGAGCCTCGCAAAGCGAGGTGAGCCGCTAACGCATAGGACTTAGACAATGAGCGCCTTCGGGAGCCTTGCGAAGCAAGGAGAGCCGTTAAACTGTAGCACTTAGGTACAAAAATTTACGAGATTAGCGGCCGAACAAAAAACCCGAAAAAAACACACCCCAAAAAATTACAAAAACATCACAGACAGCACTTCTGTGAGTGAGGTGGAACGCAAATTTAACTCGATTTAGACGATTTTCAACAGTCGAAAATCTCCTAAGCGAGGAAAAAAATGGCAGCCGTAAAAAATTACAACAAGGCTACACGACCCCGGACTGCGCAAATCACTGCAAACTGCGTAGCACTTCACACATTACACTACGACCTACAAGATACACTATTACAAAAGCCGTAAAATGCTCACGAGACGCGTACCACATTAATAACATTATGACTATACAATGCCGCTTTACACAATAAACCAACGGCTTTACCTCACGCACGCAGCCTATTTAGAATGCACACTTCAAACATTCATTACACTTTATATGCAGGGCACCACACTCACATTGTATATTCTATGCAGATGCAAAATACAAACAGATTGTTAGCTCTTCAGCCTATTGCTCGCTGCATATATCAATTATAAATAATTAAAGCAAATTAATTGATTTAGGAAATCATTCATTATTACTGAACTACATATACATAGAAATATATATCTCTCTCAGGGGACCAAAAGTACACTACAGGAGATCCTTGCAATGAGGGCCGAATGTCCTGAGGATCGCAATGAGTACCAAAGGCGCTCATTGCGAGGCATGCGATGATCGCCAAAGGAGCTCAGCGCAAGCCTCGCAATGAGCGTTGAATGTCCTCACAGTACAAAACGGTTTCAATTATGTCTCAAACAGCATTACTATGCCTTATTTTATTGCCCCGTCATTTTTGACGGGCATGTCGCTAGATTAAATATAAATGTAATTTTAAATATTGCCATGTGACATCATATAGTATTGTGGGTAGAGGCTTCACTGTACTAAAGTGCTGGCAAGGTTCACCACTCATTATAATCAGGAAATCTTAATATGTATGGCAAAGCTTGCAGCGGTAATAAACAGAGACGTTTGCCACCATATGCTCACCACAAAAACAATTTTTAGCAAGTCCTGCCCCAGGTGCTAAGTGCCTAAGAAGAGCTGTTAGTAGCCGATTTAATCAAGTTTCTCTCAATAGACAAGTTCTCTTGTGTATGCAGTGCTCTCTGTGAATGCCGATCAATCAACTCAAGTTGAAAAAAGTAACTTGGTTGTAGTAATTTACTTTTTAGAGGAATTGCAGAACAGTGATCCTCAACATCCATCCTAGGACCCCTGCTTATCCTTAGAGATAAAGAGGGATGAGGAGCGCCTAATATATTAAACATGCTACTACTATTAGTCATAGTTATACATAGATATTAACGAACATCTCTGCTGTTAAAATGTACTCTATTCAAGTCAGTACAAAGCTAGATAAAATTTAGTATTTCACGTGTAACATCACTGTTAAACATGTTCTGCACCTTAAAGGCACCCCTGTGAGCATTGGAAGGTAGCCAGCCAGTCTCAGATGAAAATGGTTCAGAACCACTGTTATAGGAGACATTGTTTTAGCTAGTCCTCTTAAAGGCATCACCTATTACAAGACACTGACTTTTTTCCAGTATCAGTTTGTAATTTTATATTACCTTTTAAAGAAAATAGCACTGACGCAAAATGGGGAGTATCCATCCATCATATACAGTGAATGCATTTGATTCAAAATGTATCCATCTGTTTGGCTTCCTGATACATGGGCCTCTCAAACATCCAACATGGATTTAAAAAAAGTTTACATCTGAACATCTCAGAGATTCATTTTTATCCCAAAGGCAGATTTGTAGATCCAGGCATTTTTAAAATCTATCTTTGTTTTGAAATAAAATATACGTTTTTAACCCTTCTAGCCTCTTATATGCATGACTGCAAATATAATGCTTCCACTTTTCTATCTTGTTACCTCTTTTTATTTTACTTGGGAGAACGTTTAATGGCAGTTTGGACTGATATCTAAAATTTAATTTTTTTGAAGAACTGCTCTTGTTATTGGGAAAAGGTATTTTAGACAGTTAAAAAATATTATAGCTTTTAATATATTACCTATTATATGAAATTAAGGTGAAGAGAAAACCCCTAGTTTGATCAGCTTCTACAGAGGGGAATTTTACTTGTGTGCAGAGGATATAGTGGAAAAACATCAACTAAAATGCCAGTGTTAGTATACAAACACAAACCCCATTAAGAAAGTAGATGAAAGAAGCAGTTCACAAAGTCAATGGAAAACTACAATATTTAATAAATGCATATAACAGTTATATAATTAATAGCTATGTCTGTGTTTTTACTTTCTAAAACGACTTTGCCTGTTTTCAAGTTAGTTATTCAAAAGAGGCTATCGCTTCTAATAATAAAAGGCTGACAAATCTTAAATGATTATTATTCTGTGTCCAGAAGACTAATAGAATACGTAAGTTGATTTGTTTTCATTAATGAGTAAGCAGCATCAACTTGATTGGGATCACCCATTGTATTTTCTACTTTATTCTTCTTACTCTGTTACACTTTAGCCCACCCAATCTCCCATTCAGTTCATTTAAGACTCTGTGCACATATAGATGAGTGTGTGACAATCTATTTGTATGACTGTAGCCTGTTTGATTGGACTGGAGCAGTTTCAATAACCCCTTTATGTCTTCCTCTCTCTCCTTTTTACTTTATGTGCCCTCTGTCTTCTTTCTATGGCCCCTTCTCAATGGTAAGAAACAGAGTAATATACAGTAAATAGTATTCGCTTCCATGGGAATTAAAGGAACTGTATGTATTGCAGTTATGTTACCCCACTTGTGTGCAGACTAGCCTAAACGCCTGACTTGGCATGGCCAACACCACACCAGTAGACCTGCAGCTGCTGGAGTACTGTATTTGTAGCTTCGCTTACATATTTTATCCCATTCTGCATATATTATCTGTTTCTTTCTTAAAACTTTTACTTGGTTTCTGAAATTCTTTATTGTATAACTCTTATTCTTCTGAACTTTATACAGAATTAGCAGAATATATAATGACACTTGGGCAAGCAAATCCACTGCTAATAATCTATAAGAATGAATCTTTAAGAATTAAAGTGGAAAATAACTTAATTTACCAGATCAGATGTGAAACAGTAGAGTCTATTGTAACTACAATTACTTATTTACCTCTTTTGCAGGCTTAACCATGTCTAAGGGTATGCTAATCAAACTGCTCATTGTATCAGGCATTTACTTTCTTGTTTGAAACATGTTTTATGTGTTCTACACATGGCATACTTGTTGTATATACTGTACAATGGTCATAGTCAAAGTCTTGTGGTACTAGAAATTTGCAATCAGTCTCCAAAGTACAGGAGGATCTTTCTTGATTATTATTTGGAAACGCTGCAAGAAGTCTGTAGTAGAGTCTGTAGTGCTGTTATAGGAAATGCAGACTCATAAATGGTAAACATGTCTGATAAGAGTACAGTGTAGTAGTGTTACCTTCCTGTTTAATTCTCACTAAATTTACATAATTTTACACATAATACATTACATACAATACATGACATTACATACATTACATATAATATATTACATATAATATATTACATACAATACATGACATTACATACATTACATATAATATATTACATATAATATATTACACAGAATACATTACATACAATACACGACATTACATACATTACATATAATATATTACATATAATATATTACACATAATACATTACATACAATACATGACATTACATACATTACATATAATATATTACATATAATCCAAATCAAATACCCCCTATCTATCTAACATACAATCTATTTAATATAAAATAAATCCTAACTATATCAAATACATCCCCCTATCTATCTAATATACAATAAATCCTAACTACATACACAGACCCTAATTCTAAGCTAAAATAAAATAATTACAGTCCTAACTACAGACACAGACCCTAATTCTAAGCTAAAATAAAATAATTACAGTCCTAACTACATACACAGACCCTAATTCTAAGCTAAAATAAAATAATTACAGTCCTAACTACAGAGACCCTAATTCTAAGCTAAAATAAAATAATTAAGACCACTTACCTTTAAGATGTTGCTTCAGATCACTAACCTAGGGGTAAAACAAAACAAAATAATTAGTACAAAACATTAACATGAAATAAATAAACATTATATACATTCTAAATATTATACTCCTTTCCATCATGTCCCGTAATTGTTTAGCTCTTCCGGCGCGGCCCTGTTAAAAAAACACAATACATTAATACATTAATACAATATATAAACAATAAATAAAATAAACATATAAACATCTAAATATACATTTAACTTACCTCCCCGCTATGTCCCCGGCCTTCTCCCCTTCAGCCCCAGCTGGGCCGCGGAACCGTCCGCGCTCTAAAAAAAAACAAAAAAAAAATTGCAGACCTCCCCGACGCTAATGAGCCTCCCGGAGTCCTTTCCGGGAGGAAATTGGCAATAGTGGTTCAAACCATGACTGATGATGTAATAAATAACAAAAACTTTTGATTATGTATTAGGTATTCCCCCACCTCCCACTTTTAAGAAAAGTGGAAATGGGGGTAGTTACAAGGAAATCAAATGTTACAATGGCTATTTCCTGTGGGGTGTATCACCACTTATTGCAACTCATACTAAGTCTTAGTACATCTTGCTTTTTCTGGCTTTCAATGTTATCACTAAAAGGTTTTTCACAGAAGTATCTAACATCACTGTATGTTTATTAAAAACATCATGGTATGAAGTAATATTGAGTTCTATACCCCATCTGAATAAATCTGATATAGTTCATATGAGTATGTAGTTAGAGAAATATGGAAAATGGTTATTTGATGCTGGTAGCAAGACACTACCCCAAGAACTCAGCTACTCACATTTCTGCTCCTCACAGTGTCTGAATTGTTGGCCTCAAAATTATCCATAAGGTTATGGATGGACCGCAAAGTGTTGCTGAGGAACTCGGTGGAAAGTTCTTTTCATTCTTCGGTGTCAGAGTCACTGTTTTCCCGGGCTTTCTCAATTGCCTTTTCCACCAGTTGTTGCAGGTCCTTGTTGGTCAGGCTCTCCCCTTAAGCTTGTACTAAGCCCTTGATGTCCTGGGCATCTGCAAATCTCAGTCCAGCCGTATTCACCAGGTCTACTATCTCCGCTATGATGGACTGTTCTGGTTGCATATCCACACACCGCTCTGGCCATATGTTCCTTTGCTTAGCTTTCAGACATTGCTGTGTCACTTCCCTCCAGGACAAATTGATGTTCATTAGGCCCTCATGATGGCATACTTTTTCGAGAAATTCATTGTTGTTTGTTTGTCCTTGCTGTCTGTTTGGTCAATGAGCTGGCAGAATGTGTGGGGAAGATAATAGGCTTTGCAGGTCACAATGACCCCTTGATCCAGCGGCCAGTTGAGTGAATTATTGTTGGGTAGCAGGAAAACTACTTCCACAGCGATGCAGCAATGGAGCTCAGCCAAGTTGGTAGGGTTGCTTGGAGCATTGTCCATTAACGGGAGCTATTTGCCCTCAATCCCTTTTTCGGCTACAGTAGTGTTGCACCGATGGACAGCAATGTTTGTTTAACCAGTTCTTAAAGATGTCAATTGTGATCCAAGTTTTGCGGTTGATATTCCAAATGACCAGCAAAGTGGGTTAAGGAATGCCTTTCATGTCTCTGTGTGTTTTTGAGTGATACACCAGCAGTGGCTTGATCTTGTAGTTGCCACTGCCCTTCCCACCTGAAAGAAGCGTTAGTCAATCTTTGGCTGCTTTGAACCCCTGTGCTCGCTTCTGCTCATGGCATATGAAGGTGTGGCTTGGCATTCTCTTCCAGAACAGTCCTGTCTTGTCAACGGTGAAGACCAGTTCTGGGGGATAAATGCCTGTTTCCACAATATCCTTCAAAGTGGCTGGAAAGGCCGCAGCAGCTTCAGTGTCAGCACTTGCCGCTTCTCTCTTCTTGAACCAGTTGAACCAACCTGTGTTGGCTCCTCTGTAACATCTGGAGTTTGGTTTTGGATATGGCCATTAATGCCTCTGGCCTTTTCATTAATGATGGCCTGGCTGAGAGGCATGTTACACTCTATCTTATTATCAATTTGTTTGACAGACGCTTCTCCATCTCCTCCAGGGTGTAGCATCTGGAGAGGGTAATCTTTTTTGTAGAAGATTCAGTGCTGGTGGTTGCTGAAGACTTGATCTTCTCCTTGTTATTCAGGATGGTGCGAATTCAGGATGGCTTAGTCCATCCATGACCTTATGGAGGTTGGCAGCTTTAAATCCGCTCGAATGTCCACTTAGCACTCCCCTTTCTCCATGTGGTCCAGCGCCTACATCTTGACATCAGAGGAATGCTCTGGAGCTTCGATTTGCCCCGTTGTTCCTTGCGCTCAGTCATTGACTGTAAATATAGTACAAAAAATACAATTCATATATATTTTATTAGACAATTTACAACCACATTATGAGAAACAGGGGAACAAGGAACATATTCTGTAACTTCTCTCTGGATGGTTGAGGTAGGAACTGGGGGTCTTTCTCTCTCCAGATAACATTTTGTTCTCTCTCTGTCTCTCTTCTCCTGTCTCTCTTAACGCTTTGATGCTGTTCTGAGCCTTAAATGGGGTCCTGCAAGGAAAAAACAGCGTTATCACAAAGCAGATCGTTCAACAGAGATCGGTGGCCAAAAAGAGAGCTGTAGCAGGGTTTAATGCAAAGCAGGGTATAACAGCAAAAAGAGAGCTATAGCTAAAACACACCCACTTATGATTCAGCTCTGGGGAAGTGATGTTACAAACATAATTCCTTTACTTTAACAAAATTGTCAATGGCTTACACAGCTTCTAATATTGTTAGTTTGGTACATACTTAAAAAAAAAGGGTCTTTTTTCTTGAATTGCATGGATCATTTAACTGCCATTGTTGCAGTAATATTTTTGCACTTCACATAAATGTATTTACTCCTTGTAGCACTTATTTTCATGCAACAAAAGCAAAAACAACCTTTTGTGAAATGTTCTATATGAATGAAGGTTTAGGTCATGGAATCAATCATTACATACAAAGTATCAACTATACAATGTACTTCCCCTAATTTACAGTGGGAAATTGTTGGCTCTTGTTTGAAAGGTGATGTATGTGTAGTTCATTGTATTGCCATTGAGGTACACGTTCTTTGCAAAGCTTAAACAGAGTTATTATGTATTTATGTATGTAGTGAATGCCGGTACTTTATGTAAATCCCACTGTACATGCAGTATTTTCGTATGGCTCTAAATGGCAGAATCTGAGTTTATTATGGGAAGTATGTGCGTCTTACAGTCCTTTAAGTGCAGGTGCAAAATATTTGACAAGTTGACATATTAATTACACCAAAGTGCTTAAAAGCTTGTTTTCATACTCCTCATTTAATGACTATGTGTGTTGGTACATTTTTGACACTTTAGAACTAAATATTGCAAAGGGTGTGCTAAATATATATTATTTGAATACAAAAAATGTAAGAGAACATTTAGAATTAAATTCACTATATAATTTGTGAGTTCATAACACTTCATATATATGTTTCTTTTACAAAGTTTTGCTGAATATCTTTTTATTTTTTAAACTGCTTTTTTGTAGACAATATTTGCATGCTGATTGCAACATTATTTGTTTCATGTTGTTTGACTGCCTTAAGTCCTTAAAGGACCACTTCAGTCCCATATGTATTGTATGCTCTTTTGAATAACTAGTCATCATTAACAGAAATACTTTTAAAAAATTACATTATTTTTCTTTACTGTGGACATCTATTATTTTATTCACTTTCCTTGATTTTACCTGGGATGTTGATCCTGGTTACACTTCCATTTAAGTTTCACAACATTGTGGCAGCCTTTCAGTAGAGCCGCATAGACATCCTATTTGCATCCCAGTTCCTTCATAGATCATTAATCAAGTTAGAAAAAGTCAACCTTTAGTAAAGCAAAATTTGTTATAATTTTAAAAATTCAAAGCTGCATTTATTTTTATTTTTTAATTTCTCATTTTGTCTGTTATTAAGTCAAGTTTTTCAAAGAATATCTGTACATATGCAATTTTAGTGGTCCTTTAATGCAATATTTTGTTTATATGGACATCCTCTTTGGTTCAAAACATATTCAAACATATAGTTCTACTTGAGGAGTGTTACATATCTGTCTAGGTGCTGTATAAAACATTGTCAGCTAATATGAGCATGTTCACTAACACAAGCTTTCTACAGCAACTTGTCATCCTGTTTTCTATCTTTGTCATTCAGTGTTTACTTCCCAAATACGATATTCTGATCTCAATGAGGGAATTACAGAATTGTTTTATGGGTAATATTCCTTCCACTCAGAAGCTGTTATATTTTACTTATTTTGTTAGGTTCAAGGTCTAATGCTAGAGAAAGTAGATCCACAACACTAACAGTGCCAGAACAGCAAAGAGCGACCCACCATCGTTCACGCTCTGTATCTCCTCACCGTGGCGACGACCAGGGCAGGACCCGTTCACGTTTACCAAATGTGCCATTACAGAGGTATGCTATAATTATTATTATTTATAATGGTTACCGTACATTTTTATATTCTGAAATTGTTATGCCGTTAAATATTTTGCAAATAAACAATAATTTAGTAACAAAAATTGTATTATATGGTCTAGTCTCTATAAACATTTTCTTCTCTTTTTCGAAATAATGAGCATAAAATATTGATATATATTTTTAAAATACTGTGACAATGGCTTATTCACAATATTATATATGTAACCCAATTTTACTGCATCCTGTCTATTTTTCATTGTGTAATGCAGAGTTTTAGAACATAGATAGTGTCAAATTGTTAAGCAATATGCATATTGATTTAATACACACAACATGAACTATAACCTAGGGTTACATTTCTATATCTTTAGCAATTTTTTTAAGGGTTGTGAGGCATTCATACATTTTTACTTGCCCAAAATATAGTCTATGGCCCCTAGCCTGTAGCCTGTAAACTAATTTGCTATTCAATTAGCGTCTTTTAGATAGCAGCAAACGAGCTACAGGTTACAGGCTGAAAATCTCTGCGGTTGTCAAAATTGTAACTTACAGCCCATCTAAGCCTTTGATCTTTCAAGCCCGCATAAGTTACAATCGCTAAAATCACAAATCGCTATTCAATTGCTACAATCCTAAAGCCTGCAAATGCAGAAGAAAATCCTACGAGTACCAGATATGACTCGCACAGGGTTAAATACCTGTTTTCTAGCACTGTAAATGCACATTAATAAACTATACTGCACTTTATAAGGCTCAAGCTCGCAAATCTGCAATATTTTTTTTTTTATGTCTCATTTCAGTGTCATATCAATATCGGGAATCAATGAGTTATTACATATCAGGCCACCCACATGGACTAAAATAGTATCGCCATTAATTTTTTATATTTTGTACATTGCCGAATTGCGAGTCTGATCGCATATAGGACCTCTAAACGCTAATTGATTGACGTTTAACCTCCATGTTTTACTGACGTAATGAGGAAGGTCTCATTTACTATTGGCTGTTTCTAAATCAGTAGTTACGGCCTTGCTTAATTGATCATGTTCGCGCTCTGAAATGCTACTTACGACTGCATGGTTTACGGGTTTGGCTTTCGGACCGTAAATTGTAGGATTGTTCAATTGAATCGCTCTATAATTGTATCAAATTTCAAGCCCACAAACATATGGCCTGTATAACGTAATCTGCAATTGAATAATGCCCTATGTCTTTACCTGATGCAATAAAGACAATAGAATCTTTTTAAAATGTAGTTTTATGGGTGTTTTTGAAAGGCATACTGCACATATAGGCTGTATGCCAGAGTGTCAGTAATGGGGAGCACTGAGTCAAGAAAATGTATATGTTTATGATGGGGACGGTCACCTGGGAGCTGCTGTGCACACAGCATGGCGGGGCGAGTTTACAAGGGTTGAAATGGCTGAAACTGAGTTCTGCCCATTTCTGATTCACTGTCTGCCTACACAGAACTTTAAAAAAAAAAACAATAGTGGTCATTTAAGAATATTGTGTTTGTCAACAGATGCACAGCAAGTGGGTTTAGGGATCAATAGTAATATTAACAGCATTTTGATTAACTTAAGCAGATCAAATTAATTGATAGGAGTTTATTTACTTTTGCTTAAAATACCTTCTTGGCAGTATCTCCTTTATAAACAAACCAGTCTTCACTGAACTGTCCTTTAGACTGTAAGTCTGCGAGTTGTAAATCTTGCTAAGTGCTTTAGGGAAAGCACTATGTACGTTTGATTTTAAGGTCAAAGATAGGGCCCTCCATTTTTTTACATTGTGTTAATATTGTTTTTGACTGGAACTTACCCCTGTACAGCACAATGGAATATGTTGGTGCTTTAGAAATAATGGAAATAATAATAACAACAACAACAGTATATTGTGATGCAGCAAAGAGCTTTAGTTTGCACATTATCGAATATAGCATGAAAACTTCAGCCTTAAAAGTTCGGTCATGCCATAACGGCTTTTGTATACAGATTGTAACAGGTAAATAAGCGAATGAACATCAGCATGCGGAAATGGCACTTTCAGCCTAACCTGCAGATATGAACCTATTTTTTATTTAAGCTTATAGATGAAATATCCATTGTTAAATCCTGTACCTCATGCTATTGTTATGCTAATCCCTAGAAACAATTGTGTTTTTCTTATAACAATTTTTAGGAGTCTAGATGAAATTCATCAAATGAGACGATCACGTTCTCCAACAAGACACCATGATGCCTCCCGCAGTCCAGTTGATCGCAGGTCCAGGGACTCGGATAGCCAGTATTTGTCTGAACAAGAAAGGTATGTTTTCATAAACTGAAGTGGCACCTTGTGGGAGTGTAGCTATCCTCCTATTTTTCTCTTATAATTATTCATAGGATTGCACATAGACTATTTTTGTGCTCTGAAAATGTTGCTTTCAATTTTTAAAATATATACTGTAGGTGAATAATGGTGAACATTACACATTGTAGTACATCCTCCACATCTTAACAATACTGTCTAAGGCGTATAAAAAAAACTTCTACAATAAAAACATGAAATTTGTAATTATGCAGTGTTTACACTGAAATCGGAGGTTCTTTGGAGTGGAACATTCAAGTGTCACTTTAAGTCTCATCCCATGTCATTTGGATCATTTTATGCTTTGTAAGCAACCTCAATGTCTTGTGTGTCAGTACGTTTAAAAATGTTACTGGCACATGTCTTGTATATGTATTCTATACTTTGTAATCTACTGGAATCCTTGTATATAACATTATGAAAGTGTTAACAAGTGTATAAATAAAGAGTAATAAACATTATATAACACAGACAACTGATTTTGTGTAACAACAGGTAACTTATTTTTTTACTGATTTATGTAGCAAAAATCCTAAAAGGCAGTAATATGCTTTTAACATATGTTAGCAACCTAGATAGTATAGACATTAGGGAAATCTAGAAAGGGATATGCAAATAAAACATTTCTGGGTCTATGTATTATTATTATTATTATTATTATTATTATTATTATAAATTATCAACTTTTCAGGCTTGTAAATGATGACCATGATTTGCAAGTCAAGTCATTACATAGAGTATAACTAGTTAATATACTAAATGCCAATTTATTAGCTACCTAAGTTAAAATACAGTTAAGATCATAGTACATAAGTAAAATGCATTGATATGCTATATGCTATATTACATATGCTATATTACATTTAGAATATGGCATATTGCTGCTTAGATTGTATAAAAAGAAAACACATATCTTATAAGCACATGAATAATCTGTATTCTCTAAATGCATTCATCAACAAAGGACACAACAAGTTAACTGTCTTGGCCAAAAAACATTTTTATGCAGTGCCCTTGCAAAAGTATTCACCCCTCTTGGCATTTTTCATGTTTTGTTGCCTCACAACCTGGAATTAACATGGATTGTTTGAGGATTTGCATCATTTAATTTACAGAACATGTCCATAACTTTGAAGATGTTTTTTTTATTTATTCTGAAGCATACAACAAATAGGACAAAATAACAGAAAAAGTCAATGTGCATAACTGTTCACCCCCCTAAAGTCAATACTTTGTAGAGCCACCTTATGCAGCAATCACAGCTCCAAGTCGCTTTGGATAAGTCTCTATGAGCTTGCCACAACTTAATACTGGGATTTTTGCCCATTCCTCCTTGCAAAACTGGTCCAGCTCCTTCAAGTTGGATGGTTTGAGCTTATATATCCCTGTATTTAGCACCATCCATCTTTACCTCAACTCTGACCAGTTTCCCAGTCCCGGCTGCTGAAAAACCTCTCAACAGAATAATGCTGCCACCACCATGTTTCACTTTGGGGTTGGTGTTCTTTGGGTGATGTGATGTCTTGGGTTTGCGCCAGACATAGCGTTTTCTTTGATCAGTCATCAGATCAGAGCACCTAACTCCATACATTTTTGGAGTCTCCCACTGCCATTTTGTTTTTTTGCTGAAAGTAATGGCTTTTTTCTGGCCACTCTGCCATAAAGCCCAACTCTTCGTAGCGTACGGCTTATTGTCGTCCTATGTACATATACTCCAGTCTCTCCTGTGAAACTCTGCAGCTTCTCCAGGGTTACCTTAGGTCTCTGTGCTGCCACTCTGATTAATGCCCTCCTTGCCCGGTTCGTGAGTTTTGGTGGGCGGCCGTCTCTTGGCAGGTTTGTTTTTGTGCCATGTTATTTCCATTTGGTTATGATAGATTTGATGGTGCCCCTAGGGTCATCAAAGATTTGGATATTTTTTTATAACTAACCCTGACTTGTACTTCTCAACAACATTGTCCCTTACTTGTTTGGAGAGTTCCTTGGTCTTCATGGCAGTGTTTGGTTAGTCGTGCCTCTTGCTTAGGTGTTGCAGCCTCTGGGGCCTTTCAAAAAAGGTGTGTATATATAATGACAGATCATGTGACACTTAGATTGCACACAGGTGGACATCATTTTACTAATTAAGTGACTTCCGAAGGTAATTGGTTGCACCAGAGCTTTTTATGGGCTTCATAACAAAGGGGGTGAATACATACGCACATGCCAATTTTCTGTTTTCTATTTGTAAAGAATAGTTTTATGTATAAATTTTTCTCATTTTTCTTCACCAACTTAGACTATTGTGTTCTGATCCATCACATACAATTCAGATTAACAGAACATTGAACTTAAGGCTGTAATGTAACAAAATAGGTAAAATGTCAAGGGGGGTGAATACTTTTGCAAGGCACTGTATATCATAAATCTTAACAATATAGCACATAAACAACATTCCCATACCATTTATGCCTTTGCACTATTCTCTACAAGCTAAAAGATATATGGATGTACACAAATGTATTACCTATGTACACGTTTTGCATATGCTTTGTCATTGCTTAAATATTACAAACAAAATTATTTAAAACTCAAAGAAAAAAATCAAAATTTTCACAGATTAAATAACTATTGTATTAATTATTAGGGACTTGCCTAAATGTCGTCAAGTACAATCAAAATCTAAGCATTACTGCTATTTATTTAAAAAAAATCATGGAATATGTTACTTTACTGCATACCAATTTAAATTTCAGATTTGATTTGTGATTTGCTCAGTCCTCCATTTGCTACATGAACTGCACTGTAGACAAACTATATTCTGTCCAGTCACAATGCAGGAAAATACATTATATAGGCGGTCCTATATTTAAAGCTTAACTGTTGTTTAATTTAATTCACTATTATTCCTGTTTGTATAGTGAACTTCTTATGCTGCCCCAAGCAAAACGTGGACGAAGTGCAGAGTGCCTACATACTATCAGGTACAGTAAATTGAGAAACCCATATGGATGGCTTGATTAAATTAAAGCAATATTGGATTTTTAAAATGTAGATTTATGGTAGTAATAATAAAAGCACATTATGAATATCATCTCCTGATTAGACTTAAAAAAGCTTTACATTGGCAGTCCATGCTTACTGACTGATATTTACATAATAAAGTAGCATTACTAAAAATAGGAATGTCCATTGTTCTCATATTATCATTTATTCTTGCTTTTGGGTGCTTTGGGAAATATTAAGTTGGCGACATACAGTTCCATGAGCTTATGATAGACACTGCACAGCACACTATACTAGGATTAGTGGTGTTTAACTATCTTTGAATATTCTAATTGGACTTGTTTAAAAATATATATATAAATTCAAATGTTTTGTTGGGAGCATTGCTTTAAAAGCTTTTGTAGCCTAAAAATACTTTACAGATATACACAATGTTGTATTTCATTATTAGTTCATATTTAAAAGGAGATTGAAAAAATACATTTTGATTGGTATACGCCCATCACCAGGCCAATCTTGTCAACCCATTCTAGTTATCAAAAACATCAGGTTTAGTCCTCAGGAATTAATTTAATGTATTTGTCATTTTAACTTCTGTTGGAAGAAAACATACTGCTTATCGACCCCACAATTTGTAGTACTTTTGCAAATTATTTCTGAATCAATCTAAACTATATTTCTTAATTATGGTTTTATTGGCTTTTCAGCAACAATTTTTAATATCTGTAAAATATACGGTAATAAAATCATAAGGAACCATATAAATATTTATATAAGATAACTAAGAGATAAGCATTGCAATGTTATATTATTATTATATTAGTAAATACAGTGATAGCAATGAACATGTTCATGAAGAGAAAGACTTTACTGATATATTATTTTATCATCATATATCTTAAAGTATATTTGTGTTAATTTGAGCAGTTTTTAGAAGCAGAAATACTTTATGATTACTAATACTTTCTCACTGAAGATTTTGAAAATGCCAATTTACAGCTTATAGATCCTGCTGCTTCAAAGTAACCTGTTAAATACTTTTGATCAGATAAATAGCAGACTTTACAAGCTTTTGCCAAAATTGTTATCTGATTACCAAAATACAAAAGGAAAATAACGAAAGAATTTTTTTTGCCATTGGTTGTAATAAAATAAATCCTAAAAGGCAGTAATATGCTTTTAACAATTCTACGTACATACTATTATTTTGAGTACTTTTGTAAAACATTTGTTGGCTGTTTTTCTAGGAAATAAATCACTATTTTCAAGTAACACCTTTATTAATAGTCTTGCACTTAACTCTATGGAGAAATATAAATGCTTTTCTTCTCAAAAGTACTTTGAATTCCTTTTATTTCTGCTGTTGTTACTTATATATAAAAGATTGTTTTTTTATGACAAATAGAATAAAATATATTGAGTCAGATAAATTGTCTTATAATAGACTGTTTGCAGTAGACATAAACCAGAAATGTCCATGCATGAATTGCTATATTATTTTTACATTACATTACATTTTTACATTTATTTTATTTTTTTTAAGTTTTGAGTAATGAATATTTGCTTGAAATACTAATTGTCCCAAAACATGCTTGTAGTAGTAGTAACACACATATTAGCTTCTATAGATAGTGAACATTTGTTGCAGCATAACACAGGAATAGTATATATTTATGCATTCACTTCTAAATCTGATTGAATAAGGGATACAGGAATACCAATGCAAAGCAATATGATACATACTGTAGAGAGTCAGTACACAAAATCCATTCTTCTGAGAAGTGTGTGCATTCAGTATGGGAACAGACAGGATTTTTAGTAAGATGACGTTTTGCAAACCTGAATATGAAGATATAGAGCTTGTTGGTCTTGCTATTTTCTCTCAGCTTCTAAGTAAAACTTAATTCTTGTATACTATCAGAAGTTATTAGTATTAACCAATAAAGTCTAGGAAAGTCATGCCTTCTTTGACATTTACAATATAACACCACTTCTACATTTTACCTGTTGATAAACATCATTTCTAATTTAAAGTTATTGGAACATTTTATCCAGCACCACCTAAAACAGGCCTTTTAAGTAAACTAGAGACATGTTGTAGTCTCTGATTTCCAAAAGGCAGTCACTTGATTGTCTTATAAGAACTGAGCACTGTGCAGAGAGTGATGATCATTACCTCACTGCATTAGCAACCCTGCACTTTCACATTACAGTTGACTGGTTGTTGTAGCTCATGTCATTTATTCTACTAAATAAACACATTATAAACACATTTTCAAATGTAAATCTTGCATATATGATTGAGCTAGTCAAGCAAGTAAGATTTATTATTTAATGATATTAATTTATTTCTTAATTTATAAATGTGCAAAAAGTGGATCTCCAGAAAATAGTATTGACTTTTCTTTAGCATGGGTTCAAAAAACATGGAACATATTATATTTTATGACTCAGTTATATTGTTGCATATTGTCTGTTTAGCCTCACACTGTAATCTTCATAATGAATTCATATCATATAGTTCATCCCAGCAGCAGCATCCTATTTTTCACTTGTTACAGATGGCCCTGGTTCTTCCCTGCAGATAAACTTTAATATCATCAGGCTATACATTGCTAACTTCAATTTGCAATCATTTATCATGAAGCAAGATTTGTACAGCAATAAAATATTTTATTTTTATTAAATGTTATCTGTGTAAACTATTAAGTTGACTTTATTTGTTATTAAGTCAATTTTGGTAAATATGGAGAGTGATTTCAAGTTGTCTGATCGTGATAAACCTTATTCCTGCTTCTTCCATATATCCTTAAGTACCAGTAGCATGGATTCTTATAACAGGAGCCTTTCTAGAAATGCTGCCTTCACCTTCATTTTATTGGAGAGTTATTGTATATATGAGAAGAATGACAGCTTCAGTTATGTATCTGTATATTACAAACATATTCATAGGCCCCTAACTGATAAAGCACTGCAGTAAACTTGTATTATTCATCATTAACACGTCTTACTACTAATGTCTGTGCAACATACCATTGTACTGAAGTGTGGTGTTATCCCTCCTATATACGATAAATTGCAGAACAAGTGCTGACCACATATCTCTAACCATTGTGAACATGTTACCTTTGTGTCCTATTTGCTGAAGTATTATTGCATTCTTTCTTTGTGTTCTCTTGTGTTCTGCAATACACAAGAAATACTGTTAGGCACAGTAAAACTTTGCCACCCAAGATGCCTTTACTAGAGTATGGTTCTAATTGGAAACTTTACAGGTAAGAATTGTCTTGTGGAGTCTCTTTTGCTAGTTATGTTGTCAGTGTGTGAGTCAGTGCATCTACCCAGAAAACCTAAAAGCGAATACGTGTGTTACCGTATAGAAACGTTGTGTCAACATTGTCGCTTTATGAACATAGTGTAATGTACAGTATGTAGTGTAAATATGTGGTTTTATTTATTACTCTTGTCGATATTCCAGTTCATAACTTCTAGTTTTCTTTGATGCTTGTGTATTGAAGCAGGGCTCTTCAACTCATTAAAAATGTATATTAAAAATATATAAGTGTAAGTATAGGATGATAAGACTGAAATTATGTACGTCAATTTCAGAATAGCAGTGATAACACATTACTCATATCTTAGTTATTACAAAGTAATTTTCCTTTTTATCCAAGCTTATGAATGAATATCAAAGAAAACCTCTTCTTGATCAAATACCATGGCATTAACAGGTCATTAGTTGAAGAGCCCTGTAATGTAAATGTTCGTTTCATGTTTTTTTGACTGCTAAAAATGATCTTCTTATAATGTCTGTGATAAAAGCTCTTAGGATTTGTAAAGTGTTTATCAAACTAAGCAAAATTGCACTTTTTATATGCAATTTAGGAGAACAACTAAAATGGGTGAAAAACAAGTTTAGTGTTATGTACAGAATTTAATTAGAAAAATACATTTTAATAATGTAGATGAGAATGTGAAATATGTTCATCTAGTGCACAGAAAATGATTTTCCTTGGTTCCTTGATCCTCAGTTATATTTAAGATATCTTGTAAGTATATTTTATTCTCTTTAAAAAGTTGTCATTTTAACATTTCAACTGCCATTTATGCATTTGAATTTTTCTTTCTCATGCAAGCGGTTTCAAACATGCTTTATTTATTTATATTTTGTTAAGATGTCCAGCAAGCATTGTCATCATTACTAGTTATTCTCTACCAAAACATTAGGCCCATTGCAGACTTACAACACAATGCAATACAAAAAAAAATATTTTGTAATCATGTCAGTAATAAAAGATATGATTATGTTGGAGCCTTTGTGGGATCAGCAGGAGTCCGACATGTTGAATTTCTCTCCATAGGAATAGCTCCATATGGAAAACATACAGGCATATCTTCTTTACCTGTTACTTAATTCAAACTGATATAAGATCATTTGACCCATGCACTTTTCAAAGGATCCATTTGTTAACACTACTGCTTTAAAGTTGCAAGTTTCATACAAATCTCCCTCCCTTGCTATAAATAACAGTATTACCAATCCAGTGTTTTTTCATATATACTGAGTCCTGAGAGACTGATATAGATTATCACAATGTTCTTGCAGTAAATGCCCTTTTAAATTGTCTTCAACCAATACAGACAATTCCCTGTTGCCCAACCAAATTGACCTTTCAATTCGTTCAAGTAAATCTGTAAAGAAATGGTTCTCTGCAGACGTGTTTATCTGCAGATTTATTCTACATTATAACAACAGCTAAACCCAGGAGGGCTTAGAGTGGTGAAATGTAGTAACATAACCAAGAAGCTCATTTCCAGGAAGAGACATGGAGATGTTCCTGCTATCATAACCTGCTTCTTTATAGTCATGCATATTTTTTACATCTTATGCAAAGAAAACATTACTTTTTATGATTTTCTATCTAACATTGTATCCCTTTCTTTGTTTTTTCTTTTCTATTCTTCTTTCTCTTCTACCACTGGATGCAATGCACTGGCACTAGTGAACTGCAGCCCTCCCTTGACAGGGCTAGAAGTGCTAGTACCAACTGCTTGAGACCAGATACTAGTTTGTATTCACCAGAACGAGAAAGGTATAAAATAAAGACTTATTCATTCTTGTCATGTGTCGTAGTGATTTTCCTTTTTGTCATGTTAATCTTTTACATGTCATTCCGTATTTTTGTTTGTTCAGTCTGTGTCATGCCGTGTGTCTTGTTGCTTACACATGCTTTTTTTAATTTCTTAAAGGATCATCTGCCAAAAAAAAAAAAACTGGATAAGTAGCACTATTTGTTTTTATTTTATTTATTTATTTATCACATATCTGGCAAGTCAGAAGTACATCTTACCAGATGGAGTCTTTTAGTATTGGAGGCTATCAATATAATCTTGCCTTAACTAGCAGTCAGCTCAATAGCAGCTAAAGTGAGGCTCTCCAAGGCTTAGATCACTTTGATCTGGATTGATTTATCAGTGGATTTATCTGAAATTAACCGGCTACTAAAGCTGATTATGAGCAACAGTTTTTTTTTCTTTAATAAATAAAGCCTTTAATGTAATTGTACTATGAAGTAGTAGGTAACAAATTAAAGGCTGTGTTTGTTTTTTGCCCATTATCAAGTGTGATTCTTCAAAACGGTATTCGCTAAATATGAGGTTTTTTAGTGCCATGGAAAGTCTATCTTAGGTAAACCTACTGACAGATTTAGCATGAGCAAGGCGGTCTGAACTCATCACAATCTAACAAAACGTAGTGATTTCATCCTGAAAAAGGCACTGATCCTTTTATCTAGATGTAATATTTAGTGACTTAATTGTAATCCTTGTTTTTATTCCAGCAGGCTAAATTTCACATGTATGTGTGTATGCTAACTTCCAAAATTTAAGATTTTGGTAATGTCTCCTCTTTAATACTGTACACAATGTATGTTTTGGGATTAATTAAGCATTGCAGCGGCTCCAATGTGTTTGATAGACGCCATTTCTTATTGACTAAATACAAATTTAGTCCATAAGAAATAGATATTACAGCCTTTCGCAAAGCATTTGTAGTGCTTATTGGAAGGGATGTTAATTGGTTTGGTTTACAATTATATTGTTTTATTTTAAACTTATTATTTGAATATGTTTTATGTGTTTTATTGTTTGTGACAATGTACAGTTTAAATCGATTTGTTACAAAAATGGAAAATAATTTCATCAACGCAAGCTTCAGGGTCTAGCTATATAGGAATGTATGTCAAAATAATACACAGTTTTATTTATAAGAAAATAGGCTACTTATTGTTGAATGTAGAAATGGTAGACATGTGATTGTTGCTCAATAAGGTCTCCATATCTGACACATCTTATTTGATAAATACGTTAATTATCATGGTCTCCCATCCTGGCTAGTTCTCCACTTCTCCAGCTCTCATATTTTCCAAGTGTGGGGAACTAAATGTTAATTCTGTTTTATTTTTTTTACAGAAAAAGCAATTTTCAGTTGTAGGGAAAGCATAGTTTATCTTCTTCTACCAGCATTTAAATGTTTGGACATTCATTCCCACTCTGATTTATGTTGTTAGTACATCTCATGGTAGTCTCCAGTGTCATGTACTGGTGAGAGTATATTTGTGTGGTTAAAACCCATGTTCTATGACACATGTGTGTTATATACTTTCTTCAGTCATTCCAAAATTAAATTTCAGAAGACTTCTAACTTACCGAATACGCATGACTTAAGATTCTTATTAAAAAAGCAATTTAATGCAGAATATGTGATAAACTTGAATTGCAATGTTTTGTGCTTTGAGAAATTAAAATTGTAGAAATTAAATGCATTCACTTGTGCTTTATATCCTCCCCAAGCTAAATGTAACATTTTCAAATGTGTGATTCTGATGCCTATTCAAGCATATTATCCACCTTTTTAACTTGTGAATTACATTACTTAAAATTACATAAATTAGTCAACAAAATAGACGTGCTATATTTATTGACACATTTTATTATTTTAGTTTTTTGTAACTTAAAGTGTCCATTTCTACCTGATATCACAATAACCCAGTCATCCAATACAGTTTAATACAGTGTAATCAATGCATTGTGAATTTTTATTTTGTTCCTAGATTATAAAAGATATGTGGGGAACAAACAGCTCATTTGTTTAATCTTTGTTGTCAGTACTCACTTCATGAAATGATTATATATGTACACTATGTGAATTCATGCTTCATTGTTCCATTTCTTTCTTTTTTATTTTCTTTCCTCTACTTTTGTTTGTTCCTTTACCATTTCATCTCAGGCAGCCCAGGAAAGTGGAAAGATCTAGCAACCAGAAACAAAATAGGAAAATCACTGTTTCTGAAATAGAAAGGTAGGAGAGATTTTAATGCATATAACAATGTCTAAAATCTTCCTCCTTAATCTGAAACTCTTTAGCAGTACAAACTCTTGCGTAACTCTATGTTTAATATTTTAACATAGCAAGCTGGCCATATTTGTTGGAAGTGTTTTTATATATTTTTATTTATGTAAACTGCAACCATTTCACAGTCTGTAACAATATGTTAAGTATATAATTTTATCATCACCTAAAGCCAATCTTAAGATGACACAGTGTTCATGTGCATAATCATTTGTAGAGCAGTTTTATACCTGTGTTATGTGATGGCTATACCACCAATATATTACATTTTTTATTTATCATGTGAATCCTGTATTATTATTATTATTGTTATATTTTATTTGTAGAGCACCAACAGATGCCGTACTTCTAGGGGTACAATAAACATGTGGATAACATTTGACATACATTTGAAGACAGTAAAGATATAACCAGACTGCTCATATGTACATATGCATTGGTTCATGAGGAGATGAGCACCGTGCTCTCATGAGAGATTCTCATCTAATACTGGTGGTAGAGATCTGAGATGAGAGAACTGCTTGATGGATATATGTTATAGACAGTGAAAGAAACAGGATAGTCTTGTTTGAAGTTAATAATGAAGTTTAAGAAGTAAGTTGTATGCTTCTCTGAACGGATGATTTTCAGATAACACATAAATACATGAAGACTAGGGGAAAGTCTAGTGAAGCGATTTGGGGGATTCCAAAGTGTGGGGGCAGGCCTAGTCAAGTCTTGTAGGTGAGCATGGGAGGAGGTAATGATAGACGATGATCGCGTATCGGCCCCTCAAACCGAATTGATTGACATGTAACATCCATGTTTTACTGCCTTATTAATGACAGTCTCATTTTTACTGGCTGATTCGAAATGGGCAGTTACGGGCTTGCTGAATTGATCATGTTCCCACCCTGAACTGCTACAAACCAGTGCATGCTTTACGGCTTTGGCTTGGGGCCCGTAACTTGTGGCCTTGAGCAATTGAATAGCATCGCAATCGGAGACCAACAGAAGCCTGCAACATACCTGCAGACATACGGCCTACTCCCATCGAGTTACGGGCTTCTAATTGAATGTGGCTCCATGCGTCTTGTATGATTCAATTAGTGCTCAGAGTCTTAAAACTTAGTAATAATGGCTAATTTGAGTTAGTACCTTTTGAGGAAAGATGTTCAAATGCTTTTCAGAGAATGCTTAAAATGTGGGCCATAATTAGTTTACATTGAATTATACCATTGTTTTTAAAAAGCGTTTATGGGGAAAAAAATTCAATTGTAATATTTAATGTTTTGCTATTGTACCTTAACAATGTACTATAATAGTTATTAGCTTGTGATTAAAGTCTGCAAGATGCGTACTGTGCAGGCATCACTCACAAACTACTATTCCTAAAGATAATGAAATCACACAACAGTTGGCGCGTAACAACTCTGCATGTGCGACAAAGTCACGCATGATCCATGGCGATGTCCAACTTGAGGGACAGAGAGTAAGGGAGAGAGGGAGGGAGGGAGAGAGAGAGGGTGGGAGACAGAGAGAGAGGGAGGCATAAAGAGAGGGAGGGAAGGTGTGTGAGAGAGAGAGAGGGAGAGGCAGAGAGAGGTGGAGGGAGAGGGAGGGTGGGGGAGACAGAATCAGGGAGGCAGAGAAGGAAGGAAGCAGGGAGAGGGAGAGACAGAATACACAGAGTGCAGAGAGAGGGCACAAAGAGAGACAGGGACAGAGAGAGAGAGAGAGCACACAAACAGAGGGCAGAGAGAGAGAGTCAGCACAGAAAGAAACAGAACATACAATTGAACATAACACATGATACCATAATTTATGACGGGCAAGTTACTAGTATTCCTAATATCAGAGCTACTGATTGTTAGTTAGAGTCAGTTTATCAATAGAGGACAATCTTAATCAAATTCGGGATTTAATAAGGCTAATAGAGCTATTATTTTTTAAGAAATCAATGCTATCTCTATGGAGTGCAAATAATCTTAATTTAATAAACCTGCTGTTTTATTGAAAAACAAAATGCAGCCAAATTGTAGCCTTTCAAAATGGATTCATTAGTGCTAGTTTTAAATAATAATCAAGTTGCTATAACTAAAAAGGTTGATTCAATATAACTAAAGTATATTGTGATTGTGATTATATTAGCTTGGCCCCTGTCTGACATTAACTCTTAGTTATTACCAGGTGGAAATCTTATTGATTTCCCTGGCTGGATGTACCAGAATATTTATTTCTCAGGTCAGTTTTCAGATGGATGAAATCATTTAGTAAACTTGTAATTTTTGCTATTACTTGTAATGGCTATCCATGAAATGTCTACAATCTTATCTAGATGTGAACTGTACCATCTCATTTATTGATGTATTGTGTGAGGACTCCAAGTTTGGAATTTGCTATAACAATCACACATGTATGGAGCATACATGTGGATGCGCTAGTTCATGTATGTGCACTGGGGTAATGTTAAGATAAAAAAACATTGACTTATATCAGTAAGTCCATCCACTCAAGTGAATACCGTAGATGTTACAAGCAGCACTTTACCACAGAGCAGAAAGCAGATAAACATATACAGGATTAAAAAAAACAATGTTAACAATTCTGCTAATTGGAATGCAAATGATGCTCATGTTACCAAAGGTAGTTCCTAACAATGCTTAATGGCTTGGCTAAGTTGTGTTACACTGGTGAATTACACATGCTTTGGTGATTCTTTTTCTTATTTAATATTGAATAATGTCTTACAAGTGTCTTTCTGAGGAACACCAGTGCCATAATGAATGTGATCTATCAGTAGCCTAACTACATGTATACTGTAATGCTTATTACATTCTGTTGTGGAATTTAAATCTAATTAAAATTTCCTCTATGACTATTTTAAAATGACCATGCTATAGAAAGCAGTAACTTAGCTAAACATGTATAGTCTTGAACTGCTATTTTCTTTCATATTCTGAAAATGCTGAATATAAGATAATTTCTACATTCAGGTGCAGAATGGAGTCACAATCCAACACAGCTCACCATACTCTGACTCAGGTCTAAATGGGTATAAGGCATGTTACAGGATACATACAAATACAAACTACTATGTACTGTGAAAACATCAAAATCAAGACTTCATGTGTTTAGATCAGAAATACTGCTGGGTTTTTAGAAATATAGTTGAATTTTAGTTGCATATTTACTAAATATTAGAATTCATTATGTACCTAGCAAGGAAAGTCCATAGTTGTATAAGCTAACAGGACATTAGTTCTGGTTAAAATAATTATTAATGGAGAAATGGAGAAAAAATAATAGAACACCTTAAAAAACATTGTTTGAATGTACTAATGGTACTAATGTGAAGTTAATGATGTGAATAACTACACATATCCAGTGTTTACCCTTAATAAGGAGGTATAACACATTTAGATAATTATGTGTGAATTTATGACATGATATTATACTTGACCCTGTCCAAAATAAAATATTCTGTTTTGTGCAGAATGTATTAGAAATGTTATAGAGTGATGGTCTATATCACAACAGCATTGATGTGCATGGAGCTCTGTTCAGTGAGTGGTTACACACATAGCAGGCTTCTGGTTCACTATGTACTATAATAAAACTCAAAGCTCGAATGTATAATGTTGTAAGACAATTGTAAATAACTTATTTTCTTTATAACTCTTACAGAAACCACCAACCAGGAAGCCAGTCATCCATTGCAGAATCTTCATGTAGTAGTCGAAGAGGGAGGCAGCTTCCACAGGTTCCTGTAAGAAGCAACAGTGTAGAACAAGGTAGCCCCAGTGGCCAGTCACACTTGCAGATTGTGCTTGTTTATTTTTAAAGTTGTGTTGATTGGTTAAATAATGTTGCATTCATTCTCTGTGTTTTTGATCATTAAGTGACTATTTCATTTTTCGTGTAATTTCCTGCTTGGTTAATTTAAGACTTGACTGGCAATCAATGTCTGGTTTCTTCTATTTTTATTATGTGTGCTTTATACATTTCTTTACTCCAGTCATATCTTACAAAACAGATCATTGTCCTATTGTGTCTGCTTATTAATGTGCTTAATTTTTCTATGTGAATTGTATAGAATTTCAAGCATGCATTTTTAATGAATTTCATACAGAAGCAAGTGATAGAAAGTAAAAATAGTAATGTATGTGCAAAAATGTGTTTATGTTATATTTCCATCCTAATGCTAAGATAATTTTATAGACATGTTTGTTTGTTTGTTTGTTTGTTTGTTTTTTAGAATAAATTATCAGTGATTCTTAACTTTAGTCCTCTCAGAACAGGTCAGGATTGGGGGATATTATTTTATGAGCACAGGCGGCTTACTCAGTGTTTCTGTTACAGAGATAACTGTGCTCTGGTAGGTATATCCTGTTGGAGTTCCTTGATTTGGGAACCAATGGTTTACGGTTTGCTACAGAAAGCAAAATAGAACCAATAGGTCATACTGACATAAGGATTTAGGATTCTTGACAATAGTTCCTTGTAAGGAAATCATACCCAGTACTGTCATTTTCAAAGACCTTTAACTTCAGGTTTTCATGTACAGAAGGTAGATAAAATGTGGAATTTTCATTGATTTATTGGAATCTGCATTGAAAAATAACCGGAACTGGAGCAGTGTGAATTAATTAGTAGAGTGTGTTTTACCATGTTTTATGGGAATGCTTAAAGTTTGGCTGAGACATAAGATGAAAATGAAGATATTATTTACATTGACATGCTTCCAATAAATGCAACTATTTCAAGTCTAAAGCAATACTAACAAAAGCTGGGACATAATAAATGACTGCTTGGCATAAGACATTACATTTTAAAGACTTTATTAGTAAAAAAACAAAACCTGGTCTGCCATTGTTCAGCAATGGTCATTGCTTTTTGTGTGAATTGCATCAGAAAAGCAATGGGAAAGGAAGAACATGTTTCTTTTGTATCAAAGTCATTTGATCACTAAATTTGAATTTAATATACATCAACATGATATACTAAAGTAATTACCAGGAAATTCTGTTTGTTAAACTGCAAACAAATGTGTTCATTTAGATTGTTTCGTCATCATGTTCTCATTTATTTTGAGTGTAATGTATTATAGTCAGTGGCCAGGCTTATAATGGGACACTTTAACATTTAATTCAGTAAAGGGTACATATACAAATATATAGAACATCACCAAAATATATTAAGGAACCATTATTCAGAACGGGTATGTATATAGAAAATATGCAGAAATGTACCTTCTGAAATATGTATTGTATTGTAAATACTGAACTTTGAAATCAGTATGAATGATATTACTGAATGGTAGGTTTTAGTTGGCCAAAGTTATATATAATGGCATGTACCTTGGTTATTTTGAACATTTGTTTTATAAACATAATGCATATATACTGATTTGACTGCATTTCATATAATTGTAGAAATCACAAATTTGTCTTAATTATTATTATATAGGTTTATTTTTAAGAATAGAATGTAAAAGAAAGTAATTGGATGTCAGATATAGACCACTTGGCATACTGAGTCGTCATGTGGGCAGTCATGCAGCCAGAGCAGTTGAGAAAAGACAGTTCTGTGTCTTTTATTACATTGAGAGGGTCTCACAGTGCAGGATCATACGTGTCTGGGAGATAAACACTGGGGATCCTGTAAAGTATGATGTTAACACAGTGCACTCTACTTTAAATTGTTAATATTTGTGTCAAAAGATATTTTCAGCTGTGATAATTTCAGATTTGCATCCTATGTACTTGCAGCAATAACCAGTGTGGGAGTTGTGATTTCTAAATATTAAAAATTATATATATTATTTCATAACAAATTTTAGTAACAAGATTATAAATTCACAACAGCATCTAATCATTTGTATTATGTTTTTATAAAGCATACAGTTTTGTTATATATATTTTTTTAAAGCTCTAGAATGTCTTATAGAACAAAAGTTTTTTTAAGTTTTATTTTTTATACAAATTGCATTACTTAAATATCTGGGGATTTACTTTAATAATTTTCTTTTGATAGGCATTTGAGTTTTGCATATATTAGTTTTTGCATCAGAAAGAGGGTATTTGATAGTGGGTTTTTTTCATATGAAAAACTTTTTCAAACATTTAACTGTTCTGGGGGCTTGCTCTCTGTCAGCCTATGAGATCGACAGATTAGTGTAAACTCTGCATTTCTTGTTCGTTTGAATTAACATTAAAAAAGTTTTGCTTTATATTATTTAGATGATAAAAACAACTTTTATAATGTTTAAAACATGCTCTGTTTAAATTCATCTATGTATTCCATGTCCATTTAAAGCTGGTAGGTTACTCCGAAAGCCCAAGAAGTAATTATTGCCGATTTGAAGGGTCTTTTATGCATATATTGGGAACTATGGTCCTATTATAAACTATAGAAATAATGACATACATAAAGGAAAATGGTCAGACCTTCCCACATATACTGCGGTATGCATGTACAATTGGTTACTAAAACAATTCTTAATGACCTAATACTATGTATTGCATTATATGGAGTTGTGCATAAATAAGTACTAAAAGTCAATTTGTTAAATTGTGAAATATCTATTCACTGTTTAGCAAATGCAATTAATTATTTTGTGAATGTGAGGAAGGAATATATTTACTGCAGATAATACAGTAGTGCAAACTTATTAGTCTGTTGACAATGTGATGTGTATGTAGATCAGTTTACTATTCACCTCAATAGGCAGCTTGGTTTGTAATGGCAGTGCACTGGAAATCATTATAGGCACACTTAAATATGTCTCTATCTGTAGGCTATAGTGTGGTGACAAGTTACCATGGTGTCTACACAAAACTCACTGCTTGATGAAACCTCATAGAATAACGTGGCATTAAAGAAAGGCAATATTCTCAGGCCTTTTGTTTTGGGGTCGAGTGTCCTCTTATTTGGTCAGAAACAGTTAAAAAATGATTAATTTGTTCTACGTTGCCTTTTGAAAACTAACTATATTATCAGCAAAATTATTTTAGACAGCACAATAAATAAATATGTACAACCTTTTCATTTTACACCTTTTATATGCAATTATTATTTACTGTCGATGTCCATTTTGTTTTCCTGTCTGTTGCTGTCTTATTTTCTCAGGAGGGTATGTCTTTGTAAAATAATGAACTTCCCTTTAGACCTGATGAGAGCTCTGGCAGCTGTAGCTGCTACATTCCCACTGAGTAGACATATTATTTCTTCTGATTCAAAATCTTCTCCTACCTCATGACATTCATCTACTGAAACTAAAATGGCAGTATTATTATTATTAAGTGTGTTGTCTAATTTCAAGTATACTTCTTCAAAATAGTCAACTTGGAAAATATAATCGCATCAGTCTTTTAATTTTTAGTTTCGCTTAATAGAAATACTCTAAACTAAATACATAACTTTTTTTCCTTCGGAACGCGTCAATGTTTATGCAGCGAGTTTCACGTCAAATATTTTTTTTTATTTAACAAATTCACATTTAATTACATTTACTGTCAAGTAAAAAAACTATACACTGTGGCTCTTGGCTACATTATGTCATGAAATAAGTAAAGAGCTGTCATTACCATTGCATTGGACAGTAAACCCAGTGTTGTGAGAAATAATAAAAGTAATGTGCAGTACAAAGCCAACTAAACTCTGATATTCATGAAACAATTATTTAATTGAGTTATTATAAACTACTATATATATATATATATATATATATATATATATATATGTATATATATATATATACATTTCAACACACAGTAATGCTTCTTATGTTATGTTAATTAACACTGTTACACGTATGAATATGTCCAACAATCATTAATTTTTTTTAAATCCATTGAATGTCACAATAATGTATGTGTCACAAAATGGTTCCTCTCTGCAAATAAAAATATTATGAGCCTCATTCAATTGAGGCATCATAAGTTACCTAATGTAGGACTTACGTTTGCGGGCTTGCTTGGGGCCCGCAGCGTCCTCAAGTTAAGGTGCTATTCAATTGGCCGTGGACGCAAGTTAGGGGCTGATTGCGAAAATCGGAAACCATTGCCGTCGGATGTAGCATTTGCGGTCTCGAACATGTTACGGGAGCAAGCCCATAACTCCTGATGCAGTAACAGCCAATGGAAACAGAAATCATCATCATGACCAACCTCCAAGCCCGTAACTGGTAAGTGAATGCCATAGGAGGTTAAAGCCTGTAGGACTTCAAATTGATTGCCGTGATCGATATAACACGAAAATTGAACATGAAATAAAGTATTGGAGAATGTTGTGCTATTCATTCTAAGATCTACCATCACTTGCACTCTTAATAAAATTACAGTATTGCATTTTTATTTGCTTTTAAAGTGCTCCAATTTGTCATTAGGCCCTTTGCGAGACCTCCTTGTTACCAGTAAATTGTGGTGAGAAATTTGCCATTTGCGGGCTTGACGGAGTGATTAGCGAAGGGGAAATCGGAGCAATTGAATAGCAATTTGCAATTTTAGCGTTCAAGACTCTTGCGGCTGTGAAGGATCAAAGGCTTGGAGGGCATTAACTTGTGATTTGACAAATCATAATGGTTGCAATGAATCACAGCTCAGAGCCTGTAACTCGATCAGAGCCTGCAAACGGAAGCCAATTGAATAGCAAAATAACTTGCAACCTCCACTTGCGAGCCCGGATCTCCCGAACAGCTCAATTGAATGAGGCTCTATGTTTTTCTGCCTTACATAGAATAGTAAGGTACATGAGTCAACAACGGTATTCTCAACATTGTGTACAATTTCATAGTATCCTATTTCTCTTTCTGTACTATCCTGCGTTTGTTTAGCATCCTATCTGTTGTTTTTTTGTTTGTTTTTTTGTCTCGAATTGTTCAACTCTCAGTTTCTTCTTCATCAGTATGCTACAAATATGTTTGCACTGAGGATAATGGAGATATTTGTATAGCTAGACTACTATTCAGTTCTAAGTTGAAGGGATCAAACTAGACATCGTTAGAAGGGTTGTTTATATTTTATGGCAGATTCTGTAGAATTTTCATAAGAGTAAAACACTATGGGCCATACATACTGTGGCAAATGTGGTACTGTACTGGTCTAAAAGCGCTACACCATATAGGATAGCTCCGGAAAAATAAAAAAGTATTTTATGCATACAATGCAGCTTAATTGCTCAAATTGTATTCCTATTAAGACCTGCCTGTTACAAAATGAAATTTTGATAGTGAAAAATAAATTGCTAGTGGATAGTTTTATATTGTCTGTATACATCAGACAATTTCTTTTATCATTTCCATATATAACTAGAGCTCTCTGAGACCATAATGTAGTATAATCTTATTTATGGATGTATGCAAAAGTAACATAAAAAATATCATAGATTATTACAGATAACTTAAAATATTGTTGTATGTATTGAAATGTGCTGTAATGAATAAAAAAAACAAATAACTGCACACAAAAAAAAGTATAAATACAAATATAAGAAAAAGGCCTGGTATAATATTTTCATTTAGCATTTTCCTTTTACTGTAAAATCTAAAAACATTTTTTTTGACAAAGTGTCTCATTTTAAAAAGTACTGATTTGAAAAAGCTTTTAGCATGTTAGTTGCTTTATATTTTTACTGTTTTCATTTTTTATGGTGTGCTTTAATTATTTTGGAAAGTTTTGAGAGTGTGGAGGAATTAATTAATTTTTTACCACAGTTTTGACTTAAGAAAACATGGGCAAATTGATTGCATACCCAAATTACTCTTATATATTTTTCATTCTGACATTGGATATATAGAAGTAGGGAATCAAAGTGGCTGCGATTAGAATTTTATCTATAAGAAATAGACATTTCAACCTCACAAAGTTCAGTTAATCTGAGGGTATATTTTCTGAGACAGACAAAACTGAGGTGAAATATTAATTAATCCACAATTGTATCATGTTTTGTTGTTATTCTTTTACAATATCCTTAAATATTCTACTTTAGATTACCAAATTTATTTTTTGTCATTATTTTTTCTTTGTATTGCCTAGTTTATATTTCTCATTGTCTTTTGTATTGTGTGTGTCTAATTTATACTCTGCTGATTTCTTTCTTTTGTTTTTCATCATTATGTGCATTAAATCATTGAAGAACCAGAGAATTATAGTTCATCTTCAAAAGGTAAATATGAGCTATGTAATATTGACATAATTTTTTATTTTATATATTTGGTGGTTCAGCTGTAGATTGTCTTAGGTAGTTTAGCAATAATAAAGAGGGCCTCCTAGCCCCAAGCTATATTAATGGTAGTGATCTATTCAAAACAACCAATTATATATCATTGTATATGTCTGTCTTAAATGCATAATTCCTTTTGGGGGATATGTCTAATTTTATCACTGACAGAATTAGATATAAGTGATAGTGTAGCAGTAATAGCAGATATCCTAAATGAGGATCTGACACTATATTTAAGTTGGGTTCTTTTTGAAACATTAAAATAATTATTGAGACCAAAAACCCTTTATCAGTGTGACTTATTATGCTAACTTTGGCACTGTGTACTACAGATGTGCTAAACATCATTCCCAATCATGTTACTTAGTTAAATAAATAATATTTTATCATTATAATCATTACATTCATCAGTTTGAAGCCCAGGGTTTGTTTTACTGTTTTCTTCTAACTGGGAATGTTTTGTATAGAAATGTTTAACTAGGTTTACTTATTTAATTTTAGCCTCATTATTGAAAGTATCATACACAATTTATACTTTTTAATAAGTCAACGGACAAACAATATGTCATCTTCTGCAATGGCTCCCTTTCTGTTTACTGCAATGCATGTTGTCATCCTTCATCTGCATTCTTGGAGCTAAGGTTTAGTTAAGGCCATGTTCACATGGTCTCACAAACTTGAATATATATAAATTATCCTATTTCTACATTTTACCTGCAACATATTATTATTATAATTTTATTATTATTATTATTAATAATAATAAAAATAATAATTAATTAAAATTTGTATGATTATAAGGATGATGTATATGAAGGGGTAATAGCAATATTATGAGTTACAAGAAGAGCTTAGTTAAATAGTATACTAAATAGTAATTACCCTTTCCCCTAATTCCTCCCTTTGAGTCAGAATAATTTAATTATTTGTACTAATACACTGCAGTTAAAGAATGCAAAGAAGAGAAAGCATCTACACATTTTTCTCCTCACAGTTAGTTTCTTCAGTTTTAAAAAAGGAAAACTGTCAGATTAATCTGTCTTTTTTCAACTTCTTACAGACAGCTTGACACTGGTAGTGTGAAACTTTGATTAAATTGGCATGGCTTTAGCTTAGCCTTTGCTCTAAGAATGCAGCACTTCCAAATAGCAACTATGAAGGATGGTAGAATCTGACAGTCTGTTAGTCTGTTGGCTGGTTTAAAGTAAATGCAATATACAGTCAGGTCCATAAATATTGGGACATCGACATAATTTTAATCTTTTTGGCTCTATACACCACCACAATGGATTTGAAATGAAACAAACAAGATGTGCTTTAACTGCCGACTTTCAGCTTTAATTTGAGGTTATTTACATCCAAATCAGGTGAACTGTGTAGGAATTACAACAGTTTGTATATGTGCCTCCCACTTTTTAAGGGACCAAAAGTAATGGGACAGATTAACAGTCATAAATAAAATTTTCACTTTGTAATACTTGGTTGCAAATCCTTTGCAGTCAATTACAGCCTGAAGTCTGGAATGCATAGACATCACCAGGCGCTGGGTTTCATCCCTGGTGATGCTCTGCCAGACCTCTATTGCAACTGTCTTCAGTTCCTGCTTGTTCTTGGGGCATTTTCCCTTCAGTTTTGTCTTCAGCAAGTGAAATGCATGCTCAATCGGATTCAGGTCAGGAGATTGACTTGGCCATTGCATAACATTCCACTTCTTTCCCTTAAAAAACTATTTGGTTGCTTTTGCAGTATGCTTCGGGTCATTGTCCATCTGCACTGTGAAGCACCGTCCAGTGAGTTCTGAAGCATTTGGCTGAATATGAGCAGATAATATTGCCCGAAACACTTCAGAATTCAGCAGTCACATCATCAATAAATACAAGAGAACCAGTTCCATTGGCAGCCATACATGCCCACGCCATGACACTACCACCACCATGCTTCACTGATGAGGTGGTATGCTTTGGATCATGAGCAGTTCCTTTCCTTCTCCATGCTCTTCTCTTCCCATCACTCTGGTACAAGTTGATCTTAGTCTCATCTGTCCATAGGACGTTGTTCCAGAACTGTGAAGGATTTTTTAGATGTTGTTTGGCAAACTCTAATCTGGCCTTCCTATTTTTGAGGCTCACCAATGGTTTACATCTTGTGGTGAACCCTCTGTATTCACTCTGGTGAAGTCTTCTCTTGATTGTTGACTTTGACACACATACACCTACCTCCTGGAGAGTGTTCTTGATCTGGCCAACTGTTGTGAAGGGTGTTTTCTTCACCAGGGAAAGAATTCTTCGGTCATCCACCACAGTTGTTTTCAGTGGTCTTCCGGGTTTTTTGGTGTTGCTGAGCTCACCGGTGCGTTCTTTCTTTTTAAGGATGTTTCAAACAGTTGATTTGGCCACACCTAATGTTTTTGCTATCTCTCTGATGGGTTTGTTTTGTTTGTTCAGCCTAATGATGGCTTGCTTCACTGATAGTGACAGCTCTTTGGATCTCATATTGAGAGTTAACAGCAACAAATGCAAATAGCACACTTGGAATTAACTCTGGACCTTTTATCTGCTCTTTGTAAGTGGGATAAAGAGGGAATAACAAACACCTGGCCATTGAACAGCTGAGCAGCCAATTGTCCCATTACTTTTGGTCCCTTAAAAAGTGGGAGGCACATATACAAACTGTTGTAATTCCTACACTGTTCACCTGATTTGGATGTAAATACCCTCAAATTAAAGCTGAAAGTCTGCAGTTAAAGCACATCTTGTTCGTTTCATTTCAAATCCATTGTGGTGGTATATAGAGCCAAAAAGATTAGTTTTGTGTCGATGTCCCAATATTTATGGACCTGACTGTACATTTTATATGATAATAACATTGGTGATTGGCAAAATAATCCCTTTAAAAGGATATTGAACTCATATAATTGTTTAGCATGCACTTTAAAAATGCAGACTTTTTGAATATTTTTTTGGTACCACAGTCAGGCCTTCCCTCTGACAAATAATGTATTTGTAGAGTTAATAGGGAAACATAGAAAAAATATATATGGGAAAAATTCCACCAGCTTAGTTATTAAAAACAAACACTAACTTCAGTGCCTTCAATTGTATAAAAAATAATCCCTATCATGTGTTTCCGCTTCGTGGGGAATTTCTAAAACATCTCCTGAAAAGAGTTAATAGGACTGTGGTCTCAGCTTTTCTGTATAGGTAATATTGTATAGTATATCAAGGGATGCCCTTGAGATTCTTCGTAAATCCCCCTTCTGTTATCTTTAAAAACTTCAATAATTAAATCTAAAGTGCATATGCATAAAGGTGATATAAAGGGCCAACTTGTCCTATATTTAAGAATCACACCTACAACAAATAGGCTAAATAAATGTAAAAATAATAAAATAATGCTGCCTCTATTTATAACCTGTTATATGATAGTATGCTGTTTGTCATTTTAATTTTACCTTCCCGTGGTATGATGAGACTTTGAAGATAAAGGAAGTTCCCTCTGCATAACTGAAATGTGAAACTTTTAAATGCAACTACTATCCATAGGCATAATGGGAAACTTATTAGTTTACAAATACCTTCCTGAGACAGGTTCAACTGAGGAAAAAAAAACAAAGCAAGTGGTAAAAAATAATTGCATATAAAAGTTAGAAATGTAAATGCCCATTATTAACCTGTCAGCTGTAATAGTGAACTAAATTAAATAAAATTATTTGTAAACCTGGTATGAATTTTTCTAAACTAATGTTTTCTAAGTTTTCTTTTTAATAATACTTACTATGTTTAACATATTTATTACCTATAAGCACCTTATATATTTGCTGAGTACATGCAATGAGTGTTACATAACTTACACATAACTTATTGGGATATTTAATTTGTCTGTAAAATCAGATTAATTTATCAGAGTTAGCGATAATGTTGATATTAATAACATAGATGTTTTATTTCAATATTATAAAACACATATGATTAATGCATAGGAACTTTATGCACTTGCACCTCTCATCCTTCAAGCAAAAGCTTCTGCTCCACATGACTAAATGGACCAGTAGACAAAAATGGCAGTTCCCTTTGAGAACTCTATATTCAAAGTTTCCATCTACCGCAAGACATTTAGCTAGTGAAACCAAAATGACTGTTTAAACAGCAGCATCATTTCAAATAAAAGGTAATACATTGTAGACGGTTTTATTTTCTTTTTACATTCAAAAATAAAATTAAAAATATGACTACAGTTGTCCTTTAACTTCAAGAAATGAATGCTTTACTTGTCATTGTCATTAATACTAAAGTTAGAGAACTCTTGGAGAAATCACCATTCCTGTGTTATTCTTTCGGGTAAGAATATATGATATCTTTCATCCTGTTTGTTAAACCTACATTTCTTTAAAAATCCAATTATATCAGTGTTTAGAATTTATTTTATTAATGTTGATGGAATGCCTCCAAAATTTATCAGTAGAGGTTAAATTAAAATTCTTGGAAAGTTATTTATAAACCTAGGGCCCTATTAAATTTGAAGCCCGCAGAGTTACACAGCTATTAAATTAAACAAGCCTGCAACATATGTGGCCGTAATCCAAATCCGTAAACCATGCTTCTGCTTCCGCACATTGCGTTTGTGGCCGTGAACATGATCAATTAGTCAAATCCGTACTTATGGGTGTAGACGTAGCCAATCGCAAATTAGATCATCATCATTACGACATTAAAACATGGAGGTTAACTTTTCAATCACCTACGGTTTTGAAGTCTGAGTTGCGATCGGACCCGCATTCCAGGAATAACGCAATATGAAATAATTTATAAATATAATATTCCAGTCAATGCGAGTTCTATTAAATGTATTTACACATTGATTGCTGGATGGATATAACACCCAATTTAAACATAAAATAAATTATTTTGTATTGCTGTTTTGTAGGCTTGAGAATAATGTGCTATTAATATTAATACATTACATCAATTTCCCTTTAGTGTAAAATACAGTATTGTGTTTATATTTGCTTTTACAGTGCTATGTACAGGACTTCAACCCCCTTGCGGTTCCTCTCTATGTCCCGTAGGATTTTTGGCTCCATTTGTCGTTTACAGGTTTGAACGCCAGTGCGTCTTTGGGGATTCAAAGCAGTTTAATAGCGATTTGCAATTGTAACATTTACAGTTCAAAGGCTAGGATGGAGTTCAGATTTTGACGGGCCGTAGGGTTTTTCCGCCTGTAACCCGCAGATCATTTGCGGGTAGCCGAAAGAGGCAAATTTAATTACAGTAACTCTTGCGGGCTCCTTTACAAGCTACGATTTCTAAAATCATAGCAATTTAATGGGGCTCTTATTTTTAAATATAATTTTAAAGAAAATTGTGTTTTTCTCCTACTTTACTACACCCCTTGCTATACAGAGAATTTTTCACTCTCCCATATATACTATGAAATCCATTGTGAATATTTTTTATCAGTGTGTGTGGGACATTTGAACATCACTGCCCTTGGCAATGGGATGTTGTGATGTTACAAAGGCATCTTTAATGTATCACTTTAAGATCCCTTGTGATATCAGTGGTGACATGGTATATTACACTATGAAAGAGGCTCAAGAAGGCTGGGCTGCATCAAAAGACAACCATATGAGCACGGCATATTTAGATTTTATGCTGTCCTAGGCCATTCAGATATTTGAACCTCCTACCGCCCCACTTACAACTTCTCCTTTGCCCTTGCTAAATCTCAAATCATAGTTGGATATTTGTTTATGCATTATGTATGTTAGAAAGAGTCAGAAGCTATCACAAACAGCAACATCACTATATATAGAAATGTATTTGCATATACACACATTATTCCATTACACTGTACTGGCATCTTCAGGTAGCCAGCAGCCCCCTGACAATTTGCTGCTCTAGGACATGGCCTCATTGGCTTAGGCAGAAGTACACCTGTTCATATGAGGCAAATTAAATTAAATCATAACTTTAGAGTCCATTGTAATAATTTGTTTCTATAGTTTGGCAATCTCTGCACCATAAAACAGTACCTACTTATTTTAATAAGAATTTGACTGTGGCAAGATCTGTGTAAACAAAACTACTATGTAGACATAAAAATATCATAACTTCTTGTTTGTTGTAATGACCTAGATGATTACATGTCTAACATTTGTACCACTGCAGCAGTAATAAACATTATAAAGCATTATCCAAACCTTCTATACCTTCTATACATTCTTCTTTACCTCAAGTTGACGTGAAATGTCTAGAGCATATGAACAACTCAATCTTTACTTAGTTATATGAAAACTAACAAAGAAATACGTTATTATTGTATGAAATGGACATATAATTAATTTGAATGTAGATTAGTTCAACATACACTGTATGTTTATATTCTGGAAAGCCAATATATATCTATCTATCTTTCTATCTATCTATCTTGATAAATATATCATTTATTAAATCAGTTATAGTTTGATCACATTCAAGAACACTTTCCAAAGATTGTGTAAATTATTATTACATTTTAATTTACTTTCTTGGCAGACTAGAACGTTATGCTGTTACATAACACTTCAAAACTTACAAAATATTCTAAAAACCTTATGGAATTACATCATTATCTTACAAAAAGTGACCAATATTGAGCACTTGACAAAAACATTTAGAATAACATGATCTTAATAACATTCAATAAATACCCCTACCTTTAACAATAAATAATTGAATGATTATAAATAGATAAAGCAAACATAAAAGCTCTCCCAAAATACTTCATGTTTCTATCAATATTGTTTCAAGCATGTGCAAGGAGCAGAATTGTCAAACACGATACCGTATTCGAAACACCAAAAGTTTTCAAGGGTGCTACTGAAAAATGTGGACTAATTGTGATTACATTTAAAAGACCCCTGTCCTCACATTTGTGTTTTGTGCAAACTGACAACATTAGCAGTAATCAAAGTTTTATTCATAAAACCATTTTCAGGGAAATCTTCATATTAGCAGACTATTCTAGTGCATGGAAGATGCTATGATACTTAATTCTTAAGGTACAAAGGAGCGGCTACAAAGCAGGGCTTGCAAGTATAATTTCAAGCTGCCTCTACTAAGCTTGTCAGTGGTAATGTCCTGTGTTAATATATTGTCCAAATCTGCCAATCAGTCAATAATTACCTTTCCTTTCTCCCCCTTCCACAGTTGCATAGATAATAAAAGAGATTTTATTTAAGATTTTAAATAAAAAATATGTTATGCCTGTGACAAAGCGACCTTGCTATTGTTTCCAGCTTTGAAATAATTGCCTAGAGGCAACAAAGTGTAGTGTCAAGAAAAGCAAAACAAAATAAACAAAACAATTGGTGAAAATAAACATCTACATTTACGTCCTTACTCACTTGCAGGAACGCCCTCTCTATGTCTGGGCTGCTTGTCTGCCTCAGGGGAAAAATCAGAAAAATACAGAACTATATTCTCTACATGCACAATTTCAGTCACTTTTCTGGAGGACACCTTTTATTGTTCCAATACATTGGCCCACCCTACTCGCCAAGTGCTGTCCCCCCAGGGACCCCCCAGTAAGAAATATGCTTTAACATACAGACCCATCCCGGAGGGTGTATCAAAGAAATCATAGGTTTTGATACCTTGTCATCAGCAGGCTGTAGAACTCACTGGAGGTTCCTGATTGCAGTAAGCAAGGCTTTGTATGCAAGGCGTTCCTTTAAGGAAACTCGGAAGATGAACTTCCCTGTTCAAAAGGGTGGTAGTGCATAGTCTAAAAGCAGCTTCTCTCTGGACTGGTGTCTCCCACTTCCAACAATTCCAGTTTTCAAATTCTCTCTCAAACTGAGGCTTCTCTCCGTGACTTGCAGTTCCACCTAGGCAACTTTATATCTCTTTACAGTTCCACCCAGGTAAACTGTCTGTGTCTCTTTCAGTCCCATGGACTCTCATCGAGATGGTGGTGTCCACTCCTGCCTCAAAACACACTGTGTCAGGCCAGCCAGCCAGCCAGGCCTGTTCGGGAGCCACACCCATCTTGCCACCTCTGTATTTTAAAGATAGCCCACAGGTGTTTTTGCTTGTAGCTCTTAGGAGTTAACGCCATACCTCTTGGAGAGAAATACCTTAAGCTCTCCAATTTACACCGACATTGGGGGGCATCATCCCCCTCAGCTCAACAACATGGGGTTGAGCAACTGAGGCCGTATATGCAAGCCAAAGTACCTTCTGTAGCAGCAGACTGCATTCTCACTGCATTAGTCCCATCACCTTGATACTGATGGGATTTTCTCAAAGCTGCTGAAGCTTCCTTTCTTCCAACCGTCTCATCCACAAGTACTTTTATCTTTGGGAACATCACCACCATTTTTCTCAACTGTCTTTTCAATTGTTTTCATAGAACTTGTCCCATTTTCCAAGTATCCATAGATTTTCAGAAGACCTCCAGTCTTCTGCTTCCTGACTAATTCAGAGCAGTCCCGGGATCTCCTCTGAGTAAGCCCCTTTGTGAAGCTATGGATTAAATCATTATGGTCACATGGTTTCTTCTTCAACTCATCCTCTCTACTATTGACTGTGGCCTCCTGTTTCACTAGCATTTTGTCAAGCTTCTGTGCCTTGACTTGTATTTTGGACTCACTGCTCCCAGACTTTATTTTTAGCTCTGCCATTCCCAGGCTTACTCTGCTGATGGCATTCTCCATCTTATGAAATTTGGCTTCTTCTCTCGTTAACTCTTTCAAATCACTCCGTTGCACCTCCAATTTAACCAGGTTGATGTTGGGTTCTGATAACAGCAGATTATTTGCTACCATTCTGTAGAAATATTGGTCAAACTCTTGTCCAGCTCGCTTCTTCAGCTCTTTCTGTAAAGATTCCAACTTTCTCTCTTTAGATTCATTATCAGAATCATTTTCATAATCTTTATTCGGGGACAGAGACTTCTCGTGTTGCTTCTCTTCCCCCTTTTCATCATAATTTATTTTATAGTTCTGCAAACTGTCCTTTCTGTTTCAGGAGCCCCAATTGGCTGGCTGAGAACTCTCATCAAACTGTAACAGCTTCACATGGCCATCTAGTGTCTTTTCTGGTACAGATTCCTCCAAAGGCTCCACAAGCATGTCCTCTCTTAGGGCTGCTTCTTGCTCTTGGATCTGCACCTCATCTGTCTCATTGTTCACAGCAGTTACCGCTTTGTTTCCATTCCTGCAAGATCTGTGACTTGCTATCTCTGCCAGGAACAATCTATCAGAAGTTTGGTTTTGCTGGAATGTCTCCAACTGTTCAGCAACTTCAGGCTTACGCTCAACACATAGGCTAGTACCAAACTTAGTAGCCTTTTGAATTTCGTGTTTCTGAAAAAAGCTTGTGATTTCAGCATCCTCAGCTTTTACCCATATGTCTTCCTCTTTTAACTATTTCAACTTCAACTTTTTTTTTTTTTTTGTCTTGCTTCACCTGCAAGGCTCTCGGTTTTCATTTTTCTTGGGTTCCTTCAGCTGCAGTTTCTCCTTGCCCATAACACTTTGTTTTATCGCTGCCTGAGACAGGGAACTCTCGGCATACCATTTTATTATAACACATTCCCATGCTCTTATCTTCCTTATCTTTCACTGTAGAAAGGATTCTAGTTTCTTCATCACCATTAGGACAGTGTTCCTTTGTAAGAACACTGGCTGCAATCATCTGTTTTATCTCCACTTTCTCTGGGTCAACGACCTTTGTCAGACTCTGTCTTTCTCTTGTATCATCCTCCCTCTTATGAGTATTCCCCAGGGGCAGGTGGCTGGGTCTGTCCAGGATTATTATGGAGGCCTCTTCACTGCTCTTACCCATAAGGATTCTGCATATATTTGGGTTCAAATCATTCCCACTGTCTTGATCAGCATGCTTTACACTGAGGAGGGCTTTGCACCAAGTAAGTGACAATACCTTGTCCTTTTCTGTTTGACATTTGCTCATAACTTCAGTCACTTTTATATCATCATCATCTTGGCTCAAAGGGCAAGGGCAAAGGTTTGTTAGCTGCACCAGCATTCTTTTTACGGTTTCAGCTGTCTCTTTCACGGTCTCTTTTGCGGTCTCAGTAGTCCCTTTCACTTCCTCTGCAGTCTCTTTCACTTTCTTTGAAGTCTCTTTAACGGCTCCTGCAGTCTCTTTAGCGGCTCCTGCAATCTCATTAGCTGCTCCCACAATTTGGTTCTTTTTTTCACTACTAAACGGGGTGTTCTCTAACTCCTGATTTACTTCTTCATCAGGTTGCTTTCACAATCCCTCATCGGGGAATTTAAGCATGCCTCTTGGGTGGCGATGAGCATTTCCATCAAAACGTTTTGGGAGGGAAATTTGGGAGGGATTTGGGAGTACTTGTGGACAACCACCTAGGTAACAGCGCTCAATGCCAAGCAGCAGCTGCAAAAGCAAATAAAATATTAGCATGTATTAAGAAGGGTATAGAAGTCAGGGAAGCAAATATAATTCTGCCACTATACAAATCCCTGGTACGCCCTCATTTGGAATACAAGTACAATTTTGGGCACCACTTCATAAAAAGGACATTTCAAAAGGGCTTCAAAACTAATAAGGGGAATGGAGGGGCTAAGTTATGAAGAAAGACTAACCAAATTAAACGTATTTCCTGTAGGAAAATGGCGTCTAAGAGGAGATATGATTACCTTATATAAATACATCCAGGGTCAGTATAAAGCTTTGTCAAGTGAGCTTTTTGTGCCAAGAGGTTTTCAAGTGACTCAAGAGGACATCCTTTGAGGTTAGAAGTAAAAAGATTCTACCTTAAAGAAAAAAAAGTTTTCTTCACAGTAAGAGTGGTTAATCTGTAGAATTCTCTACCAAACTAGGTGGTGACAGCAGATTCGATAGATAACTTTAAAAGGGGACTGGATATATTTTTTATTAAAAAGGGTATTCAGGGTTATCCTTGTTAATTAGAGAGAGTATTGATCCAGGGAGGAGTCCGATCTCTAGTATCTGGGGTCAGGAAGGAATTAATTTTCTTGTTTACCTTTGAGACGATTGGCTAAGTTTCACTTTTTTTCTGTTTGCCTTCCTCTGGATCAATTAACAACTGCATATTGCAGATCAGAGGCGATCTTAAAAGGTTGAACTTGATGGACTGAAAGTCTTTTTTCAACCTCAATTACTATGTAACTATCATCCTTACTTGCCATCTTTTTTAAGAAGCGATATGAATAAATGCTTGATATTGAAGCCACAGTGTTACATTCAGCTGCTTCCAAAGTTCCTCTCAGGTGGACTCTGTCCACATTCAGGCATGCAGCATCGTCTCTCAGACTGTCCTTTTTTGGGTTTGCAGTGGCCTGTCTCCTGTAGGCCTGTCCTGCTCACAGTTTATTCATTTCTTGCTGGGCTGCTGTTGCCAGCATTAAGCCCTTTACAGCCTCCTCCATGCTGAAGCGTGGGCTGTCTTCAAAACCAAGACCAGAAATCCCACTTCTGACACCAGTGTGGCAAAGCGACCTTACAGACATCATTTTGGCTATCATTTCCAGCTTTGAAATAACCGAGAAGCAACAAAGGTGTAGTGCAGGAGACAATATTTAAGATGTCAAGAAAAGCAAAACAAAATAAACAAAACAGTTGGTGAAAATAAACATCTACATTTATGTCCTTACTCACTTTCAGGAACCCCCTCTCTGTGCCTGGGCAGCTTGTCTGCTTTAGGGCGAAAATCAGAAAAATACAGAACAATGTTCTCTGCATGCACAATTTCAGTCACTGTTTCTGGAGGCCACTTTATATTTATCCAATACAATATCGGGTTAGAGAATTGGCCCACCCTACTCTCCCCCCAAGGACCATTGCTAAGCAATGTTTACACTTCAGTAAGAAATATGCTTCAACATACAGTCCCTTCCCTGAGGGTGTATCAAAGTCATAGGTTTGGGCACCTTGTCTTCGGCAGGCTGTAGAACTCAGTGGAGGTTCCTGATTGCAGTAAGCATGTCTCTCTGGCTTTGTATGCAAGGTGTTCCTTTAAGGCAACTCTGGAGGTGAACTTCCCTGTTCACAAGGATGTGGGTGCATAGTCTAAATGCAGCTTCTCTCTGGACTGGTGTCTCCCAACTCCAACAATTCTTGTGTTCAAATTCTCTCTCAAACTGAGGCTTCTGTCCGTGACTTGCAGTTCCACCCAGGCAACTTACTGTCTCTTTACAGTTCCACCCAGGCAAACGGTCTGTGTCTCTTCAAGGTGGCAGTCTCCAATACCTGCATCAAAACTCACTGTATGAGGCCAGTCAGCCAGGCCTGATTGGAAGCCACACACATCTCTCCACTTCTGTCTTTTAAAGATAGCCCAAAACACCTGTTTTTGCTTTTAGCACTTCAGAGTTAATTACATCCCTCCTGGAGAGGAATACCTAAAGATCTCTAGTAAACCTAAAGATTAATCTGGGAAACTCTGGGGGGCACACTGTCACAGCCCACAGCTGTTAATATTGTTAATTTGTTTCAAATGTCACAAACATGTGACATTTTTCACAATCTACAGTGGTCCTTTTTATATATTATATTGTACAGGAGGTACCCGGGTTACAGACGCCTGTACTTAAAACCGGGCTCCCAAGGCTTTTTGTATAAGTTTATTTTTATGTTCTGTGTGTTTGGATTAAAAGAAAGAGCACAATCGTTTCTGTAACTTATTATTACAGTACAGGGGTATTATTATTATTATTACAGTATTACACTGCATTATTATTACGACATATGAGCCATTATAGTATTGTAATTATTATTATTATTATTGATTACATACAAGTTCAAAAAATTTGATCTAAAGACGTTCTCAGGAACGTATGTCATCCGTAACCCAAGGACTGCCTATATTGTATACTATTAAGAGTTTACCAGATTAATCTTTAGGTTTACTGATGAATTTGTATTATAATAAGCTTTATCACCATAAAATTATTCAGACTATGTCAAGGTGTGCAGCACATCTCTCCAGACTTTGGGCTTGATTAAATGGCTCCTGTAGAAGATCTTTCTAGTGAATTTTCCACATAGGGATTCCCATAGCTATTGCATTCCTCCTGTAGCAAACTCTTATGAGTAAACTCATATGTGATTGCTACTTATGACCCTTTCCCTACTCAGTGGGAGATTTTACATAAAGTGTAATTACGTGGCCTCCGTAAGGGCTTATTAACTATCTTAAGTGTTCTTGTAAAGGCTCTGTGAATGGTCACAGTGACACAAATTCTTACATGTAAACTTAACCTCCCACAGGAGTGTATAAACCCCTTACTAAAATACTAGAAGAATTAGGAAGCTACGAGTGTCCCAGTACAAGAAAGAACTAATAAAAACAAATCAAAGCTTTCACATCGTAAAGTACAAAATAAGCCTTTCTAATGGATAATCCAGTAATATACAATAAAAAAAAATCACAATGTTAATCACAAATCATGCACATATAAATAAACACTGACTTCAAACTATTACTGTCAAACAGCTCATTAATACAGAGCCCAGGAATGCCCTACAAATACATTTACAATCCCTCTCAACAATTAACGTGTTTTAGAATACAATGTATATCCACTGACATCTAATACCATGCAATAAGTGTGAAATTAATATATCATTTGATGTGTGCAAACTGCAATGTCCATGTGCGATAATAGGAAATCTCTATGTGTCAGTATTTGAGTGGGAAGTTATGTTATGAAGATTAAATAAAGCAAGACAAATATGGCTTCATATGAGAATGTTTGCTCCTTCTCACTTGGTAAATAAAAAAAATTGAGGAATACTTGTTAAGGTGTTGACAGGCCATGTTTGCTTAAACAATGAAATATTATAAATGCTGTATTTCCCAAGGCATTGTTATATTGTTTCACTTAAAAAATCAGGACAAGAAAACAACAATATAATTACAAATAAATAGAACTAATATTAATTATCTAAACCTGTAGTTATCAACAGCTGGTCCTAGAAGCAATTCCCAGAGACCTTATCAGCCAGTCCTCAGTGGCAAAGTGGAATGAGAAGAACCTAACACTTTAAACTTACTATTATTAGTCACAATTGTAGATCGGTTATTACGGAATTTGTGTTATAAAAATGTACTCTTTTCAAACGAGTGCAAAAGTTTGGATGCCTCATGAAGAATCACCCTGTAAGATTCTGGATCTTAAAAGTGGTTTACAGAAGCACCAGCCGCAACCCAAATTAAAGTGTTGAGAACCATAGATCTAAACTATACTTCACTCATTATTTGGTTGTGTTCAAAACCTGTTGTTTTAAATGTATGATTCAACTTTTGAGACTTCAGTTCTCCTTTAAAGTCTATATAAAATGTACTGCAGTGAATGGCATTGAACTGCTAGGTGTTGCAGTGGAGATACAGTTAAGCTTTATGAGTACTTTCAGCTGCATATATGTGAAATTTTTTCTTAATTCTTAAGTTTACAAAGCATTGCCAACAAACTTTTTGTCTCTGAATTTCTAATGTAAATGCACATTAATTACAACGATTAAAGGACCACTGTAATTCAGGAATGTTGGTGACATAATTAACAAACTAGCAACATTATCAGCTGTGTAAGCCATGGACAAAAAAAACAACATTTGGAGACAAAAAAATCTGACTTTTTATGAATTGAAGAATCACATTTTTCTTTCATAAATCACTTCCTGAGTGTTGGATAATTAAAGTTAGTTCAGCAAGTGGAGGGTTGGGTAGGGTAAGAGGGTAATGTGACATTGAGGTCAGCAGATAATTAGAACTGATTGAACTTAACACCACACCACTTTCCACTCACTGGCCCAGAAGCAGGTTGTTTGTCTCAATAGATTCAAACACTTTCCCTGAGAAATGTAAATGCCCCTCTCATCCACACAACCAAAGTATCATTGGTGCCTTCAAGATCAAGCAGAAATATCAAAATCTATAATTACTTTTCCTATCTATTAATGTGCTGCTAGCCTGTCAAGGTTTCAAACATATGTATTCTTTTATTGTACCTTTAAGCATAGTTTAGCTGTGATCTAGTCCTTGGTTTGCTGTGGCAATAACTGTTTTTGCTAGTTTCAAGAGAACTGGATCAGATTGTGTTTCCAATATTGCTTTTCGCATCAAAGGGCCACAATGAAGCCACTAAATTGTAATTCAGTACATCACTTTTGTTTCTGCAATATAACTATTGAATGTTTAAGATTATTAGTTCATTTAAAAAATATATGACTGAAAATTTCAGTTTGAATTCTAGTAATATTGGTTTGAAAACTAGTGTCATTTTGACAGAACTTCCATTTAAAATATTAATATTGCTCTAAATTGTAAATTTCTTGTGCTGTTACGTTCTCACTTCTACGGCATTTTGACTGACATGTTTATACCCAGATGTTGTTAGTGAGGAATATATACAAATTTTAGGAGAGCCAAATATATCGGAAGAGTTTCTGCAAATCATACTAAAATGCTTTTATATGGGGATTATAACTAATGTTTAATATGTATTTTGAATATTGTCATCACAATTAATACTTTGGGAGTACAGAGTGATTAGTAGTATTTATATTTTCTGTTATATTCTGTTATTTAATCCTATACATATGTTTTTACAGCAAATTTATTAGTAGAAGAACGAACAAGACAGATGAAAATAAAGGTTCAGCGGTATAAGCAGACAGCTGGATCTAGTTCAAGCCAAGAGCATGAACGAGAGCAATATTCAAAGGTAAGATCTGAACATTCACAGTATTTGTAATTTTCTCCAACCAAATTCTGAATCTTGCACTTCTTTACTTAATATATTAGGGTTAAGTAGGTACCTGTGACACTATGGTCCCCATTCAATTGGCCAAATTGTAATTACCGGAGCCCATAATGTAGCCCATAAAAGTTACTGATATTTAATTGCCTCTTCTAGCTGCCCACAATCAATTTGCATGTTACAGGCTCAAAAGCACTGCGGTTGTCAAAAACATAACTCTGTCCTATGTACTAATTTAATATTTCAAGCCTGCAATCGTTACCAGTGCTAAAACGCAAAATCCGTATTCAATTGCCACAATTCAACAAGCCGGCAACTGTTACCAGTGCTAAAACGCAAAATCCATATTCAATTGCCACAATTCAACAAGCCTGCAATTGCCTTCAAACCCATATATGGCAAATGTATCAACAAATTCTATGAGTACTCGATAGGGCTCGCAAGTGGGTTAAACACCTGTTCGTAACACTATAAAAGCAAACATAAACACACTACTGTACTTTAAAATACTGGTAAAGCAATGAAAGGCATTGGAATTAATTGCACAACAGTCTCAAGCTTGAAAATATGCAATAAAAAAATATTATTTTTACATGTTATATTGATCCCAGGAATCAAGCAGTTATACATATCAGGCCACCCACATGGACTAGAACAGTTTTATCATTAATTTGTATTGATTTCTAAATTTCTGTATTGCAAGTACGATCGTATATCGGACTTCTAAACACTAATTGATTGAAGTTTAAATTCCAAGTTTTACTGACATCATGATGACAGTCTAATTTAGTATTGGCTCTTTCTAAATTGTAACTTACGGGCTTGGTTAATTGATCATGATCATGCCCTGTAATGCTACGTACTGGTTCATGGTTTACAGTTTTAGCATTCAGCCCTGTAATTGCGGGCTTTTTCGCGTAAATGAATCTGTTACTGTTGCAAATGTCTAACCCGCAGACAGATGGCCTGTATGAAGTTAATTACATGCTTGGAATTGAATGGGGGCCTATGGAATTTTGACATTTTTTCAGATTAGTAGATTTTAACCATTTAAAAAATCATCAGTTTTTAGTATAATGCCCTTTTTTGCACATTTATTTCCTTTTCTTTTTCTGTTTGTATTATAAAAAGCAACATTAGTTTTAGAAATAAGAATAAAGATTATGTTTTAACAATTAAGAGTATTAACATTAAAGAACCAGAAAAGAAACTGATTTTTTGTTGGTACCTAGCGCACAATTTATTCACTAGTTTCCATTTTTTTCTGATGTATACTTCTTTACCTGTACCAAAGTTTGTTTTGGGGATATAGTTATTCCAGTCAAAATAGTTCCTGACCGCTCATGGAAAATTGTTCCACGTCTTTCATTTGTATTCTGCTTTAACATTGCAAGAAAGGCAAACTAATTTTTTAAGTTTTGTTGCTCCTAAACCATTATAACAACAACAACTTATGCACTTTAAAAAATAATACTCCAATCTAGGCTGCCCGCTATCACCATTACTATTTGCTCTAGCAATAAAACCACTGATGCAATGCATTAGAGCTAACTCAAATATCAAAGGAATTAAAATAGGCCACCACCACTTCAAATGTTGTCTCTTCGCAAATGATCTTTTGTCTCCTTATCGGAGCCTAAATTATCCATCCCTACCCTCTTACATACACAAAAAAAAGAAAAAGAAAATTAATAAAGAGGTGACGGTGATCTTATTATACAATGTTCTGGGCTTTTGAATACATTATTTAGTATTTTTGACTATATCTTGTATCAGTTGTTTCAATACCCTGGACACAATTTTCTTTCTTTTTTATCATATACTATGTATGTCATATACTATGTAAAAGTCCAGAGCAACTCACCTAATTCATTATATTCAAATGTATTTCATAGCTTTGACTATTGCCTACTGAGGCAATTGATCAAGAGTAACCATTGCACATAACACACATAGATGCTAGTGCTACCCATGATATTTTTAATGAAATGGATGAGTGCCTAACTACTACATATTGTGAGTGTGAATTTTAATAAATCTGTTTTCTCCAAAAATATATACACAGTATTCTGCTACCTATAATTGCTTACTATTTTAAATAATACTAGTTAAACTGATGTTAGTGGTCTTTTAAACAATGATTTAGTTGTATATGTAGCATTTTTCCCATCAGTCTTTAGTTCCCAAGGGAGTTACAAACTTACAATATGTCCACCACACCTCACATCTGCATCTGTGATAACACCTATGCATGTAATATACACATGTAAAGCAGATTTTGTACAAAGCCCATTGTCTATAATTGTACTGATTATAGCAATAATGCACGTTCTATGCATGGTCAGCCGGGCTACTTCCCGAAATCTACTACATATTCCCCAAACACAAATAAATGATGCAGCTCAGAGCTCTTAGATAAAGTGTGTGAAACATTTTTCTAAAGGGACACTGTCACCCCAACAAAATTTGGTGTCTTCTTAAAGAGCATAGGAAACTGCCTATATATGTTGTTGTTTTTTTCTCTACAGCAATTCCATAGATATTCAGTATTGTTTGAGGGGCTGCTTTATACTAATTTGTGGCTCGGTATACTAATTTGTGGTTCAGAGAGCTGCATAATAATATTGGGGATCATTGTTTTGGCCAGCACAGAGACAAGCAAGCAGACTGTAGTCCCAATTATCACATTAAAGCAGCCAATCAGCATTCAGGACATACATTTTTTGCTTGATAACAAAGCTCCTGATAATCTTAGGAATTATTCATGTTAGAAAAAACTGTCTGGTACAATATTAATATTATTATTCTTACTTTTTATTTCTCTTTATTTCTAAAGCACTAACATTTTCTATAGTAGTGTTTACAATGATACAGTAAAGTACAATTGTGTAGCTTAAAATACCAACAAGAGCAGGAAATATAAGAAACAATGTAATACAATATATTTTTTGTTCAATAAATTTTAATTATATTAATGTTCTTAAAGTAAAACTTGATAAAATATTTGAGAGTGACAACATATTGATTTGTTATTTTTATGCCTATTTGGATGAAAAGAAAAATAAAGGCATAGCAACATGAATATTTTACATATTTGGTTAAAGAAAATGAAAATCTAACTTATTTCTAAAGTTCCTTTTCTTTATATATTTAGATGAACACTGTGATTATTATGCATTTAATCAAATTTTTTAGCTATTTTGTAAAATTCATCCAGGGATAATTTTGGACAGAGCCTGATAGAAAGTCTATAGAATAAAATAAAGCAAATAAAACTCATTTTTAGCCTATTCATTAAAAATAATAATTTCCTTTCTTCTTCACTCCTCCCATTTTTTATTCTTAAAATAATTTATTTAGAAAATCATATAATTAAATACTGTAAATACAATTGGTGTATAACATTTGCTAGAAATTTGAGTACAGAAACATAATCCACAATAGAAGAAAACACATTATATGCCAAATTAAGATTCCTCTCTATGGCCCTCATTCAATTGCGATTTGGCCAATTGAATAGCGCTCTAAATAAGCACACAACATATTTTTTTTAAAGAAGTTTTTAGTTAGTAAACATCTATTCAAAAGGAAGTTTTTCACTAACTAAAAACTTCTTTAAAAAAAATATGCTATGTGCTTATTTAGAACCCTATTCAATTGGCCAAATCACAATTGAATGAGGCCCTATATATTTGTCTTTGGAGTTAAAAATGTGCATACCCCAAGGGCCTCATTCTATTATCGGCCGTAAATCGGCCGTAAGGCTGCGATTCCTTGCGGGGGTTCTGTTAACTCGCAATTCTATTATACGGCCCCGCAAGGATCTCCTCTTACAGCCGGCCGCATATCTTGCAACCGGCCGTAAGCTCAACATTTTTTAAAGTAAAAAATAAATTCAAGACAGCACTGTACAGCTCTGTAAATGCTAGGGATCATATTGGGGGACATGAGGATTAATAGTAACCCCCTCTCAAGCTTGCACATCAGCCCAAATACGAGTTTACATTAACTGTTTATTTTCCGGCCGCAGCGTGGCCGGGTCTGAGGTGCTCCAAGCACTCTGGACTTTTTACATGGATATTTGACATATATTAAAAAATATATATTTTACGGATTTGAGTATAGGGGAAATTTGTGCTATTTTTGCTAACACCTAAAATCACTTTATAGTCTTCTCAAAGTGCAGGATGGCTTTATTTGGGCTATATTTCGTGCTTAATTGGTGCTAGCGGGACCTCTTTCCTGCAAGTAAGCTGCGGCTCGCTTTTAGCCTTGCAGAGAGGGTTCCCGGAGCAATTGAATTGCAACCGGGGTTTTCTTGCGGCCGAAACTCTTGCAGCCGTTTTAGATCAAAGGCTTTCCTCCGGCACGTGCGGCCGCAAGAGATAGCAAGGCGCCGGCCGCAAGCCTGCCGGAGTCCCCGGCCGGAGGGGAATAGAATAGCAGAATAGCTTGCGGCCGGTCCTTGCGACCCCGCAGCGCCTACGGCCGCTAATAGAATGAGGCCCCAAGTTTCTAACACAGGAAGTTGATTTTTCCTTAAATTATTATATAATACAATGCGTTTATTAATATATTAAACATCAGTCAAAGCCACCCAAACTCAAAAACACTTAACCTTTGGAATAAATTAATTTACAATAATCCTAAGTATTCCTGTTTTCTTTTAATATATAGAAAAATAATAAATGTTGGCTGTCTTTTCCTGCTAAATATTTCTTCCATTTCCGTTCGTTTCTAATATAATTTTTCATCCATTAACCATAATACTATCAGGATCAGTCACTTTTTCTTAAAATGACCACTGTGTTCCAATTTTTTTCTATATGGTCTTTTGGATAGCTAAATGTTTTTAGAGAGCTAAAAAGTTAATAAATTTAGCCTTGAAATATATCTCTTCTTGAAAGGTTGAGGGGAATTTACTAATATTATTATTACATGTAATTAATTTCATTAAATATATCACATATATAGTTGTGAGCGTACGAGTCGTTGCTCACGCTTGCGGGCTCGCGTAGCAAGCCCGCGGCCCTCGCGAAGCGAGGGCCGTGGCTCGCGCAGCAAGCCGCGGCCCTCGCGTAGCAAGCCGCGGCCCTCGCGAAGCGAGGGCCGTGGCTCGCGCAGCGAGCCGCGGCCCTCGCGTAGCGAGCCGCGGCCCTCGCCTAGCGAGGTCACTGGGCAAGGGCCTCAGTTGCTGGCATGGAGCGCCGAAGGCGCTCCATGCCAGCAACTGAGGCCCCTCGCGAAGGGAGGGCCTCAGTTGCTGGCGAGGTCACTGGGCATGGGTCTCAGTTGCTGGCATGGAGCGCCGAAGGCGCTCCATGCCAGCAACTGAGGCCCCTCGCGAAGCGAGGGCCTCAGTTGCTGGCGAGGTCACTGGGCACGGGTCTCAGTTGCTGGCATGGAGCGCCGAAGGCGCTCCATGCCAGCAACTGAGGCCCCTCGCGAAGCGAGGGACTCAGTTGCTGGCGAGGTCACTGGGCAAGGGCCTCAAACCCTCGCAAAATTCACGTCGCTACTCGACACACAAATTACGACACTCGCTAAATTTTACGAGGCACGCAAACAACGTACGAAACACGTTACCACACATTACGACCTCGCAAACATCGGACGCAACACGCCGACATACAAACATTTAAAACACAATACATACACACAGCACATACATAAAAAACTTACCTACACCAAGAGGGAGCACCCAGGACCTCAAAAATGCAACTTACACCTCGATTTTACTCGAAATAAAACACTTTAGAGACTAAAAAAAAAAACAATCGAGAGAAAAAATGGCCGCCGAACAAAACGAAAACGAGGCTACAGCACTCTAAACTCGCAAAACACCACAAGAAACTCGCAAAACACCACAAAACACCTACGGATATTCCGATACAGACCTATACCCCACATTACTCGCCATTTTACACCAATGCGGAAGTACACGACTACGCTAACGGTTTGGTCTCGCGCACGCACAGTGTTACACTGCACACATTCAGCATGCTTATACAGCAGCTCCACACCACTAATGCTGCAGCAACATCAACACAGATTGCCAGCTCTTCATCACAATGCTTCAAAATAGGTACACTATATTCATTTACTAATTTAGCTACCTTACAATTTCATTGCCGTCATTTTTTGACGGGCAATTCGCTAGTATAAATATAAATGTGATATAGAACTTGTAAAATTAATACTTATATATTTTTTTAATAATGTCATGATACAGTTGTCAGACTTACATAAACATAATTGAATAAATATATGGTGCTGATGAAAATGAATGGGTATGTTATCATTTTGGTGAGTTTTCGTGATTTTATTTTATCAATTATGTAATGTCAACCTTTGTGTCTTTACTAACCAGTATTGCACCTTTGGTGGTTCATACCTGGAATTTAAACACATACTCATACAGCACTGTGTTTGTTTTTAAAATTGCGCATGTGCTGACAGAAACAGCTATCAAACTGCGTTTGCTTGGCCCCTAAAACATGCATGCACTACTCTGTTTTATGAGAAGTAGTGGACACAAGATGGATAATGCTACTTTGGGCGTTACTGCACCACATTGTGGGCATAATTATAATGCATGTGATTTAGTAAATCACATGTAGACATTGAGTTGTGATAATGTGCCACGTCCGTGATTAGATTGCAGACTAAGGCGTGTCTTTTAGTAAATTCCCCCGAAGTTTGTGTCCTTGTAATTGAATTCGTTTTTGGTAGTCCTGTTTAATGCTCTGGTAGTTGTAGTTACCCGTTTTCCATTGTGTAGAAAGAAGGTTCTTCTGGATTCAAAGTTTCCTCCTGGCTGAGGAAATAGGAAGTCAGCTATCTAAAAAATAAATAAAATAAAGGTTGTATTATTTATTTTAAAGTTATAAATGTTTGCCCATCATCATTGCAATTCTTCATAAGAGTATTTTTTAAATATAGGACTACAATGGCCCTTTACATTACCCTCAAGAAAGTTGTGTGAAAATGAATACTAATTTTGCACTTATATAACAAATATAGGAGTTATTAAAATAGAATATGACATCTCACATAAATGTTCCCTGAATCTAATAATTTATATATAGAAGTTTCCTCCTGTTGGATGTTGGTGGAAATATGCAATTTAGTTATGCATGAAAGATGTGGAAATAAGTAACAAAATAAGTAACAAAATCCCATGTACCTTACAGTATATGAGGAAAACATTTTCATACCCCACTTCACTTTCCATTTTATCTTCCCTATTTCACCCCCTCCCCTCACACACACACATACATGCACTTTTCTCACAATCTTTCTCACCCCTGTAAATATTACTAAAATGTAATTATCAACATTTATTTTCAATTAATACATTTTCCATGTTTTTATTTATGTGTTCATTAATTTTTTCAATAATTCCTTTATTCATTCATTCATCAAACTTATATTGTATACCTTTAAAAGAAGTTTGTAAGTAGCATTTGTATGTATTTGTGTGAATATTATAAAATATATATGTACAATACGATGCAAGGACTTTTCGAAAAACTAGTCTCCTGGGTTTTGTTTTTTGTGTTTATCCATCATTACTTTAAGGACCACTGTATCGGCAACAAACATATAGTTAGATTGTTAGTGTGGGCGCTTAATAAGGAGGTGAACATCATCAGTAACCTGTTTCTTTGTTCTGTTGTGGGATACATGTGTCCAAAATGACACTTATATGGAGTCGGCCCCTCACTCACGAAGGAGAGATCTGGAGGCATGTCAAACAGTAATCATGTGGCCACCAAAACCGGGCAAACTCATCTGTCTGAGGTTTGGTTCATGCATAGTTGTCTTCCTTTTTCCCAGTCCAATCATGAGCTAAATCTTGGGCAGAGCACTGTGCCTCATGTGCTGGTGGTCATGTGATTGCTGTGTAACACACCTCCAGTTCTCTCCTTAGTGGGAAGTGGCTGACTCCCTGTGTTACTTTGGAAGCTTGTATCTCACAACAGAGCCCAGAAATAGGTAACTGGTGATGATTCATTCACTATTAACCCCTCTATATATAAGTATGAAATTGGTCCTTCTGCATGTTACTATTCATGCAGCTATGTGGTAGGCTCTCCTGTTCTAATTGTACAGTTGTCCTGAGACATATGATATTTAACAGTTTATTTCACCAGCCTCTGCAATTATGAGCATGTGTGCTAGTATGTGAATACACAATGGGCTACCCTCATAACTGCAACTTATCATCAAACAACTCACATGAAAAATATAATTTATGTTACATAATAGATTATTAATTACATTTATATAAATAAGATTGATATTAATAATAGTATATTAAGTGAATGTTACTTGAATATTTATTATGTTCAAAACGGCATGCTGAAATAGTTAAATATAATGTTTCAAGTTTGTCTTGAGATAGTTGATTATATTGTGTTTAACATATGGTGAAGGCATGTTTTTACAGATAACCCACAATCACTAAAATGTTAAAGGGAACACATAGAAGCGAAGCTAGATGATGGCTGGATAATATTAGAGTCATAAATAGCTAATAAATATGGGCTAATGGAGCTATTTTTACAATAAAAACTTTCTCCAGAAAGCACTATCTGTCAACATGTCAGAGAAACATTACGTTAATTGTTTCCCACTTTTTAAAAAGAATGTTGATTGCCTCAGAGCTGGGGGTTTCTCCACATGCCAAATCAGAATCAGACTGAAAGGACTATGTGAAAATGATTCCTCAACCAACAAGTAGTGATGAAATTGCTGACATAAAACACATTCAAAATCTAAATACAAAATACACACATTTTTTGATATAAAGGAGTGGATAGAACAGCTGTTATTTTCCAGGTAGTTGCTGATGAAGAGATATTGGAGCTGATGATTCCAGAATGCTTATCAAGAGAAAATATGACTTTGAAAAAGGCTGGGAGAGAATTTCTGAAAGTTATCAGAAACATCTCTTAATAAATATTTAACATCGTTTCATAATTTCTTCTTCTCACACTTCTAAATTATTCAACTATGAACAGATAACTACAGAATGGGCAAGTAAGGATAGCTAAGCCAAGCACAGCTATATATCTGATCTATCCCCACCTTTTCTCTACAAAATGAACAGTGTCAGACACAGTAGAGATAAATGAAGACAGATGAATGAACTAAGAAAGATGTTTATCAAAGAGTTTATTAAATATGTATTAGGGAGCTATCAAACATGGATTTCCACTGAGCAAAAATTCTCTGTTCCCTCCAAAGGCGCTCATCGCAAGGCCTGCAAAGAGCGCCGAAGGCCGAATGTTAAGAGGCCCGCTATGGGCACCAAACGGGCTCATTGCAAAGCCCGCAATGAGCTCCGCAGGCAGAAGGCGCTCTTTGTGAGGTCCACAATGTGCACCGAAAGTGGCTCGCAGAGAGGAGACGCTTTGCAGGCCTGGGGGTCCGTGGCAAAGGCGCTCATAGCGCGGCTCGCGTAAGGAGAGTCTTTTTAGGGCATGGCAAAGCTCGTAAACTGCGGCTTGGCCATGGATAACAAGGCCCGTAAAGTGCAACATAGCCACATATTACAAGCCTCCCGTCGTGAGACACACATAGTGCATCTAAGCCGCAAATAGCGCATGCGCAGTGCGGTTAGCGCCCTAATACAGATTTTCGCTCCCAGCAGCCAATTAACTAAAGGTTTTGTCGTGCGATTGCAGTATTGGGCATGTGTGGGATAGATTTTATATATACTGGACACTTTCTACACAGTTGATGAACAAAATGTATCTGCTGTGGTAATTTCTGAAGAGAGATTGTTAGCTCTGTAGGATTTTGAATTCTGCAAATTGCAGATAATAGGTAAAGTATAATTACTTCTTGATTTTCTAAATTGATAAATTAATGATTTAATAGGTCCACAAGGTAAAGGGGGGAGACCCAGGGGAGGGAGAACGGGGCAAAGAGAGATGGGGGAGGGAGAATGGGGTGAAAGAGACTCAGGAGAGGGGGCAAAGAGACACACGGGAGGGAGAGGGAGCAAAGAGACACAGGGGAGGGAGATGGAGCAAAGAGACACAAGGGAGGGAGAGGGGGGAAAGAGACACAGGGGAGGGAGAGGGGGAGAGACATTGGGGAGGGAGGGGGAAGAGACACAAAAGAGGGAGGGGGCCAGAGACATGGAGAAGGGAGAGGGAGGAAAGAGACACAGGGGCGGGAGGGGGAAGAGACACAGGGGAGGGAGAGGAAGGGAAGAGACATGGGAAGGGGGAGAGACACAGGAGGGAGTGGGGGAAGAGACACGGGGAGATGTAAAGTCAAATATTATCCCACTATTTGTGACGGGAGGCCTGCAATGGGCACCAAGGGCGCTCATTGCAGGGCCTGCAATGGGTGCCGAAGGTGCTCATTGCGAGGCTTGCAGAGAGGAGAGAGAAGGAGAGAAGATGGAGGGAGAGGACACAGAAGGAGGGAAGGTGAGAGAGAAGCCGTGCATATTGTGTCTAACAACAGCATTTCAAGGCTTGCAAATATAATGCATCATTTTTGACGGGCAAGTGGCTAGTTATATATAAATTCCAAATGAGATACAATCCTGAGATGTCTCTTTCTTCTGAAATATTGGAGGAGACAGATAAGTGACATGGTCAGACATAAATAATGGATTATTATATATATAAGTGAAACTGTCTTTTTAAAAGATGGACATTCGAGGGGATTGTCTCTTCAAAAATATGGCGTGGAGTGGAGAATGGTTCAAATACACTATACATGATTAATAAAATTAGGTACATTTAAGCTAATACATGTGACGATAGTTAAATAGTCTTTGTAACAGTAACAATAACTGAATATAAAATATAATACAATGCACATTTATTAGTATTTTCCTTTTGTTCTCATTGATTTACCTAAATATTTGTTTCTTTTCTTTTTCATCATTCACCATTTAACTTGTATACATAAAAAATATTTCATTAAACGTTTTAGTTTCAAAGTCATTTGAAAATACATTCTTTTTAGTTTAGAAGTCAATTGAAAATAAATCAAAATGAATGTGTTGGCAGAACAATGAAAACAGCAGGGAACATGGTGAAATTCATTTAGTTGTCAAACACAATTTTATTTATATATATTTTTTATAGAACAAAATGAAGTCAGACAATTGATGACACAAGGGGGTATATGTTTCAAATTGACTTTTTCCATTACAAAAATATTTTGCTATTAAAAAATATTTTTTGTTGAAAGAAAAATGTTATCATGGCATAAAGTATGTACAATACAAGTCTATATTTGCATCATAATAGGTGAATTATTCTACTTTTCTTCATTTCTCTACATATTATGTAAAATTAGAGCATGAGCCACACAGGATGGCCATTATACTGAAAGAATACCAAAATATGCAGTTAGTGTTATTTATGCAACAAACTATGAATACCCTCCAATTTCAACAAATATTTAAGGTATATATACTAACAATGAAATATATGTTTCCCAGTTATACACCCCATTGGTTCACTTACTTACTGAAAGTGTACATGTTTGTGTGAGTATTATTTATACTATGTGAGAATGTAATTAATATCAGTTATGGCACATCACCTATATCAATTGAGCACTGATAGTTACTAGGTGAGTTTATTGCCTAAACATAGATAGATACAATTATGTATGTGGCTAACAACATTCATAAAGCACATTTGTGATGAAATTAAAAAGAGTGTTTTTCTCAGATTCTGAATGACATATTTGAGGATATCGTCTTGATTTGAGAAAGCAGTGTAGAGAACATTGTATTTTAATCTGCAATAGAATAGTTTGAAACAAACTAAATACCTGTTTTCTACCCTCAGTATAACATGCATAAAGATCAATACAGAAGTTGTGATAACGTCTCAGCCAAATCATCAGATAGTGATGTCAGTGACGTGTCAGCCATTTCCCGTACCAGTAGTGCCTCACGCCTTAGCAGCACAAGCTTTATGTCCGAGCAGTCTGAGCGACCTCGACGAAGACTATGGTGAGTGATGTTTCTTTTTATGTGTTATGATAAACTACTGTAAAAATGGAACATGCAAAATTACATATAGTAGAATCACTAATATAACATGGAAAACAGTTGACTTCTACAAGCTTCCTTTTATTTCTTTTTGTATAGAAGCTAGGAATCAGGTACATAATGTTCACCAATATTACTCTAAACGTATATGTGCTACTGTTTCCAATACCATTTTAGTATAAAAGAATCCATGAATATATGAAGTAAATGAAAGGTTACTTTGAATATCATATATTAATAGTTTCTTAAATACCTTAATGTCCTCATATACAAATCTTAACTACACAAACTAAACAACTATAATATTTATTAATATAATATCTATCAATACATACATATATTCTCATACCATATTTCCCAATAAGTTGGTGTTTTCTTTTCTAAGCAGCTTGGTCACAATGCTTGTTACATAGCTGGTTTAAATCTTTACAATGTGTTTGTACCAATACTTTTATCTTGTAGCCAATTATCGAAGGAGACAGTCCCATGGTTACATTTTCCATATACAGTGGGTTTTTAGGAGAGTGTCAGGTAATCCGAAAGCTGTGGCACTTGTTTTCAAATTTGGGAGTCAGCTTTCCTAAGCTTTCACAGAGTCCATGGAGCCTGTGAAGTGGCAATAATAAGCATCACTGCTTTTTCACAAGCTTCACAGTATTTAATAAGCTATACCATCAAGTAACTTCAAAATGAGGAGGTATTATATGACTGTGTTAGAGGCAGTTATGGGTATGTTGGGGATCTGTTGTATATAAAACACCAGCAGTGATCACCGTCACAGTCTTATCTGACCATTCTCCTGTCACAACCCACCACACAAGCAGCTATCCCACTTCACCATCTAAAATATAGTAAAGTGCTTATCATCACAATTATAACTAATTTTATACATGTACAGTATCTCACAAAAGTGAGTACACCCCTCAAATTTTTGTAAATATTTAAATAATACTAACATAAAAGTTTCAAGGTTCTCCAAGAATCCTACAATACTTCACTGTATTATACATTTTGCTTTTATGCATTCAAATAGTGAGAGTAAATAATTAAATAAAAATAAGTAAATAATGTGATGTCTTATTATATAATACACAGCCAAAAAGACATCTCCTTTTAAGTCAGCATTACATGCAACATCAACCTATGTCTTGTTAGGTATTCCAACAACCCACTTCTGCACCAGATACAGTATCTATGGCCATCATTCTGTGACTCTCGTAAGAACTCTTGAAAGGCTGATTCATAGTTATGGGAGTTTTGCAAAAGGCAAATTTACAGAAATTACCTATGGCTCTCGCAAAAAAAGAATCCTGTAAAATGTACTGACTTGTACCCAGAACTCTCTAGCTCTAACGTGTAATAGTAGCCTGCTCGCAGTAGACTCAAAGTCTGAATCTCAGCAGCCTCCATAGCAGCGTTATGGAATGGTACCCAATAACTTGAACACTAACACTAACTTTGATACTGTTAGCACATCTGTAAGCCAAAGAAAATGTTAATGGATGATAATTAAAGTTGCTTTTATAGATCTGAGATTAATGCAATTTATGCTGCAACCACAATTTGACAGTGGAATATTCAGTTGTTTTTCATTCTTATTAATCTTTTTCTTTCGATGAAAGTCTCAAATAATAATAATAATAATAATAAGCATTAGAGTAAATAAGCTAAAGGTTGTCTGGATTGTTTTCTAACACAAAAGGCAGGTGAACAAATTTCAGCAGTGATGTTAACTGAAACAAATATATATGAGCAAACTTTAAAGGAGAATACAACATGTTTTTGTTCTTTAGCTCTTCACTATATGTAACACTGATTTTATGACATATCTTGTTTTGATAGACTTGCACAAGCGCCAATATATGTTCTCCTAATTTGATGCAACAGGTTTGCCACCGGTAATTGAGTTGAAAACTGAACAGGGTATGAGATATGCACATAGCGTAGGGCATCACATTGTCATCTAGATTTGATGAGTGTGAGTAGATAATATTATATAGCAATTAAAGTGGTAATAATATTATCTGAAAGAGTGGAATAGGTGGAGAAAGGCTAAGAGAGAAATGGACTGTAAGAGAGGGGGGAAGATGGGGAACAAAGAGAAAGTAACACAGTTACACAGCAGAAACTTAGGTTACTATGCTATTCCTGTAAATGGGTACCAAAATATATTAATAGTCCAGAAACATACAGTATGGTGCCCAGTTTGGGCTATTTTGGGCCACATTAAATTGTGTCCACTGGGCATTTACATTAGACATACTTGATATAGAAGTTTGCTTCCAGTATTAAAATACATTTAATAAACATCACGGAAGCTATGAAGCAGTTCACTAAGATTACTTTGTTTCTATGAAGAAAATTGTGTTTACAACCCTTCACAGACAATCAATTGCCGACAAATGCTTAGTGAATCTTTACCTAAGAGAGAAATTTATCCAATCATATTACCCTTTGTTAATTGATTCTCCTAACACTTTTCATTTGTATGGCTCTCAATGTAGACTCAATAAATAGATATTTAGTAGCTACAATGAAGATAATAAGGATACTGTTATGGAGATTAATTAACAATATAACAATGATATTTAATGCATACTAGACAATAAAAAGGACAAGTGAACTTGTTTTAGCAATTAATGATGCAATTAGGAGCAGGACAACTCTTTCCTCTAGGGTTTAAAATCTTTATATTGATATATATGCTTTTTTCCTATTAATTAAACTCTTTCCATAGTACCTTTACAGATGTCTTCTATATGATTGAATTACTCATTAATCTGCATTAGCAAATTCTCTCTGGACTTTCAACTTCAAAGAGGAAATATTATGAAATTGTTCCTATAAAATGCTCGGCTCATCAACAGAGAGCTCCTAATCATCCCATGCCTAAATCCTACACGTCTCTTCACTATTGGAAGTTACGCTAGCTAAACTTGGACAAGCTAAATTTAGCTGATTTCATTTAAGTTTCTACTACCTAATTTACATTCTTTTCCATCCTTATTCATTATATTTCTTTTATTTTCATGCACCTCTGATTTTCAGTGCTCACTTTGATCCCCATCATCTGCCGCTCTTCCTGCCTCTTTCATCTTTTAATTTCCTTGTATTATTCATTTGTTTTAGAAGTATCCATTGCAAATCCAATTTTCGAATTCTCTAAATGTATGTACATATATATATATATATATATATATATATATATATATATATATATATATATGTGTGTGTGTACATATACAGTGGATATAAAAAGTCTACACACCCCTGTTAAAATGTCAGGTTTCTGTGCTGTAAAAAGAGACAAAGATAAATAATTTCAGAACTTTTTCCACTTTCAATGTGACCTATAAACTGTACAACTCAATTGAAAAACAAACTGAAATCTTTTAGGTAGAGGGAAGAAAAAATATAAAAATAAAATAATATGGTTGCATAAGTATGCACACCCTTAAACTAATACTTTGTTGAAGCACCTTTTGATTTTATTACAGCACTCAGTCTTTTTGAGTACAAGTCTATCAGCATGGCACATTTTGACTTGGCAAGATTTGCCCACTCTTCTTTCCAAAAACACTCCAAATCTGTCAGTTTGCGAGGGCATAGCCTGTGCACAGCCCTCTTCAGATCACCCCACAGATTTTCAATCAGATTCAGGTCTGGGCTCTGGCTGGACCATTCCAAAACTTTAATCTTCTTCTGGTGAAGCCATTCCTTTGTTGATTTGGATGTATGCTTTGGGTCGTTGTCATGCTGAAAGATGAAGTTCCTCTTCATGTTCAGCTTTCTAGCAGAAGCCTGAAGGTTTTGTGCCAATATTGACTGGTATTTGGAACTGTTCATGATTCCCTCTATCTTAACTAAGGCCCCAGTTCCAGCTGAAGAAAAACAGTCCCAATGCTGCCACCACCATGCTTCACTGTGGGTATGGTGTTCTTTTGGTGATGTGCAGCGTTGTTTTTGCACCAAACATATCTTTTGGAATTATGGCCAAAAAAGTTCAACCTTGGCTTTTGTCTTGCCACTCTACCCCATAGCCCAGACATATGAAGAATACGGGAGATTGTTGTCACATGTACCACACAGCCGGTACTTGCCAGATATTCCGGCAGCTCCTTTAATGTTGCTGTAGGCCTCTTGGTAGCTTCCCAGACCAGTTTTTTTCTCGTCTTTTCATCAATTTTGGAGGGAGCTCCAGTTCTTGGTAATGTCACTGTTGTGCCATATTTTCTCCACTTGATGATGACTTCACTGTGTTCCATCTAATGCCTTGGAAATAATTTTGTACCCTTCTCCTGACTGATACCTTTTAACAATGAGATCCCTCTGATGCTTTGGAAGCTCTCTGTGGACCCTGGCTTTTGCTGTGGGATGCGACTAAGAAAATTTCAGGAAAGACCAACTAGAGCAGCTGAACTTTATTTGGGGTTAATCAGAGGCACTTTAAATTATGGCAGGTGTATGCTGACTCATATTTAACACGATTTCGAATGTAATTGCTTAATTCTGAACACAGCTACATCCCCAGTTATAAGAGGGTGTGCATACTTATGCAACCACATTATTTTTGTTTGTTTTTTTCTTCCCTCCACCTAAAATATTTCAGTTTGTTTTTCAATTGAGTTGTACAGTTTATAGGTCACATTAAAGGTGGAAAAAGTTCTGAAATGATTTATCTTTGTCTCATTTTTTACAGCACAGAAATCTGACATTTTAACAGAGGTGTGTAGATTTTTTATATCCACTCTACACAAAAGTACATATACTATCTGTATATACAATATGGTAAGTCACTTAAAGGAAAAGTATAGGCTAGAATTCTTAACTACCAAAAATGGTCTCAGTTTGATATTCTGGTGACAATATTTGAACTAGGACTTTAACATGATTATAGATGGCTACTGACACCTCTGCTTCATAAAGCTCTCTGGGGGATTTTGGCAAGTACCAAGACCTGTGTGCTTAACAAGCATAATTTAGTTACCTAAGTATCCACATTTCTAATAGTACTGATGATTTAGCTGCATAACATCAAATTATTTAAAATCTACTATCCCAAAGTATATATACACATAGATTCCACATATTGATATGTTGTAAAAAAAAACATTTTTTTGTGTTGATAAATATATAAATAGCAAAGACTGATGTTACATATAAAAGAGACAACCACTGATTAAGAAAACACCATTTGTATAGACTCTTATTGCACAAAGGTCCACAATGAGAGCACACACCATTGAACAACCACTTGATATAAGAAATGTATATTAATTGTGGAGTAATACCTCTTGCCTGCAGTAATAATAACAGTTGCTGCCTTTCAACAGTTTCATGGACGTGTTTTCAATGTCATTTTTTTTCTAAATATAAATTTTTCATGTATTATTATATCTTTAATGTTTTTTTATATTCATGTATTATCCTTGAATGTTTATAACACACTCTTGAATGTTCTCTGTATTGAAATGTCAGGTTCCGGAAGAAGTCTTTGTGCGCAAATGTATGACTCAATATTTAGAGCCAGCTATATGCAACAGCTGTGTATAGATTTTAAAGTGAAACTAATGTGGAGGAAAGAATATTATTAAAGATCATTCAAAATAGTATGTAGTTACAAATCTTACCAGGTTTAGAGTTTTAATAAAAAGTCGTTCAAACGCCCTAGAATATATAGCTAAATTATGCCTATAATGCAGTCCAACACTATCACACTTGACATGCTTAGCCTCATTAGACACAGTTGTTGGCCTGAAAAGCAAATCAGGATAATAAAGACTGAAGTTACCAGGTTATTTCCATTGAACAGTTTGAGAGTGTAGGTTTTTATTAATTTTGTATCTTGTCTGCTTCCCTTTCTGGATCACAACATTGTCGTGGTGAAGGTACTTGTGAAGCTCTGAGCTACACCATGTAGTGTCATCCAAGATGGGCAGGTCATAACAGAGAGGTTAGACAAATTACGATCCAGTGGAGAAGGATCTTTGCCAAGGAAACCATATAAATGAGCATGACCAAAAACACACAGTTGTGCCTGGCATGGTATGTGCATGCGGTCACCAAGAGTCGGACACGACTGAGGGACTGAACAACAACATCCAGTTTGCTAACTTGCAATGGAGTTATTGTATTTGCAATAAGATTTCTTAAAAAATATATAGGGTACATTGGACAAAAAGAATGTAAGGTAGAATTCTTACATTAAAAAGCACTTGGGCCTCCATTCTATGTCCGCCGTAAATCCAATTAAGGCCTCCATTCCATGGCTCCCATGAGAATTGAACCAGGTGAAGTTTACTCATAAGAAGACCCTACATCCCCCGTCCCTATCCCAGTGTCCATTTCCGGCTGTTTCAACTTAGCTATGGCTTGTTATGGTTCACCTCCAGCATGGATTCCAGCCTTCCTTTTCTTCACATACACTAGCATCCTCTCTTCCATGCCCCAGTCTTACCCTTATCACTATTCTCACACCCTGGTGTCTAGCACACATCATTCTCTTTCAAACCTTAGTCTCAAAACCTGTCTTGTAGCAGCGCTCAAGGCACCCAGATAATCAGCCTCCATGATAGCAATTACTTAACTTATTGTAAGTTGTAATGGAGTCATGGTTACCATTGCAGTTTATATATGTGTTGATGATATATACTTTTCACAACAGATGATGTTCAAACGTGTATGCCTACGTCACACATTATACAACTTGTATATTATTATTATTATTATTTTTTATTTACAAAACTCCAATCTTATCTATAGCACTATTTAGAAAGAAGAATAGAGTACAATGGGAACAGAAATACAAGTACATGGACAGGACAGTGCAAATATGAAACAAACCTGTCCACAGACAGCTTAGTGCAACAAAAGAGAGGTCCCTACTCCAAAGGGCTTACAATCTAGATAGTAAGATTTGGGTGTGATAGAGGAGGGTGAAAGATGCAAGATGGCAGTGGCAATAGGCTGAAGCAGTGGAGGTGGCTGTGTGTTGCACTGTAGATTGTGAGTATGAATAATATTATGCTTAAAATATGCTACTGTGCATGTTAAGGCTCAAGGTGATAGGCTCCTCTAAACAGATGTATTTTTGTTGAGCTTTGAAAGCTTTGCGACAGGAGAATAGTCTGGCAGAGAGAGGCAAGGAGTTCCACAGAATAAGGGCAGCACAAGAAAAGTCCTGAAGGCAGGAATGAGAGGAGATGGCAGGAAAGGAGGAAAGAAAAGGGTTGTTAGCCAATCAAAGAGTTCGTTTGGGGGAGTATTTTGAGACCAGGCCAGAGATATAAGGGGTGAACTGTTGTTGAGGGCTTAATGGAGACAGACGGTTGATGGGGAGGGTAGCAAGGAGTCAAGGACAGCAAGGAGTCAAGGAGTCAAGGCGAAATATGATGAGAGAATGGATTCAGATTTTAGTTTGGTCTTGTGTAAGATAGTGACATATTTTGGAGATGTTTTTAGGTGAAAATGACAAGATTTTGTTATTGATTATATATGAGGAATGAAAGAGAGGGCTGGGTCTAATAGAACCCCAAGACAACGGGCATGGGTGGGGGTTAACTTCTGTGAGATTAAATATAATTCTGGGTGAGATATTACTGTGATTTTGAAGATATCATAAATGAAGGGGATTACAAGCACTCAGATGGCATTTCTTAGAGGTTAAATATTTGAGTGTGATTTGATTGCTCGGTTGTGTTTTGCGAGTGAAATTCACTCAGATTTTAGATTCCAGGTGCATGGAATGGGAACATAAATGTGCTTACAAAATATAAGACATTAAATCTGCATTTGCTGGCCTATAATTTGCATTTTAGGCAAAAGTGCTGCAAATATGGGTAGCATGTTACAGTATAAGTCAAATGTGTGATGATTGTTCCTGATGTGTCTATAGTTGGTTTGCTGAGCAGTGACAGGGCAGTGAAATAGTTAATACGTGTTCAGCTCCAATTGCTGTGTTCAGCTTCTTGCCTTCCCACCAGATTAGATTCTTTGTAATAGAACAATATGGAGACTAGAGCCTCCAAGGAGAGACAATTAAGCCACAATTTCACTGTCAATGTTTTTTCAGCAAGGATTTCCAGTTCCTTCACTATCAATTGCAATGTTTCATATTCTTTCTTTACCTGCTGAACATTAATATTTCTTAAACAGTTACATTTTCAGAAACACTTTTTTCACTCTATTCAGCACACTTTTTTTGTCCACTCCAAAATTATACTTAGTAGACTGAATAATATAGGAAGGTTACTAAACATGTAGCTGAATTGTATGATATGATAACCTGTCAGTGTAAGCAGATCAGTGCTAATGATCCAGGATCTGCAGCACAACAGTACATATGTACTTGAACAAAGATTGCATGATTTATAACCACAAAGTACATAATCTACAATGTGAGTACATTATATGTTAAATACACACATTTATACTTCTCAATAATATCAGCCTTTTCATAGGTTAGCATTTATGCAGAAATATTTTACCTTATTTTTTAAGTAGAAATGTTTAGAGCATCTTATACGTTTAAAGGCATATCTAAGTTTCCTGGACTATGAATACATCCAATAAATTAGAATAAGTAGTGTATAAAAACATGTTTTGCATAAAAAATAAATAAAAAAAAAACATTTACAAACTTCCCCTGATGTTTGTTAAATCTCTTGACTTTACAAGCAGCTGATTTTGTTTGTTAACACCCCGGATATCTCTGCTAATATTAGCATAACATTCATAATTTGTTTTGGCCAATCACAGGCAGCTAATACATTTTAAAACAATGTAACAATCAGTGATGGCAGTTTGTAAAGGAAGGAATCATGGGAATTGTAGTCTCCCCGCAGAAGGAAATAGGAGGTGTCAGGCACTGATCTGTAGATCTTTGCATTGAGCTGCTGCTGGCTTAAAGGTTCATAAAGGGTTAAAACATGGACCCAAATGCAGTGTTTCTATTGAGAGGTTCACGGTGCCTATGTAAATAGGTCTGCAGGTGTAAAAAATACGTTTTATTTCTGAATAAAATAAATCTGTATGTGTATAGAGTGACTCAATGTAATGTGTGTTTCTGATATAAACTTCATGTGTTATGTTAGAAAAAGGTAAAAACAGGGAAACTTAGATATACCTTTAAGTATGGTTAATGTGTAGCTTGTATTCTAGTTCATTTAATAGATCTAACATTCTTGGGCCAATATTTTTTCTTCTGCATGTAGTTCGTTTACTCCTAAAATGCAAAGCAGACGGATGGGAACTTCAGGGAGAATAACTAAGAGCACAAGTGTGAGTGGAGAAATATACAAACTGGAACACAATGATGGAAGCCAGTCAGATACAGCCGTTGGTACAGTTGGTACGGGTGGGAAAAAAAGGAGATCGAGCTTGAGTGCCAAAGTAGTCGCCATAGTATCAAGAAGAAGTCGAAGCACATCACAGCTTAGCCAAACAGGTGAGTTGTACTTAATTGTTTTTCTTTTGAGTTATTTTTCTTATATTTGACTTACATTAATTTTTTTTTACAAATGGTGATTTAAATCCTAAATATTTTGAGTATTGTGTATTATTGACTGTGTCATTTCTTCGTGTTATAAAATATATTTTTACCTTCTACATTTAACTGTATAGCCTTAGAAATTCAACATTTTCAGATGATTTTAGTAATCATACTAGTCGATCCAACAAATTCCTTGGGCAAAATGTATGAATTATTCATTGATGAATTACAAAACTTTTCAAACCTCAAATGTTTTATCTTCAGGTGTTTGAAAAAAAAACCTGTGCAGAATAAGGTTTGGTCCTGCAAACCACGTTAGTAACATAGTTCATTTGGTATCACCTTGCACAGCTCTCATTTGTGTAGGACTAATGTAATTGTCTGTAGTTTTATATATATATATATATATATATATATATATACACATATATATATATATATATAATATATAAATCTATAAATGTTATATATTAATCCTTTATTCATATATATATATATATTTCATTGTGTTGCATATATATATATATATATATATATATCCATCTTTTTTAAGTACATTAGCAAAAATAGGTCAGTGAATTTCTGTAAATAAACCTCATCTTGATGCTTGATTCCTATTATGTAAGTTGCAAGTCATTATTGCATGCTCAAACATCTTAAAAGCCTGGTATCTCATTGCCCAGAGCAAATTCAAATAGAATGAATCTAAGAAGGAGGACAGGCTTTAAGTGGCCCCTTTACAAAATCCGCCTTAAAGCACTGAGTTAGTTGGGTACAAATCAGAATGCTATGCACAGCTAAAGAGATAAGCGAAAGGTAAGAAAATTGTTTTTTAAATTACATTTTTTTCTCATCCTAACCAAAGCTAACATTACAGGAGTGACGTTCAAATCTCACTAGAATAATTTATTATTCCCTTCTCAATTCAATTTTTGTCTGTATCTAATGTTTATTTGTATATGTTATTTTATTTTCATTAGTTGTGTTCTATGAATAGATTTACTTTTAATTGTGTGTATTTTTAGCTAAATATCAAATTGTTGTTATTCCAGAAAATAAATGTAATTCACCTATACATACACAAAAAGACATTATTATATCAATCTGATAATGCCTGTCTTGTTTTGTATAATAAAAGCAAGAACTAATCTACAAGCTTGCTTTTATTATCTCTCCTTGGTTTGATGACCATAAATGTGCCCTCTTCCTTTGAGTCTGTATAGACCTTTAGTTTAATTTGAACTATTAATTCAATAAGTCGGTCAATTCAACACGATGCAACCAATTTTTTACTGATTGGATAGTGTATTTATATTGTGCGTATACCTTTGCTATGCATACTGTATGCTTGTGGCTTTTTACTACAAAAAGGCATATTTATTAGTGCAATAAGTTTTATTTGACGTTGCTGGATCCATTTGGATGTAAGAAAACACTTCAAAATGACTATAGATAAAATAAAGAGGCACAGCAAAGATCTCCATTGTTGCACAATTGAAAAGCACCCATATAAATCATTGACTGCTATTTAAATCAATGAGTGGAAGTGTTAGATACTTGAGGTCCCCTCTCTGCTAGTAATTTTATTTAACATAATTAACTCTTGTTAACTATTGGGTTGATAAGCGTGATAGTACCCTGTATATTAAGCTGATTGAACCAAATGAGGCTGCTCTTCCTTCATGTCAACCCCACTGTGATAGTTAATTAGTTATTTAAGATAAACTACCTGGCAGAGAATAATTTCAGTTAATATATACTTAAAATACTTAGGCCCCCATTCAATTAAGGTTTCGGGAGACCTGGAAGCACGTGAGTGAGGTCGCAAGCTACTTTGCTATTCAATTGGCATTTTTTTGCGCGCTCGGAACGGCTTCCAAGTTACAGGCTTGCAGAAATGGAGATGGTTAACCTTCGCAACTTACAGCCTCCAGAAGCCTTTGATCTTTCACTTTCGCAAGGCTAAAATCACAAAGCTCTATTCAATTGCTCAATTTCCCCAAGCCTGCAAATGTTTTTACACCTGTAAACGGCAAATGAAGAAGATAATCCTAGAGAGGACCCGCAAGGGGGTTAAACACCTATTCATAGCACTGTAAAAGCAAATAAAAAATCAATACTGCACTGTAAATAATGGGGAAAGCGATGGTAGATATTAGAGTGAATTGCACAATAGTCTCAAACTCGCAAATCGGCAGGAAATAATATTCATTTTTATGTGTCATTTTGGAGTTAAATCAATCTCAGGTATCAATGAGTTACCACATATCAGGCCACCCATATGGACAGTATTGGCATTCATTTTCATAATTCTTTATTTTGCTGGTTTTGCAAGTCTGATCGCATATCGAACCCCCAAACCTAATTGATTGACATGTAACCTCCATGTTTTACTGCTGTAATAATGACAGTCTCATTTTCTATTGGCTGAATTGAAATGGGAGGTTACAGGCTTGCTTAATTGATCATGTTCCCGCCCTGAACTGCTCCAAACAGGTGCATGGTTTACGGTTTTGGCTTGGGGCCCGTAACTTGCGGCCTTGAGCAATTGAATAGCATTACAATCGGAGACCAACGGGAGCCCGTAACTCACTCGCAGACATTCGTCGAGTTGAGGGCTTCAAATTAAATCTGGCCATAGTTTTTAAGAACATTTTTCTAGCACTTACACCAACATTACATATATAGTTGTCAGTTTCCAGAACGCTTACGATGTTGGTCACACTTTGCGGCCCCGCTGGACTTTACCTGGTTCCTGCCAGTGAAGGACTCGCGATGAGCACCGAAGGCGCACATCGCGAGCCCCCCCAGCCTCGCATCACCTTAAAGTACCTGGTTCCTGACAGTGGAGGGCTTGCGATGTGCACCGGAAGCGAAACCCCCCGGGCTCGCATCACTCTATCCCAAGCACGTACTTAGAGGCAACCCTGCCAGCAGCGCCGCACTCCGTCTTCCGCTCTGCGGCCCCCGTCCTCCGGCCGCAACTACTTTATGGATCAAGCTGCGCAAGGCGCGGCTTGATCCAGAAAGTAGTTCCAGCTGGGAGACAGGAACTGCAGAAGAGGTGAGTGCGGCGCTACTGGCAGGTTTCCATCCAGGTACGAGACACAGAGGGGGGAAAGGGGGGAAAGGAGACATGGGAGGGAAAGGGGGGAGGAGACAAGGGAGGAAGGGGAAGGGGACATATTACCATAATTTTTGACGGGCAAGCAGCTAGTATTTTAATAACAGCCAGCTGCCATTATAGGCCTCACCATTCCATGGCTTTTGTAGAAAAGAACCAAGGTCTCCATTTCATTTGGGCACATATCTGCAAGAAAAGGCTCCCTCATAACTGTGGCAGCTTTTTTTCATCAGCTAGGGAATCCCGTCAACCTAGGTGACACCGTGGTTTTTCGTTGCTCTGTAGCCCTAACATGTGCTTGCAGCCTGCTCACAGGAGTCTGAACCTCAGTAGTCTCCTTAGCAATGCTGCAGGATGGCACCCACCACACTACCCCTGAGAGGGAAGGGATTAAATAATAATAAAAAACATGCAGGAGGTTTATGACCCGGCTGCCTATGACCAACTACCACCTATGAGCCTAGGGATCCCCGGGATTCCTCTGATACCTACTGTGAGCCAGGAGATCCCCAGAGACTCTCCCTTCCCATGCACTATGAGCTGGAGGATCCCCTATGACCCCCAGAGATCCACCAACTCAAGTATAACCATGGGAGTCCCTATAGATGCCCATGGCACCTAAAGTTAACCCACTCACCGCTCTGCATCGGACCCTTGTGTCTTCTATAATTAATCCCCAACATGGAGGTCCTTAAGGAACCCCAGTGTCGTCTAAAAAATAACCACATGCCACAGAGGTCCTCAACGGACCTTATGGCATCTAACTATTAACCCCTGTGCCACTGCGGTTCTTAAAGAACTTTTGTGCGCCTGACAAATGTGCGCCGACAAATGCGCTCCGACGCATTTGCGCACAGACAAAAGCATGCCCGTCAATAGCGCGCTCCAATACCTGCACGCAGGTCCCCTCACATCTCTCCCACTCTGTGCCCTCAGGTCCATCAATTTGTCGACAGGCTGAAACCGGGTCATGACAGTAGTTTGGTTTTACCCAGGGATAACCAGTCATGGCCCCAACATATAGGTTAAAAGACATCTGCTGGTACCCAGGTATACTGATTCTTTCCAGGTCCTACAATGAATTAACTCTGTTACCTACCATCTCTTATTAACACTTCCGTATGTATTACTGATATGTTCCATTTCTTCATCCCAAAGCCTTAGACCCATAATTGCTTTTGGACTGTGCCTCCTTCTCCCTCCGCTCTTCTGGTGGGTGGCCAAACTGAATATGAGGTTGACCACATGTTAGAGAGAAAAAAAAGGAGAGGAGAAAAAAAAAAACCTGCAGCAGTAGTTGATTCACAGAATAGACTACCATGGGTGATAATCACCAAAGTATGATAAACTGCCCCCAGACCTACGGGAGTAGTTGATACACAGAATGGACTACCAGCAGGAGTGGGAATCAGCCAGTTAAGCTTGACTACCACTTAGTTAGCCCTGCCAAATATAGAGGGGAAAACAACCCAGCAGTACTAGTTGATACACAGAATGGATTATTAGCAGGTGTGATAATAAAGTGTGGATGTGCTGCAGAGAGTCTCTTATATGATAATACAGGCAGCTATACAGCACAAACAGGATCCCTGTACATTGATACAAATGTTGCAATGACTTATGCTTGCTTCTGAGTGGCCAAAATGAATGATTCATTTTATGCTAATGTAGCCAGAGGTTTGAGGGGGTATTTACTCTAAAATACAACTGGCAGAAATTAGAACACATTTTGCTAAATTCAAAATAAGTTTTTGCATTTTTTTTTTTTTTTTTCATGTAAAATAGCCACAATTTTTATAAGCTCAAATATCCCCAGAGCCCCCCCCTTTTAATAGCCACTATCTCATATGAGCTGGGTATTCCTTGGGATGCTCCCTTAATGCCCTCTACCGTCTATGAGCAAGGGATCCCCCACATTGAAATCTGTGCATTTACTTCTAACTAATCATATATGGGGTGGGAGTAATTCAAATACTCATTTCTGTTTTGTTGAATTATGATTGACACTAAATGCGCAAAAGTAGTATATAAGCTGAAGAAATGTTCAAAAACCTCCTTATCGGAGGAGTTCTGTTAGATTATTTTTTCTTTTTTAGAGCACCATTTTTTTAGGGGGAGGCCCATTTATATTAGCTGAAGATGAGGACCATGCGCTTCAATCAAGAAAGAAGAGGACAGATTGTTTGATCAGAATGGAAGTGCCAGCTTATCCAGGGCTAAGGAGTGAGGAACCTGGAAATTGTTTATCATTGCTAGCATCAAATAGTTAGGTAATGTTTAATTTCCCACTTATATTATTATTATTATTGTTTATTTGTAACGCGCCAACATATTCCGTAGCGCTATACATAAGTTAAGTTACAGGCAATGACAAGTTAAAGATACATACATTGCAAAGAGTGGGTGGCCCTGTCTTTGAGCTTGGAATCCGGTGTCCATAGCGCTTTCCCTAAAGCACTGCGCAGGATTGAAACTCGCAGACTTACAATCTAAAGGTTAAAGTTTTATGTGGTACAGTAGGGAGAGAGTAGTGCTGAGCATGTTAGGGAGGAAGGTTATAGGCTTCTTTAAAGAGGTGCGTTTTTATTGATGTTTTGAAGGATTTAAGGCAGGAGGATAGTCTGGTGAAGCGAGGCAGGGAGTTCCAGAGAATAGGGGAAGCACAAGAAAAGTCCTGGAGGCGGGAGTGAGAGGAGGTTACAAGAGTGGTAGAAAGAAGAAGGTCGTTAGCAGAACGAAGAGGGCGTGTGGGGGAGTATTTGGAGATGAGAGCAGAGATGTATGGGGGTGTGCTGTTGTTGAGGGCTTTATAAGTTAGGGTCAAGATTTTAAACTTTATTCTGGAGGCTAAGGGAAGCCAGTGAAGTGATTGACAAAGAGGAGCTGCCGACACTGAACGATGTGTACTGAAGATGAGTCTGGCGGAGGCATTTATATGTATATTTTGTATTTATTTAGTGTTAGGGACTAGGGGGGCTTATAGTCCTGTAATGAGAGTTTAGTGGCCAAGGGGGTCCAAAATTGACTCCTGTAGTGGTAGGGAGGGTGCCATAAGGGTCCCTGATGACTTCCATGATAACAGGTTCATATTTGGTGCCATAAGGGTCCATTAGGACCACCATAAGTTTTGTTTTGTTGGGTAAAACCCTGGAGGATACACGGGCTCATAGGGGGTAACAGATATTAAGGAGGAGTCATGTGGAATGACCAGCTCTTAGGGGTTGGCGGGTCATAGGCAGAGAGGTCATAAACCTCCTGCATTAGTTTTTTTTAATTTGAATCCTTCCCTGCCATTGTCATAAGATCTAGGTAGTTCATAAAATGAAAGATAGACATTCCAAATCAAGATGGTAAAATAGATCTTATTGCAATATATGATGCCCTGAAGTGCCATATTTTCCATACTATTGAAGAAACAGAATTGATAATGTATATATTAAAGGTAAATAAATAAATACATACCGTATATACTTGAGTATAAGCCGAGTTTTTCAGCCCTTTTTTAAGGCAAAAATATTATACTCAAGTCACACCCCCCATGTCTCTCTAACCCCCCCGTGTCTCTCTAACCCCCCCCTCGTGTCTCTCTAACCCCTCTGTGTGTCGTGTGTCTCGAACACCTCCGTGTGTCTCTCTACCCCCCCGTGTCTCTTTCCCTCCCCCCAGCTCAACCTAAACCCCCCTCAACACCCCTCCTCCACCTAAACCCCCCTAAATAACTCCCCCCTCTCCCCTCACTTACCTGCCTGTGCTCCGGCCTCCACTCCTTGACCCGGCGCTGGCGCACATGTGACGTCACCTGTGAGCCGCATCATTAGCATATACCGGGTGCCGGCACCCGGTATATGCTAATGATGGGGCGCGCATGTGACGTCACATGCAGGCCGGGTCAAGGAGCGGAGGCCGGAACACAAGAAGGTACGTAACGGGAGAGGGGGGAGGTATTTAGGAGGTTTAGGTGGAGGAGGGGGGTTGAGGGGGGTTTAGGTTGAGGAGGGGGGTTGGGGTTGAGGGGGATTGAGGGGGGAGGTTGAGGGGGGTTGAAGAGGTGGGTTGGGGTTGAGGGGGGTTGAGGTTGAGGATGGGTGGTTGAGGATGAGGATGGGGGTTGAGGAAGGGGTTGAGGATGGCTGGGTTGAGTAGGAAGGTTGAGGAGTGGGTTGAGGATGGGGGGTTGAGGAGGGAGATTGAGGATGAGGAGGAGGGGGTTGAGGTTGAGGAGGGGGGTTGAGAAGGGGGGGTTGAGGATGGGGGGTTGAGGAGAGAGGATGAGGATAGGGGGGTTGAGGAGGGGGGTTGAGGAGGGAGGATGAGGAGGGAGGTTGAGGAGGGAGGTTGAGGAGGGGGTTGAGGATGAGGAGGGAGGTTGAGGATGAAGAGGGAGGTTGAGGATGAGGAGGGAGGTTGAGGATGAGGAGGGAGGATGAGGAGGGAGGTTGAGGATGAGGAGGGAGGTTGAGGAGGGTGATAAGGGAGGGGGGAAGAGACACAGTGAAGGGAGAGGTTGGAAGAGACACAGGGAAGGGAGAGGGGAGAAGAGACACAGGGAAGGGAGAGGGGAGAAGAGACACGGAGAGAGAGGGGGACACAGAGGGACACAAGGGGCAGCACATTTCTCACCCTCGGCTTATACTCGAGTCACTCATTTTACCCAGTATTTTGTGGTAAAATGGGTGCCTCAGCTTATACTCGGGTCGGCTTATACTCGAGTATATACAGTACTTTATTTATTATTTTCTGCACTGGCAATTTCCATAAATATTTTATAATCCTTCAACATTTGTTTTTTGTCAAGTAGATACTGATACTGATGCGACCGTGTACAGCTGTATGAACTTTTATAACATAGATAATTGAAATATACATCTAGTATAGCAAGAATGCACCTGTTAGTTTGAAGATAAACAGATAGGATGTATTAATGACAGAGCCAATAATTACATATAGTTGCTTATTTTAGTTAATAAACAAATAGTTGTTTTCTTGACTCTCGAAAAAATATTTTCCCATTGTCAATTCTAGCTCTTTTCAATAGCTCAAAGACAAATAACAATGGTTTTAGGCCACAGTAGTTCAACACAATTGTATGTGAAGTATGCAACAAGCTTATAACATTAGCTGCAATGTAGGCCATGGACATAAAACATTTTTAGAAAAAAATCATAATTTTCAAATAATTTATTTTGGCTTTGTTACATCTTGAGGGTACATTTTTATCTATTTGTGGAGGAGGTGATGGAAGGAGGGGAAAAGGCAGACTTTTTTTTAGATAATTGGATCCATTTGATATTGACACCACACCCTTTCCCTCTTTAAGGCCCCGATGTAGGCTGCTTTCATCAGTGGATGCCCTCCAGAATTGTAAATGCTCCTATCACACACAGAACTTCCACCACACTATCATGGATACCTCATGTCATATTTTGTTTCTAATTAACAACAGACTTTTGACATTTTCCTTGCATTATTATGTTTTCAATCAGACTTTTTTAAACATATAATTTTTTTTTTATTGTATAGTGGTCTTTTAAGTATGTAAGAAAATCCTTGGTTGCGACCTGAATGAAGAAGCTGAAGACTTGAAAACTCAATATTTGTTGTACAAACCTACAACCTTGGTGATAACTTGTAGATAATTGTCGATCAGTATCTGGGGATCAATGGGGGATTTTGTTCATAAGACATAGAGTTCATAAGTATATGCGAAAGTCGGAGACTTGAGTGCGTCTTCAGCTTTAATAAAAAGTTCTATTAACACATAAGATTGTAACCATATGTTGATCAGTTTTCTTTAAGGGCAAGGCCATAATTCATCCATATGGCTAAACAAAAAAATTGTAGTGGTAATATGTGTAAGAAGATGTTGTTAAAGCAAGGGTATATGAAGTGTTAAAGGGACATTATCACCCCAACAACAAGTTAGTTTCATCATTTTTAAGCTAATGTGCATTTCAATATGTTAATTTGCTGCTTAAAGTGCTTGATTCAAGGTAGTGAAGGGGTTCCTGATAACCTCAGGGGGCATTGCTTTTACAGCATAGGTACAGGCAAGTAGACTAATCCTAATTAGCACTTTAAAGAAGATAGTATTCAGGACTGCTTTTGTGTTTTCCTACAAAATTACTTAGTAAACAGTACTTGACTGGGTTCTGGGTAGAGACATGCAAATGAGGCTCAAAATATATCATCTTTTTACATCCTGCCCATTAACATGGCATCTTTGTAGGCGCTCCTCTCTGGCAGCCTTTAGAACATAGCCTTCAAATGGGGTGTAGTGCCAGAACCCTACTCATATAAAGCAATTAATATTATTATTTTTGTTCTAGCTTTTTTGCTTTAAAGCATTTCAATATTTAAAGCATTTTGACCTACCTATAATGATATTTTTAAATCAGTGAAATGCTTTTGATTTTCAGTGCATTTTTCAAATTATATATATAGATAATGTATCTGACATCTAAATTACAATTTAATATCACATGTTTTTCAAGTAATTACACACTTACAACATTAGCATCTGTGTAAGCTATGTAAGTTTATTTGAAAAAGTCTTCATTTTGACTTGGAATCATGTTGGGTCTGAACCTGAGGCGGTGTACTATTTTTTTTTATTCATGAGTGGAGTAGTGACAGGTAAGAGGGAGGGGAATATTTTGCCTCACTGGCTGATTTTCAATATTTGACACCTCCCCCCACTTATACATGCTGAGAAATAAGTAACCTTCCATATCCTGGTGGCGCTGTTCTTACCCTCCCCCACATGACTTCAACAGTAATGGCTATTGTCATGTCAGCGTCCAGGCACTAGCGGATTCTGCGAAAATTAATATTAGGATCTCTAAAAATAAAAAAAAGGTCATTAGACTAAAATAAAATTGTCCTCTGACTATCTTTTTTTTTATATAAAATTTACCATTATAACAAGCAAGCATGTACATGTTAAGCCTTCCATAAACATTAAAAAAATTAAATAGTGTACAAAATATCAGCCTAATTTTTACAACTTCAGATTCTAGAATACATTGCACACAATGCTAAGCACCAGCTATGATTGTTTATTTAATCACAGAAGCATGTTATCATTTAATGTTGTTAGGAAATGGAAAAATGCTAGGAGGGAGCCAGAATAGAATAAGTCACTGAACTTTTATTATAATCTCATAAATAAATGGCCTAACACAAGTCAATAACTCTAGATATAATAGGGTGATGACATATGGGCTAACAAACAAAATAAATGGGTTAACACGTTAGGATCAAAACTAAATAAAGCATAACCTTTATTAATGCAATAGAAATGTGACAATACAATACATAAATATATACAATACAATATATAAAGAGAGTGAAAAGCATCAACTGATGACTAATTCATTGGTGAATGTCAGGCCAGAGATTTGTGGAATAGTGATAAGATGGTGACATTCTAGTCCCTTATAAAATAATTCTAACACATAAATCACTGGGAAACAGAAATCGAGATCTACACCCCTATATTAAAATGATTATGTTACCTCAGTAGGAATAATTGTAATTTCTTAAATGACACAGAAAAAAAGTAGTTTAAGTCTGGTAAAAATGAAAACTACACTTAAAAAAGCAAGCAATTTTGCTACTGAATGTAAATTTATCAGTATAGCCTACTACTGTCATTTTTAATGTCTTACATTTATCATTTTTTACATTTTGTGACTATATGATCTGTGGTTAAAGGGCAACTGCAGACCAAACCATTCTGCTGTGTTTTTAAAGAGCAGGTTTTATAAAATATACTAAAGCAGCAGAAATGTAGATAAAAAGCAATTGCCACCATTTAATTCCAAACCCGTAATTACCTTCACACTGCCCGTATGTCTGCGGGTTAGAAATTTGCTGCAGTTACAGATGTATTTAATTGACTCAAGTACACAAGTACAGGCTCACAGGCACCACACAGGAACCATGAACCTGTATGTAGCATCATCATTATGATCAATTAAGCAAGCCCGTAAGTTACAATTTATACAGAGCCAATAGTAAATGGGACCGTTATCATGAAGTCAGTAAAGCATGGAGTTTAGACTACAATTAATTAGTGTTTAGAAGTACGATTTGCGATTGGACTCACAATCCAGCAATGTAGAAATCAATAAAAATGTATAAAAACACTGTTCTAGTCCATGTGGGTGGTCTGATATGTATTAACTCCTTTATTCATGGGATCAATATAACACAGAAATAAAACATTAAAAAATATATTGTAATGTCTTTCATTGCTTTCCCAGTATTTTAAAGTGTAGTAGTAGGTTTATATTTTGCTTTGGTAGTGTTACGAACAGGTGTTTAACCCACTTGCAAGTCCTATCTAGTGCTTGTATCATTTTTTATACATTTGCCATTTATGGGTTTGAAGGCTATTGCAGACTTGTTAAATTGTTGTAATTGAATATGGATTTTGCGTCTTTAGCACTGGTAACAATTATGGGCTTGAAGCATTAAAGGAGGAGATAGGACGAAGTTACGTTTTTAACAACCTCAATGATTTTGAGCCTGTAATTCGTAATTGGATTGTGAGTAGCTAAAAGTAGACATTAAATATCAGTATGATTTACGGGCTCCATTACGGGCTAAAGAAATTGCAATTTTGACAATTAAATAGGGGCCAATGTGTTTGATTCACCTTTATCTTACCTATGAGTTAAGAGGAAGTGTACAAAAGAAGTCATAGAGACCCTATTAATTGTGTTTTCTTATCTGATTTACATAAAAAAATATTGAAAACAAAACAGTTGCAGTTCAGACATCCAAAAGGCTCACTGTCACTTTATTTCCTGTACATTCTCAGGACAGATGGAGGAGAAAATAATCCCACACTGTCTATATTTAATGTAATGCTGTATGCCCAAACTCAGTTTTTTCTCATACAATTTTTTTTAAATGCAAGCTAGACATTTTTGAACTACAGTAATCCTTTAACTCACCCCTCATTTGGAGAAGTTAATATATCACCCACTGTGTTGATGAACCACAATGGTCATCTTTTTGTCTATATGGTCTTTTAAATAACAGAACTTGATAAATGACTAAATTTTTTCGAAAATAAAAACATAACCTTTATATGTTTCCCTTTTATATGCAATCCTTCTTTACTGCTGACTTCCATTTTCTTTACTTTGCCTTCTTATTGAAGCTTCAATCTCAACAGGGTATGTAACCTAACGAGCATCCTGTTAGAGTTAATGAATGCACTGGCATTTGTAGATGCTACATTCCCACGGCACAGTTGTACACGTCCTGTTTATTTAAAATCTCCTGATGGCTGTAAATAAAATGGTAGATTCCACAGCAACATAATTGCATTGAAAGGTAATATATTAGAGACTGTATTTTTTTACATTTTAAATACAAAATGAATATTTTCAAGTATAGTTATTTATAGGAAAATATATTAAAATTATGACCACAGTGGTCACTCAAACCTTTAATTCATGATCTTTGTACATGAGTGGCGCATGTTACCTCCGCTCTTTCACGTTGCACCTCCCTTCCTGATAACAAATACAATTCTAACTAGTGTTTGGTAATCCTCTTATATGTGTATCCTTTTCTTTTCACTTTTTCTATCATTTTGTATATGAATAACATGAATGCCACAGCACAATTTTCTATTTATTCAGATATTACAGTCTTCTGTATTTTAAAATATTAAATTGTTTCGGCTAGTCTGTAGACCTTTAGCTTTGACCAGTCGCAATTGTCTATTTTGAGATACTGCAAGCAGCTACTTCAAAATGCAGGGTTAAACTTAGTTCAGTAATTGCTTGTCTGTGAAAGGAATTTAAGTGTCACAGCATGAGCATCAGTAGGAGAAAGAGAGTAAACAGTAGGCTTAATATTTACCATGACACAATGATAGAAAACATTATTTGCAAAGTTACATGGAAAAAAACATTCACATAAACTAAATGAACTCCATTTAAATTGCTTTATTTGTTTTAGTTTTAATTATAGGCATAATTAAGTTGGAAGCCATAATTAGATTGTCAGCTTGCGAGTTTTCAATCTTGTAAGATGCTTTAGGGAAAGCACTGTGTATGCTAGATTTTAAGCTTAAGACAGGACTCTCCATTCTTTTGCAATGTGTTAAAGTTGCTGTTGCCTAGTTCTTGACCCATGTAAAAAAAAATGTATATATGTTTCATGGATTATGAATGCATCTGATAGAGGAGAATCAGTAGTGTATGAAAGCATTTTGCACATGAAAAAATACCAAAATAAACATTATTATACTTATCCGGCTAAAATTAGCATAAAATTCATAATTTGTTTTGGCCAATCACAGGCCGCTAATACATTGTTACAATTTGTGATAATAGTTTGCGCACAAAGAAAAGTGTTAACATCTGTACAGATGCAGTGTTTCTATCGGTAGGTACAATGTGCCGATGTAAGCAGCTCTGGGGATGTGGAAAACAAGTTTTATTTTCAAGTAAAATAAATCTGTATGTGTATAGAATGGATCAGTGTAATGTGTGTGTCTGATATAAGCAGCATGTGATAGATTAGAGTTACACACAGAGAAACTTAGATATACATGTAATTAATGATAATAATAATAATAATAATAGGCAACGTTAATTTAGATATTGTATTCAAATGTTTGCAACAATGTGTAGGTGACATATGAAATAATTATTTCAGGAATTTGACTTGTTGAAAAATAGTAAAAATCTCACTGTTGACCTGATTCATATGCATTTGTTTTAGAATCTGTCATTTTGGGGTAAGTAATATAAGGGTGGACTGTTGGGGAGCTCTTTCCATTGTCATTATCCTACAAGTCAAGTACTAAGTAAGAAATATTTTCTCCAGGACTAATACTCTATGCAGCTGCTTAAGTCATAGAAATTGATGCTGATGTTCTTTTCATATTGTCTGTAGATTGTTCTCCTAAATTGAAGGTTGGAACTGGATATGTATATCCACATTTGGTTACGATTGTTTTGTCAGAGTTGGTTGGCCTAACTGCAGTTATTTTTACTTGATGAAGCACCATCATTTTATCAGCTTGGAATATATTATGTTGGCTCTGTGGATATATAATTTGGAATAATGCCTAAAAAGCAATCATGTCTATGAAGTTATAGGGTAATACTGTCCTCTTGCCTGCATAATTATATAGCAGATAATAGAAAAGCACAATGGATGTGATCATATAGAGGCAAGGGTCTGAGAATGAATATGTTTGTGCAGTTATAGACTTGCCTTTTGTACGATGATGAAAACTCGTCTAGGCAGTGATTGACTCATCTGCTCCTGGCCTGTGCTTCACAATTAGGGACCCCTGCTGCGTATACATCCTGTAGTTTTGTTTCATTCAATTGAAACTGACCTACCAGACATTATTTTAAATGAAGGCTGTTAGCAGTCAGAAAGGCTAACAATTGTTGTAGGTTAGAAGAAAGGATATAGCAGCAGAATAAAAGCAGTTCCCATCAATTTGAAAAAATTAACAAATGTTCAAAGGAGCATTAATGGGATATAGAACACAACATTTTTTTAATGCATTTAAAAGAGCATGTTTTAAATATTACAACATTTTTGTCATTAAAAATACCCTGTAAAAACAGTTTAAACAGGAATGCAGAGAGCATACTTTATATGTAGATCCAACTGACTGGCAGAGGGCAAGCCCTCAAAAGCAATGACACTTCTGAATACATTTTGTGCCCTGAGACCTTTATTTGAAAAAAAGAAACACAATGCGATACAATATCAAATATCCTCTTTCTGATGCAACTAAGAAAAAAAGGTTTCCATGTCCCTTTAATAAAATGATGCATTCCGTGTAAGAGAATATCTATAATGAAACACATTGGAGAATGCTTGCATGTTATAAAAATGTCACAATACATTAAAGAAAGTAAAATAGATATATATATATATTTATATTAAAAACAAATGTCTGAGCAAGAGGGGGAGTATTTGATCCCCAGCTGATTTTGAACGTTTTTCCACTGACAAAGAAATGATCAGTCTATAATTTTAATGGTAGGTGTTTTTTAACAGTGAGAGACAGAGTAACAACAACAACAAAAACAATAAAAATGCATGTCAAAAAAGTTATAAATTGATTTGCAGGTCAGTGATAGAAATAAGTATTTGATCCCCTATCAATCAGCAAGATTTCTGGCTCCCAGGTGTCTTCTATACAGGTAACGAGCTGAGATTAGGAGCGCCCTCTTAAAGGGAGAGCTCCTAATCTCAGCTTGTTACCTGTATAAAAGACACCTGTCCACAAAAGCAATAAATCAGATTCCAGACTCTCCACCATGGCCAAGACCAAAGATCTGTCCAAGGATGTCAGGGACAAGATTATAGACCTACACAAGGCTGGAATGGGCTACAAGACCATCGGCAAGCAGCTTGGTAAGAAGGTGACAACAGTTGGTGCAATTATTCACAAATGGAAGAAACACAAATTAACTGTCAGTCTCTCTGTCTGGTGCTCCATGCAAGATTTTACCTCGTGGAGTTTCAATGTTCATGGGAACGGGGAGGAATCAGCCTAGAACTACAGGGACAAGGATCTTGTTAATGATCTCAAGGCACCTGGCACCATAGTCACCAAGAAAACAATTGGTAACACACTATGCAGTAAAGGATTGAAATCCTGCAGTGCCCGCAAGTTCCCCCTGCTCAAGAAAGCACATGTACAGGCCCATCTGAAGTTTGCCAATAAACATCTAAATGATTCAGAGGAGAAGTGGGTGAAAGTGTTGTGGTCAGATGAGACCAAACTCTAGCTCTTTGGCATCAACTCAACTCAACGTTTTTGGAAGAGGAAGAATACTGCCTATAACCCCAAGAACACCATCCCCACCGTCAAACATGGAGGTGGAAACATTATGCTTTGGGGGTGTTTTTCTGCTAAGGGGACAGGACAACTGCACCGCATCAAAGGGACGATGGAAGGGGGCCATGTACCGTCAAATCTTGGGTGAGAACCTCCTTACCTCAGCCAGGGCATTGAAAATGGGTCGTGGATGGGTATTCCAGCATCACAATTACCCAAAACACACAGCCAAGGCAACAAAGGAGTGGCTCAATAAGAAGCACATTAAGGTCTTGGAGTGGCGTAGCCAGTCTCCAGACCTTATCCAATAAAAAATCTGTGGAGGGAGCTGAACGTTCGAGTTGCCAAACATCAGCCTAAAAATCTTAATGACTTGGAGAGGATCTACAAAGAGGAGTGGGACAAAATCCCTCCTGAGATGTGTGCAAACCTGGTGGCCAACTACAAGAAACATCTGACCTCTGTCATTCCCAAAAAGGGTTTTGCCACCAAGTACTAAGTCAAAGAGGTCAAATACTTATTTCCCTCATTGACCTGCAAATCAATTTATAACTTTTTTGACATGCGTTTTTCTTTTTTTTTCTAGGAACAGAATAAAATTAGAATAAAATTATTCCAGCATGTTTGGGATATGCAACAGTACATGATGAGGATTTATTAAGCCACACTTTATCGGTCGGTAGAATGTGCAAAATGGGCCTGTTGGTTCTTATCTGCCCTCACAGTTTGTTTGAGTTTTCGGCAAGAGCAATGGTATCACTGTAACATGCACTTAAATCCTCAGTGCGACAGAGTCTATTTAATGTTTATGTGCGGCATAAGAATGCACTGCCATTAATAGATTACAGACACAGCTCAATTCTACTTACTCATCTTCAAAAAAGATGACCTAATAAGGGCTAGTATTTTTAAACAAACCTATCTGCGTGAATGCATGTTACATATTTTTCTTTTCTTCCATAAGAAAGGAAACATTTGCCTGTAGCAAATTTCTGTACCACTCAATTTGGACAACTTTGAAGTTGTATTCAGCTTTTATTACCGCATCTACATATACAAACATCTTAGTTGTTTTGGATCACAGCCAGCTTAAGTAAGTACAACCTGCATGGTACTGAGTCACAAATTGTAGTTTAATTGCAGTTTAATAGCAGTTAGATGTTATCTAGAATTTTTTGTTTTCTATTTATTTATAGATGTTGGTAGTTTTTTTTTTTTTAAACAGACTGTGATAATTCCATTTTAAATTAATAAACTGGGCACTATAAATATATTTAGCTTTTTTATTACTTAAATAATGTACAATATATTACTTGTTCCTCTTAATATGTTTGTGTTTTGATTTTTTACATAATATACATTTGTTGCATGTTTTCCCTTTTACTGTGCCTAATCATGTTTTATGCATACTAGATGGTTTACATATAGAACAATATGTTGATATTTTTAAAAAATGATCTATAGTTGCCTAAAAATATTACCACAAAGTTGTTCATAAAAGTAGGAGTAAAAGAGACTAACATTTATTATAATGTTCTAATACTGGTAAACTTTATTATGTGTTTTTGGAAAATAAACAAATAAATTATATCTGTCTGTCTGACTGTCTATCTATCTATCTATCTATCTATCTATCTATCTATCTATCTATCTATCTATCTATCTATCTATCTATCTATCTCTCCATCTATCTATCTATCTATCTATCTATCTATCTATCTATCTATCTATCTATCTCTCCATCTATCTATCTATCTATCTATCTATCTATCTCTCCATCTATCTATCTATCTATCTATCTATCTATCTATCTATCTATCTATCTATCTATCTATCTATCTATCTATCTTTCAGTCTAACTAGCTCTCCATCTATCTATCTATCTATCTATCTATCTATCTATCTATCTATCTATCTATCTATCTATCTATCTATTGATCTTTAAATCTATCTATCTAATATGTGTGTGTTCCTCAGTGAGTTATGATTGATCAAAATAGTCTTTTAAAACCTTTGCTTCTCAATGTATTGCTGGCCCATCTGCCAGTAATATGGGTTAATTCTTTTTAGTGCAGTTTTTTTGCAGAGGGACATGCACCAGCTTTCTATGTGGATGTGCAAGACATTTCCTAATCTTATACCATTTTACACCCTGGATGATGCCACCCTCTCTCTTTCCTCTCCATCACATGCTGTCTAGTGACAAATCAGTTTTGCTGGGATGTACTTTCACTGGGAGATGACTATGATGTGTGTCGTGACATTCAGACAGGCCAAAGGCTTGTATATAGAATATATAGGAGAGAAGCACTATAATAGGATAGCCCAACTCACTTGTATCTACAGTACACCTTTAAAGTTAAAGGTCTCACCTAAACACAAATTGCTCCTATATTAAAGAGTTCACTTATAGAAGTTTAAATATATAGGTGCAATTTTTAGCATTTGCCTTTTTTTGCTACAAGACCTCTTAATATTGGGTGAGGAGAATGGGGCTTCGAACTCCAATGCATTCTGATGGACACTTGAGCTTTTTATCAACTCATTGAGCTCAATGCCAGTGACAAAACTCCATTTTGAGGAGTAACTGGCAAACCAATCAAGCTCACTAAGTTTTGCATAGATATTTAATATTCTCTAACAATGCTCTTTAAGGTAAAATAAAATCCATGTTGGCACTTGCCCTTTAAACCCTTAAGCATACCGCAAAGCAATGGAAGCTTGGATTTAAAACGGCTTTATAGCAAGTTTCAGCTTTCCTTTAATTAAATCATAAGAATAGAGTATGACACCAAATGTCTCTAGTGGAACCTGGGAGTATTTTACCAAGAGTCCCAAATTGCACTTTATGGTCCATAGTCCTAGTAAGTCATAATTTCCCAAACTTTATATTCCCTTCCCAGGATGTCATAACCTCTCTACAGGAAGCCATAAAGCTTGCCAAAGGGATATATTTTTGAGGGTAATTTTCTTGTGGGACTTTTATTAACACAAAATGGAAACCCAGCACACATTTTGGGAAATTATGACATAGATGTTGCTGCATCTGGGTTTGGATAGGTTATTTGTGCTTTAATTGCATGAAAACACTGTGTGCGTAATAAGTACTTGCCAGCAATTTCTTTGGGTTTGTAAGCATATTTAAAGAGCAGCCACAGGCACAGCATTTTGAATATACACAACCAGTTCAATAAACATGCCTACAATTGGTTGGTTTATTTAATAATTTCTCAGTACTCTTCAAAAACGTGGTATTGGATGACTAACTTGGAGATGCAGTTTGCTCCTCGCTTAGATATGATTTAGTCCCCCTAAACCTCTTCACATTTGATTTAACAGATCCTAAAGTCTTGGATAGCTAGATCAGCATTTGTTGGTTGCCTAATATATTTGAAATAGGATATTTTTATGCTTGAAGTGTTGCCTGAAATATCTCACTGTAATATGGTTCAATTAATCCTACCATTTCTTCACTGCAATAAACTATACGCAACCTCTAACTAAATTTGTGTTACATTTAGCTCAATATAAAATGGCGTGGAGTTTTTAGCATACCCACTGCAGGATTTTTTTATTTTACAGTATACGTATTAAACATAAATCTTTTTCATCCAGTGCCTCCATTGTACAGATTTCTATAACTAAATACTCATTGCCCTGACTCATGTTGGCACCATCTCTCTCCTTGGCTCTCAGTCAGGTGGACAATTTAGGGCTGGCAATTTCAAACATAATAAACCAGCAAGCAGTGCCATTACAATGCCCTACTAGGAGGAACATGTTGTTTTAATGATGCATTGGTATTTAAGACCTATTTCCTACATATTGATGGAATGGTCTTCAAATGAAGGTGTTTTTACATATTTTCAAATAAAGGTGTTTTTACACATTTTATGAAAAATAACTAAATACCAATTGCCCTGACTCATTACCATGTTGGCACCTTCAATCTGCTTAGCTTTAAAATCCTTAGAATTGTAAAAACCAATTGAATTGTTGTCAAATATGAGACTGATCAATTAGAGTGGTATATAGACTAAAACAAAAGAATATTGTATTAGACGGCTCCAAAACGCCTAAAGGGGAGTTTTTTTTTTATTTTCTCTTCTCTGTCAGAAGAGGTGCTGAGACATAAAACAGAGCAGTTACTAAAATAGATTACATCTAAAATGTATGAATGTAAGTGTTTTATACAAGCTGCGCCTGCACTCTTGTTCATCAAAGCAGGATAGTTTTAACAGCAGAATAGCATTTATCTCCTAGTGTTAACATTTATGTAGATGTTGATTATAAGAAGACATGGCAGTCTAAATATAGGCAGAGTTCTTACAAGGAACTATTCTTTTATGCTGCAGCATTAGCTTTTTTTACAGTATTTTTACCATTTTTTTCTTAATATGTACAAAAAAGGTTTTGTAAAAAAATAAATAACGCGTAACCTTGGAAATAATCAAACCCAGTAAATAGTAACACAAATACAGAAAACAATTAAAACTGTATATTATTCCACAAGTGGATCACTCATGAGTTTGTGCTTTTTTATGGACCGACCCATTTTTTGTATTTGTCAGTGTTGCTAAATAAGGGCGAGAAAATAAATGTTCTGAAGAACTCTCTGAAAATATCTCCAATTCTACATTAGCCTATGAAGCTTTTTTTTACTACAATATGTTACCTGTAAGAGTTTTCCAGCATGTCAGAAGTCAGCATAAATATATTTCTTAGATACAAAAACATACATTTATTTTTAAAATGTTTCAGTTTGGGCCATGGAACATTAATATTAAGAAATAAAAAGAAGCAGTTTAAATATGTTTTGTTAATTATATGTTTTATTATGAATTATTCCATGATGTTAGAGCCCTGTGAGCATTGTGATCTACTCTATTCAACTTGGTTGTATTATGGCATTTATTCTGTATAGAATCAGCTAGTTTCACAGTGCTGCCATGTTAAGTGTTTTGCCATTGCAATTCTATGTAGCTATCTGTCTGTGTATCTGTCTTTCACACATTTTCTGTAAAATTGTAAAAACATTTAGTAAGAATTTAATGTCAAAGAAATATAAATAAAATGAAGAGTGTCCCAAACTTAATTTCCTTAAAAAAAATATGCCACTTAGAACTGGTGTTTAAATTTAATAGAAATGGAGAGTAATCATCATAGTCCAACAGCACTTGTTTTTGCTCAGAAATGTTCTTCATCCTTCCAGGTCTTCATATGATCCACTCTTCCTGTATAGATTGTTTAGTTTTTTTTTGTGTTTTTTTTAATGTCTGTTTGCTTTGTACTATATGTGCATGTGTTTTTGTCCTTTTACCATTTTAATACATTTGTTTTATAAGAAACTGTGTGTAGGCTATGAAAAGCCAGAATATTCATATGTCTGTCTGTTTAATATGGCAATGGTATCTGGATACTTGGTATTCTGGCACCAGTTCATAAATATGGCGTTAGGGAGGGTAGAGGTACCCAAGTGCCCAGTAATTTTTAGCAAGTTATTACTTGGCTTATTCCGTTTAATATAAGCTGATTTAACATAAGGTTATAGTCAACAAATTTTTATTTTAGCACAATGAATGACTAAATCCTGCAGAAATAATACTTTGGTATTACTGTTACCATAAAAATGTAATCCTAAAGGAATTCTGGCAGCGAACAAGCCTGTATAATCTGTTCATGCATAAGAAATACAAATACTGCATTTTCTTAATCATTAGTTTATATATGAATATATATATATATATATATATATATATATATATATATATATATATATGTAATATTCCTATGTCTGTCTGTTTAGAAAATAGGCTACATGGACAGCAACGTTGAACTTCGATCTTTTGATCTTTCATGCCCGTAATCGCTACTTGTTCAATTTAGCTATTAAAGTGCAACGTGGTCACTTTCGAGCAAGCACATAACACGCAAATGGAGCCCATAGGCCAACGTGTTTTTCTAGGGTATCCGCAAGGGGGGTAAAGTACAATACATAGCACTTTTAATGTAAGTAAAATCACTCTGCTGTAAATGTATTATAAGGGAAAGTGATGTTAGGTCTTAGAATTAATAGCACAACTTTCTCAAGACTGCAAATTGGCCCAGAAAAATACTTTATTTCATGATTTTTTTTTGTGTTATATCGATCCCTGCAATCAATGTGTTACGACAAATACTGTAACTCGCATGTAAAAGAATATCATATTTACGGATTTATTAATATTGCATTATTTCTGGCCTGTTGGACCGATCGCAAACTGGATTTGAAGCACGTAGGACTTGGAAATCTACCCTCCTATTTTTCGGTGATGTTACACTTACAATCTCTCTTTCCATTGGCTCCATCTGAACCCGTAATTACAAGATTGCTTAATTGTTTGAGTGCAAGCACGCAAATCCGACGGCCGTGAACTGGTTTACGAAATACTGTCTCTCTCATAGCTTGCAGCACCTTCTAATTTAATAGCGACATAACTCCTCCAAATTGGAACCACGCAGCCCTTTTACGTGCTAAACGTTTTACTTATGAGGCTGGAATTTAATATGGCTCCTTATCTGCTGCAACAGTATTCAGATATCTTAGACATTTAAAAGGCCATTATACTATATGTGTAAGCATATGTAGCTTTTCATGCCACATAAAATAGTCTAAAATAAATATTTGTTTTGCTCTTAAAAAAATAAATATTTGTTTTGCTTTTAAAACTATAAGATATTTTTTAGTCATGAGCTATTGTTCTTCTTCTGTAACGCATTTTCCCTCTTGATATCAATAAACTTTTTAATATCTGTTTAGTCCATGAACACATTTAGGTTTATGAGTGTGCTGTAGCTGATGTAGTAAAAGTGTCAGTGCAGTAAAGCAAGGGGAGTCAGGACTAATCCTCATGTGCACTTAAATGCCACTTTCTGTAGAAACAACTAAACTCATATCCAATCATATTTGCCTCTTTCTGCTGTTTATTGTCAACCACTGCCATCAGACATCTCTTCTAGGTTTACCTTCTGTTGCCTTAAGTGGCATTATCAAACAGGAAGAGGTTAAAAATATGGATCCTACTTCTCACATGGGTAAAACAATTTAGCTGATTTTATTGATAAGTTCTGTACAAAACATATGAAGATTTTTTTAGCCCACTTAAGAAACTTTACCCCACATAACTCCAGCTTTTATCCCTTTTGGTAAATATACCCAATTCAATATTCAATATTTCAAAAATTGAAGTCTAGCTTGCAGATGCTTGTTTCTTATGCCTCTCCTCTTTGGAAAGGTTATCTGGTACCAAGTTGTAGGGAGCTTATTGAAGTGCAAACACTCAAATTACCTTTCTGTTTCATAGTATTAATTCAGCCTATCTTGGATGTCTCCTTCAGGCTCATTTTCCATACTCACCAGTCATCTTCTGCACAACTCGATGTTCTACTTGTTTATCATGCCTTCCGAAAAAAATGGAAATACTACTAGTTCACCCTTTGATTACATATTACCTCCAGTCATTGCCATGTCCATCTTCCCAAAATGGTCACAATGTCCTGTCTAGAGAATCAGGAAAGCATTTAAGAACTATCTGTTCTGGTAATTCACACAACCCATCTTTTTCATTTTCTTACTTAGATTTTCACTTTTTCCCTTACCACATTGGCATCTTTTATTCTTTCTTTCTCTAATCTTTCTAGCTGCCCTCATCTTCTTATAATCTGCATACACTATATTTTCCTGGCACCATATGTTTTGCATCCAGCCCTGAGCACTCCCACCTAAAAGACTCCTCCAGTGAATTCAGTCTAAAGAGTGCCCATCACATTTTGTTTCACACATCCCTCACAAGGAGGGACCACTACTCATTTTGCATAGTTCCTTTAAATATCTCTTTAAAGTATACAATGGCTCTTCAATTCTCCTCTACTGATCAAGTTCTCAATCACAGCATACTCATTTTTTTATTTTTTTTAAGACTATCACAATTCGCCATAACCAACCGCTTTGCACACCCGACCCCACCAAAAACATGTATATTTATAAGCAAGTCATATATCTGTCTGAAACAGCACAGTATATTAAGCAGACTGCTTTAAAGTATACTCTGCACCGTATCAGAACGCTGTTCATATATACAGCCCCCTCGCACATTCTCTGTAGTTTGCCATGAAATATTAACTGCCATGAGGTTCAACAGTTTGCGCTTCATGGCCCCAAATGTAATCAGTTGTAAAGAGATCCAGTGACTAAAACAAGTTTGACATAGCATACCGTGCCAAGTGCAAACAAAAGGCTACATGCCAGACAAACCATCGAAATTGTTCTAGTTGGTGGCAGCGTACAACATTTCTCAAAGTGAAGGTTTCAGGCTAGTTGGGAATACACTATGCTTTGGTCACATTTCCTGTGAATTATTTCCATGAGCAGGTAGGTTTGATTTGTTCTTTTCTCCTAGTGTACAATATCTGTTGTTTGGATTTAATTACTAAAACAAATAAAATAGTATACAGTATAAAATGTGTTTGTCCTTATACGTTATCTAAGTCTGTGCCATACTTACATGTTGCTTTATTGGCTTGGTAATCAGATATTAGTACGGTATATTCCTTCATATTTTATTTGAACAAATGTTACTCTTGACTACTTCCTCATTCGCAAAACTATTACTGGGAAATAATTATTGTTAATGTATGTTGTACAATCAGATACTAAAATGTTGCTTCCTATTCCCAATTTTCACAAATGCTGTATAATCACAAAGCTGTGAGGATACACATATTTAATATCAACTTCTACCTTGTGATATAGCATGTTAGACAACATTGTACCTTTATAGCAACGTAAAGTAGAAACTAAGCTGTGTTCATTGTTTTGCTTTTTTGATAGTTATGCACTTAGTTATATAGAAAAAAAAGAGTAATTTATCACATATTGAAATTGGCAGTATTTTCTCAAGAAGGTTAAAGTAATTTATAAATATATTTTTCAATACATTTATTTTTTTGCAATATAGTAATACCAATAGATCACATTATAAAACATTTGATATATAAAGTGGGAACGAGTATCACTGCTCTATATGCTATTTTATTAGTATGAAAACTCCAAATATGAATGGTAGAGTTACATTGTCTTGGTTAAATTGTAAAGATAATGAGATTTTCTTTACAATCTTGTAACTGTTCGGAAGCCTTTAAGGCATCCAGGTTAAGACTGAGCATTTCAACAAGGACAGCACATTGCTATTTTTGGATGCTGGTTATTAGGTCTCTGGAGGAATGCAGATTCAGAATAAATGTTAGTAGTGCAAATACTTTTGAATTGTATGTAACATTCTTCCATAATTATATTATAAATATGATATAATTCTCAGAGAAGGACATTTCTCACTGCTGCTTCAATTTTAATTTTTTATTTTGTCTGTGTTGTATTGTTGTATGTGTGCACAAGTGACAATAGTTTAGTGTTATTTTCCTTAAATTGATACAGCATTTAAACAACAAAGTGAACCATATTCCTATTGAAATAGTTAAACTGATCCAGCCAGTCCATAAAGAAAAATGAGGATTGTCAGCACTGTCAGCCAGGGTTCATGGTGAGAGGTTGCTTTTGTTTGTGCCCACGTCAGAGCACCTTTATAGGCGGAAAAGATGATTTGAGTACCTAAACAAATTACTATTAATTTAACCTTCCTGGCGGTACGATTATTTCAGTATTTAGAATGTTAAAGTGGTACATTCTAAAATACTGACATAATCATACCGCCTTTAGACACCATTACCCCTTCCCCCTCTCCTCCTCCCTTTCCCCTTATCCTCCTTCTCCTCCATTTTTCCCCTCTCCCCACTTATCCGCTCCGCCTCCATCTCCCCCCTTATCTGCCCCCTTTCCCCCTTATCCTCCTCATACCCCATTATCCTCCTGATCCTCCCCCTTATTCTCCATCTCCCTCTTCCTCCTCTTCCCCCTCATCCTCCTCTCCCCGGCACATCCTCTGCTTCCCCCCTTCCCCCTCTTTCCCCCTCAGTCTCCTCTTCCCCCTTTTCCCCCTAACACTCTTCTTTCCCCCTCTTCTTCTCTTCCCCCCTGAACCTCCTCTTCCCCACCTCATCCCCCCTTATCCTCCTCCTCTTGCCTCCCTCCTCCCCCGCTCTCTTCTCTCTTATTAGCCTCCGATCAGCTTCTGCTGCTGATCGGAGCCCCGCAGTGCGTCTTATGCCTGTCTCTTGAACCTGCATATGCTAATGACGTGACGCGCTTGTGACGTCATTAGCACATGCCGGTTCCAGCGAAAGGCATAAGACGTGCTGCGGGCCTCCGATCAGCAGCAGGAGCTGATCGGAGGCTAATAAGACTTGAGAGGTGAGAGGGGGGAAGGATAAGGAGGGAAGACCAAGATGGGGAGTAGGAGGAGGAAGAAGATGGGGAGGAGCAGGAGGAAGATGGGGAGGAGCAACGGTGTGCTAAGAGGGCCCAGGCAAACTCGGCAGCACTGGGCCCTCTCCACATCCTCCCTGCGGTAACCCCGAGTGTGGCTCAGGGTTAACGATTTAGGAAGAGTAGATTAACCCTGAGTCACACTCAGGATTACCGCTAGGAAGGTTAAAAGAGCTGGAGTAGTTTATAGATTTTGACCTACATTATGAAAGCATAAGCAGATTAAGCTATATTAACCATGTGTAACGATCTCTGCTACATTATTTGTAATTTCATTGTGCAGAAATAATTGTGCAAACAAATACATTGTAGTGATCACAACTGTACCATTCACTGAACAATACCAAAATATATTATATATATATATGCAGCCCTATTAAATTCCAGCCTCGTAGATACAAGGTTTGTACTTAAGCCCACCGTGCTTCAAATTCTGAAAAGTTACTATTAAATTAGCCCTGCTGTGAGCAACGTGTGAGCTACGCAGCATGGCCGTCTGTGTCAAACACGGAAAAACTGTGCATTAGGAGTGACAGCCTGCGAGATGATTTTGCAGGCTCCCCCACCTCATCACTTACCGCGGGGGCCTGAACAGGACCCACGCAGCATTCCTACATACAAGCCCTGCCGTGGGGGGTACTCCAAGTAACCCCTGGCACTTAAAATGAACCCCCCTCTATGTTGGAGGTCCCCATTGGGACCCCTGAAGTGACACCACATTAACCCCTCGCTGCAAGGGTCCATAGGGACTCCCGCAGCCCCCCACACTAACCCCTTGCAGTGGGGGTCCCCGATCGGATAGATCAGGCCCCTGCTGCATTTTTTTTAATTCAATTCCCCCCCGCGGCTCCTCAAAGGGCCCGCGGCGCGGCACATCATTAGCCAATCCGGGACGCGGTACCTAAAATTAACCCTCCTCTATGCTGAGGGCCCTTATTGGGACCCCCAAAGTGTCCCCACATTAACCACTTGCTGCAGGGGTCCATAGGGACCCTCATAGCCCCCCCACATTAACCCCTTGCAGCTGGGGTCCCCAATCAGCACCAATCATGACCCTGCTGCATTTAAAAAGTCAAACTTCCCACCTCGCAGGTCCTTAAAGGACATAAAAGGTCCTGAAAGGACCTGCGATAAAAAATATTAACCCCTGCCGCGGGGGGGGGGGGGTACTATAAGTACCCCCCATGCACCTAAAATTAATCACATCACTCATCGGGCTCTAAACAAAGCACAATGAGTACCTAATTAACCCTATAACTCATGGGGCTCTAAACAGAGCCACATGAGCACTTAAATTAACCCTATAACTCATGGGGCTCTATACAGAGCCCCATGAGACTAAAATAAACCCCCACAGACCCCAGAAGCCCTTAATTAACCCTGTCACTCATGGGGGTCAATAGAGACCCCCAGAAGCCCTTAATTAACCCTGTCACTCATGGGGGTCAATGCAGAGCCACAAAAGCCCTTAATTTACTCTATAACTCATGGGGCTCTATACAGAGCCATAATTAACTTCCTCAGACCAATAGGGGTCTATATAGACTCTTATATGACACTATAAACCCATAGGTTAACCCTACAAGTGTGATGAGTGTCCTCCAGGACACTCATGACAAAGTCTAAGCACTACACTACACTATTAACCCTAACTATACCCCATTTACCCCTTAACCCTATCTATACTCCATTAACACATGCTAAACCCTATCTAAGCCTAACTGGGCCCATCTAACCCTAAATGGGCCTACTTAAACCTATCTGGACCTAATAACCCTAACTGGGCCTATTTAACCCCATCTAGCCCTATTTAATCCCATCACTTATGAGGGTCTATACAGACCCCCATAAGCCTCCATCAAACCCCATCCCTTATGGGGGTCTATACAGACCCCCGTAAGCCTCTATTTAACCCAATTAGTCCCATAACGGTCTATGAAGACCATCATAGGGCAATTAGAAGCCTATTATTAACCCCATAAGTGCCATGAGGGTCCTCCAGGACCCTCATTACACTAAGTACAAACACTACACTATTCCCCCAATAATCCACTAAATCTACAATACATTTCCCCCTATCTAGACATTACCCCCTATCTATACAATACCCCCTAAATCTAAGCTAAAATAGAATAATTAAAACCACTTACCTTTGCAGATGTCCCTTCTGATTGCACCCCCTAGGAAAAAAAAGATACATTAGATTAGTAAAAAACATTACATATAATAAATTAATTATACAAATACAGTATTAAACTTACCTTTCCAGCATGTCCCCGTCCATCTTCTTCTGTTCTCCGTCACGGCCCCTGGAAAAAAGATACATACCATTAGTATAACACAAAAAACACAAAAAATAAATAAACAATAAACATTATAAATTGAAAACTTACCTGGCCCCGATGTCCCCGGCCTTCTCTTCTTCTGCTCTGGCTGGGCCCTTAATGCTAAAAAAAAAACAAAAAAACAACGGAGCTCCGCACTCACGGAGCTCCCCGACGCTAATGAGGCCTCCAGAGCCTCTTCCAGTAGGAAATTGGCAATAGCACCTTCTGATTGGCTGAAAAGGCTGTCAATCAAATTTCAGCCAATCAGAAGGCACCAAGGTGTGAGCCAATCAGAATGGGTTGCACCCCTATATCCTGTTCTGATTGGCTGAAGGAACTGTCAATCTTTTTTAAACCAATCAGAAGGCACTATTGCATTCAGCCAGTCACAGTGGTATACACCCCCACGGGATGATTAGCTGAAGGCATCTATGCCTTCTAATTGGCTGCAGTCTGATTGACCCTTAAGGGACTGGGGCTACTTAACCCCATCTAGCCCTATTTAATCCCATCACTTATGAGGGTCTATAGAGACCCCATAAGCCTCCATCTTCATAGACCCTTATGGGATTGATTGGGTTAAATAGAGGCTTAATGGGGTGTGTATTGACCCCCATAAGGTATGGGGTTAGATGGAGGCTCGTGGGGGGCTGTATAGACCCTCATAAGTGATGGGATTAAATAGGGCTAGTTGGGGTTAAACAGGCCCAGTGAGGGTTATTAGATCCAGATAGGTTTAAATAGGCCCAATTAGGGTTAGATTGGCCCAGTAACGTTTAGATAGGCCCAGTTAGGGTTAGATCTGGTTTTGTATGGGTTAATTGGTTATAGTTAGGATTAAGGGGTTAATGGGGTATAGTTAGGGTTAATCATGTAATATAGTGCTTAGACTTTGTCATGAGGCTCTGTATAGAGCCCCATGAGTTATAGAGATAATAAGAGACCCCTGCAGTATGGGGATGTGTTTAGGGAGCAGGGGGGAGCATCAGACGTCTGTGTCGGGCTGCTCCGAGGCAGCACGTATAGGCTTTTGGATCCGTTGCTGGCACTGTTTTTTGCCTGTAGGAATTCTTCCGAGGTGCGAGGTTCACCTCATAGATTTATGGCTGCCTGTTACTAGGTAGCTCTCTCGGAGCCTATTCTCTGCCGTTTTGGGATCTCATCTCGCAAAGGAGGCTGCAAGGGACAAATTGTGGAATTGGTCCTTGCAAACAGCAAAAAAATGTCTTTTGCGAGGACCGAAGGGAACTATGATGGCTAATTTAATGAGGCTGATGGTAAGTAACTGAAGTGCTTAATCTTAGGTTACTCAAATATCAGCAATAATAGTAAAACATTGATATACAAAGATGATTATAGATAAACAATGATACCAAACGAAGTATGTCTTTTTTTCATAATTATATAAAAAAGGTCAAGTTGCACTTGTCAGTTCTTTAAACCAGTGATTACAAAAAGTACTCACAGAATGGTACAATTTGAACTGGAAAAAATATCATGATTTATGTGAGATAATGAAAGGCTCCATTATTTGTTGATTATTAATTGTGTCTCCTTTATGCATGCAATGTTATCCCTATCGGATGGCTTGTCTGGTGTTCCACGAGGACCATTGCTGTAAACTAAAACCACTTTAATATACTAGAGATGGATTTACTGACTGGCAGAATGAAATCCACAATAGCTTACATCTGTGTACAAGCACCATAATACAAAAGAGATTATTTTGTGATACAGTGCTTTAGTTTTAAATTGGTTCACAGCACTATGATTTAGTTTCCTTGATATGGTATATGAAATCCTTTGTCTACATGCTACTTAACCTCACTGACAGCTTATGTCTCACTATAGTATTTCATCTGTTAAAGGAATAAACAGATATAACCAAGTCATTGACGAATTATAACTGAGTAGTGTGTTATTCTTACGGAGAAAAAAAGCAGTACTATAGACTTTAATCCACAGTAGTGCAAGTTGATTTAGTCTATCTCCCATGTTCTTTGGCAGTGTGAAAACTTTATTTTATTTTAAATCCACACAGCTAAATGCATTCTGTATAAGCAATTCTATTATACTTTAATAGCAGATTTGGATATATGCAATATGTTCTAGGAATGCAAAAACAGATGAGAGGCTCCCACCTGATAAAGGTCAGCTACCCTTACATTGTACGTTTGTGAGTTTTCAATCTTGTGTCCGTGTCTTGGAAACAAGCACTATGTACATTTGATAATATGCTCAAAAACAGGGCCCTCCATTCTTCATAAGGTGTTAAGTTTGTTTTTTGCCATGTACTAAACCCCTGTACAGCGCTACGGAATATGTTGGCGCGATATAAATAAAGATAATAATATTAATAATAATTATAATAATAGCTGCCATGTAGCCTGCCCTCTACTATAGTGTCCAGTCTCTTGAGTTTTAACTTACTTGTAGCATTACAGAGGAGTACTCTTTTGAAGGATATCAGACTGAACCTGCCTCCAAGTGCAAGCCAGAAGCCAATTGCCAGGCAATCATCAGTTGTATAACCAAAATCTCTTGTTTGCAAACTGTTAGGGGTACCTTAAGGGTAGAGCGTGCTTTAGATGAGGATCCTTTGCCCTATGTGCCTAGTGACTCAGCATATAACTCACTGCTGATGCCCAAGAGGTCGAAACTTATGTCTGGTGTTAACTATTGCAATCCTGTACAAAGGAGTTTTCCCCACTATTTCGGAGCTGGACCACCACTTTTGGGGGTCAAACTATACATCTGGCAAGAGAACGTAACCCTGCTTGAGATGCTCCTGAGTTGGTCATTTCATATATTACAAAGTATTATACTGTTCATTTTCATTTGAGTATTTTCGACAATCTCATGTGCTACAAGAAGTCTGATAACAAAATCTAACAAAAAATCACTTAAGACTGTTACACATTAGTGCAAAATATAGGCTTCAGTAAGTAAGTTTCTTATGAATCAAGGAATCGCAAATCACTGGGTGGATGAAGATGTTATTGAACAAGATGCTCTCTCGCAAAGATTTATTGAGGTGTGGAAACCTTATACAGGAATACCCAGTTTAGTGCTGCAGATTTGTTCCTGCATGCCCTAGCGCTCAGAGAGAATCATAGCGCTATGACGAATGAGAGCACAAACCAGGGTTTCAAAGGGCTTTAAACGCGATTTGGTGCCAAAACTACACTATCGTGAGATTTAGCTCTATGCTGGGAATTAGAAACGGAATGAGCCATATTGTGAATCAGCACTCAGCGAGGTAGAGTGAAACGTGGGTTTGCTTGTATCCTGTGTATTCTTTAATATTTTACTATAATTACATTTATACTAACCCAATGTAAAAATAATGTATTATATGCAAATTAAGGAAGTAGCATTTGATCAGTATTATACCATTATAACAGAAAGGGTATAATGTTTTAATGTTAAATAATATTGCAGTAATGGGCAATTCTTCTGAATCCAGTGAAGAGCTTCATTATTGATTATTTACATGACCAGTACTATCAATGATGCTCACAGTGCATGAAAAAGTAGATAGAACAAAAAGTTGTGTGGAATGGCAAGACCACTTGAAAACAGCGAAGTGAATAAAGAAAGTGTCTACTTGCTAGATTTTCAGGCCTCACCACTGCCTTATGCCTTGATCACATTAAATGTGTTAAAGTACTGATTACTAAAGACTTTTCTTTTGTACCACTAACTATGTATCCACTAATAAATTAAAGTTCTACTTAATAAATTGTAATGGGTAAAATAAGACCATTTTATTTTTCCAGAGCATAGAATAACATGTATTCCCTTTTTACTGATGGACATTCTTTACTGATGTATTAGTCACCAAAAATTGGATCATAATTTCAGATTGCTATGGCACCGAGAGGAAACCTCTGTTATTAGAATGCCATAGAAAAACTGGGGCATAGGACAGTACCAAATGATGACTAATTATTTCTGATTACACTGCAGTATCTATCATTCAGTAGGTTCCGTGAGTGCCCAGCTTGTATTTTTTTAATTTGTTGAGTGTGACCTACTTTAAGAATGATTAATTAACTAAAACATGATTTAATCATGCCTTTTTTTACATTTTTGGTTTTTGAAATACCTTGTTAAAGGGCCACTGTAGCCCAAAAGTCTCTAGCATGTACTATATTTAACAGATCGTGTTTTAAATATTACAATATGTTTGTTTTTTATGAGAAATAATTGATCTTTATGTATAAAAAAGACATTAAATATACAGCATGGGATTGCTTTCTTATCCTCTGACCCGATATGTTATAGGAAATGGTTTTATTGTAAATCAGTAAATTAACAGGGACTCCATGATTCCTTGTTTACATTTCCTCTTAACTCACAGATAAATGCAGATCAAAAACATAGTTTTATATGCCTGTCTGTTGTTTTAGTGGTCATTTTCTTCGTATAATATAATACATTTTCACTAAGTTAATTCTTTTTTGTAATGTATAAAACTTAATTAATTACTTAATTCATTTATTGAATAAATCATTAGTTATTACTACATATACATAGGACCAAAAGTACACGACAGGAGAGGCTCACAATGAGTGCCAAAGGTGTTCATTGTGAGGCATGCGATGAGCGACGAAGGCGCTCAGCGCAAGCCTCCAATGAGCACCGAAGGAACTGAGGCTTGCAAGGGGCGCCAAAGGCACTCATTGCGAGGCATGTGAAGAGCGCCAAAGGCGCTCAGTGCATGCCTCGCAATGAGCACCGAAGGTCCTCACAGTAGAAAACGGTTTCAATTATGTCTCAAACAGCATTCCCATGGCTTCAAATTTTATTGACCGTCATTTTTTGACAGGCAAGCCGCTAGTACTGATATATTCTGTGAATTGGATCTTTCACATTCAGAGCATCATCAAGCATCTTATTTGCACCTTATTGCTGCTTTCTAAGTCATAGTGCAGAAAATAGATTGAAAACTGAAATATAATTTAAATTGGATTTTTTAGACAATTCAAATAAAAGACACTCCAAATAATGGTTACTGGATTTTGTTTTTCATTTTGTGTGCATCATTTACTTTGCACAATAGCCTAAATTTTCTTAATTAGTAATTAGTGCTTGTTTTTTTCAGATAGTCTGTTTACAAAATTATTTTCACCATTCTCTTACTTAGCAATCAGTACTGTTTTACATTGTGGGTACAGTTGCAGTGTTTGTGTATGCAACAGTTGCAGAAAAGCCCAACACTATAATAGTGAAGTGACAATGAGCTTTGCCAAGGTACATTGCTGTTTTGTTATAAACGCTTTGTATAATTTCCATTATGATACATGCTATAATACAATGTGCAATAAGTATAGCTATATGAATATAAAAAATATATATAAATATAAAAGAAAGTATTCTATTGAACGATCATAAAAATTATGAATCTAATGATGTATTAAAGTATAATATGTATTAGTCCAATGATCATTATCATACAGTGCATATATAAGGATCTAATCTAAAAACAAAGAGCTAGGCCACCTAGACAATTCACACTGCATTTTGGTGAACTTAACACAATATGGCAATTCTTCTAAATGATTGATACTTTATAGCTAGCAGAGCTTAAACAATAATTGCATTTTTTGCTGTTTTCTGATGTAATTACATTGCTTTTTTATTAAATGGATGTATTATTCTTTCAAAGTTGTTTTGTCCGGTTGAGCATCTTGTTTATTTTCCACACATTTGATTTCATTGAGCATGGAACTAAAATGTGGACACACCAGTCAGTATTACAATGTATCAGAATATTTCAATATACTATTTGTAAACCAGTATACAGTGAGTTTTATGCCCACATTAAACCATATATTTAGGTCTAACGAAGTAAGTGATATTTTTTCTGTAACCTAACTTAACTCAAATTTTTACACCAATTGATAAAGGCACCTCAATTTATGATACAAAATATATAGATGAATATAAAGGTGGGATTTGATTTGATTGCAGAGGAAAAAGGCATACTTACCACTAGTAGTCCAAAAACTCATCCTTTTAAATAAACAGTGCTTTTGGTCCACTTTTATCCTACAAGTGTACTGATAAGAAGTGTAAACAAAGGGGGCAACTTACTAAAGGATCATGGGTGCGTACTTGGGTGAGATAGCGAGCAGCACCAATCTCATGTCATTGTGCTATTTACTACTTTTAATGTAAAAGCTAGCCATATGCAGCTTATTGTGTTATTGTGAACAGGGTGTTTAATGATCATGTAAAGGGTTCCATACCATTAAAAATCGAGTTTTCAGAATTTACTATCTTGCGTTTAAACAGCCCCTTGATAGCAGTATATTTTATAATTAGAATTATATTACCAAAATACAGCCATTAACAAAGAGCATACACAGCTAAATAGAACCGGAAAATTCTGTCAATACAACTGACGCTTAAAGTAGTGTAATTTAATGACAGATTATTGTTCTTATAGTTAACATTATATTACTAATATTCAGCCATTGCCAATACAATACAATACAAAGCTAAATAGGACTGGAAAATTCTGTCATTGCAACTCATGATTAATGTATCATAATTTAATGGAAGTTAATGAATTATAATTTATATATGTATATACAGTATATATATATATATATATATATATATATATATATATATATATATATATATATATATATATATAATGTGATATAGACTGTGTAAAAAATATTTGTATTAATTTTACTTTCTCAAAATTGCATGACATGGTTGACGGGCACGTTGCCATTTTGCCAGGTTTGTTATTATTACCAACCACTATTGATCCTTTGATGGCGCATTTCTAAACGCATGAACCTACAGCACTGAGTTCTTTGCATCCAATTGCACCGGAGCAGATGGAAACAACAGTTAAACTATGCCTGCTTGACTCCTGAAAGACACATGCAATACTTTGTTTTCAATGTGTAAATGGGTGGATACATAATGCTACACTGGACATTACAGCACATTACACCATAGCATCACATGGTTATAATGCATGAGATTTAGTAAATGGGTAGTGCTAATACACATTGTGCTGTGGTGTATTATGGATTAACACGAAAGTCATTTCTCATTGAGAACCTTACATTGGCCCTCATTCAATTGCAATTCGGCCAATTGAATAAGGCTCTAAATAAGCACATAGCATATTTTTTTTAAATAAGTTTTTACTTCGTGAAAACCTTGCTTTTGGATAGATGCTTAGTAACTAAAAACTTCTTAAAAAAAATATGTTATGTGCTTATTTAGAGCCCTATTCATTTGGCCAAACTGCAATTGAATGAGGGCCATTGTTTTTACTTATATGATCTACATTTAGTCGAATGTTAATACATTGCAAAATTGGGTGAATTAACTAAGGATTTAAGATGCGTTACCTCTGATGTACTATGCACTATTTTCTATGGAAGATCACTGAGATTAAAGCCCTTCTCAGTTGATCTCAGCCACTTGGATTCACTATCCCATTTTTTTCTGGAAAGTTCTCCAAGAAACCATTTCATGCTCTTTAAACAACATGACATAGAAGGGGTCAGAGTTATAAAAAGTACGCTATAAGCATAAATGCAATTAGGTGTAATTAAAAATTCTAAGAGGAAGTGATTTAAAATCGATATAGACAATAGTTTTTTTTTTATATATTTACAGAAAGATCCACCCTCTCTGTGGTAATAGAAATATCGGGAGCAATGAATTAAGATTAGCAGTTGGGAGTACTAAATAAGAATAGGATGCCAGTTGAAAATAATGGAATAATGATAGCGAAATATAAAAAAAAGGAACAATTAAATATTTGTCACTATACATTTTCAAATATTTACTTCTGATTGAGGCAAAAATCAGTATACAGCACTTGTATAAACATTATTAATTATTGTGATTCTCAAGTTTTAAATGATTTCTTAATTTACCTTAAAAAAATTGTTGCAAATGTTGTAATATATTACTGTTGCTTTACAAAGTTGCTTTGTTAAAGTTTCTTTCAATTAACAAGTCATGAAAAATGTGATAAATATTAAATAAGAGAGTTAACTCAACTTTTGAAAATAATCTGAAACGACAGAACCTTATTTTTCAATTTTTTTAATTATACTTAAGGAAAGTCAAAACATGCCTCGCTCTCACTTTACCATGACAACAGATACGGTATATATTCCAGTTAGGTCAGTGTAGAGGGCAATCTGGATCACAGTAACTACTAGCGAAAAGTTGAGGCAGGCGGCAATCAGGAGAGAAGTTTGAGTTCCATTCATAGGTCAAATAATTATGTCACATACATTTGAATATGCATAAACATGTCAATAGACACTGACTGGGTCAGTCTTGGGTTTCCATGTTTCAGTCACCCCTGCTAATGTCCCATTTTTGTGTGATACATATTATATCTTGGGGGCCCAGAGAAAGTTTAACCCCCAACCATATATAGAACAGGGTGCCAGGTAGGATGCAGGTCGGTGCACAGTACCTCATTCAGTTCATTTAGTTAGGTACCCTTTATTAGGTAACTATTTTCACTTTTTGTCATTCTTATACAGTCTGCAGTGATTATACTTAATAAAATGAAAAATGTCTCACTCTAACTTCACCATGACCACAGGCATAAAATGACTCTGATTCAAAAGGAGCAAAGGATGCTTAAAATCAGAGTGTGGTCATCCAAGAGTTTGGAAACAAAGCCAGAATGTTACCAGTAAAATATGATCATTTTAGCAATAGGGCATGTGGGTAGATGAAGATAAGGATTTTAGTAGAAATTATTTATACAAGTAACTTATGATCATCAAATTACCTTAAAAAAATATGAAATGTGCATTGAAAACCATGATAAGGTAAAATATTTATCACGGCTTCAACTTTGATAAGGTTGTGGGTTTCTATTATACATTGCTCAAAATAGAAACACAATACACAGAGATGTCATGTATACATATCCATACTAGTCACTTTACATTAAAGGCACAATTTACTTACTGATTTGTTGCTAATATTATATTTGTACTGTTTGCTAGATTGATCTATTTTAGAGTGCATTACACACTTAAAAAACTGCGATATAATTATCTTTCTGATGTTCCCACACCAATACTTCCAGTGAACTCTGTGGGAAAACAAAGTCAGTTACCACTTGTCAGAAAAAGACACAAAGGGCTAATTATCATATTACATTACATGTTTATTTTAAAATAATATGGGACCCTAAACCTTATTATGTGTCAGACTTGGAACTTACATTGCTTTAGAAAACCTCAAAAAACTTGGATTATGAATGATGCACTTTGATAGTGTGGGAAGACTGTAACTCTACTGGCAATTATTTAACATTTTTGTCTGTTTTGGAAAAAATCAGTATACTTCTATTACCCTGATCGGTTATTGAGCTTCTCAGCAGTTTGTATGCTAATGAATGGAAAATGGTATAACTACAAAGGCATTTATCTGGTACACAGTTTTATATGTTACTTATTTTCCAACCTTCAGGCATACTATTTTTATACAGCGCTTGTGCCCTACATACAAAGTTAGTGAAAGTTTTGAAACAGCAAAACAAAAAAAAATTATATTATGCAGTGTACAGTATTATATTTCAGCCAGTACCATAAATTATTACTTTGTACAATTTGGTTAGTTTCTTGTAAATTTGAGCTGTATAATGTTAAAGAGAGAGTAATTATGATATAAATGTCAGCAGATACAAGAGGGAATCGTGTCAGCAAAACATATACTTTAAACAACTCCTTATGCTCTGAACTTGTAGGGATTTTCTTTAAGACTTGATCCTGTTATACTGAAAAATATAAAATAGATGATCTTGTTTTACAAGTATGTTATGTGTTCATCACAGGACATTTATTTGTAATTTTGTTCATAGTTTTAGAGGAACAGTGGAAGTTAGAAAAAGTGCTTATAGCCCCATTATATTCCAACTAAGTGTTAAAAAGTAGCCCGTAACGTAGCCAACAAGACTTGTCGCTATTAAATTGGCCTCTTAACGCTACCCGCAGACGACTTGCGGGTTAGGTGCGAAAAAGGCAGAAAAAAGCCTATGGGATGTGAAACGTGGAACTTTGCGGCTGCAAATCCTTTGTTCTCTCAAGCCCGTAAATGCTACGTTTCCAATTTAGCTATTAAATTGCATCAAAATCACTGGTGTTAAAACTTAAATTGCAAATGGAGCCAAGAAGCCAAGTGCTAGAGAGTACCTGCAAGGGGGGTAAAGTCCAATCCATAGCACTTTAAATGCACATATACACACACTACTGTAAATATAACAGGGAAAGTGATGTTAGGTATTAGAATAGCACAACATTCTCAAACTCGCACATTGGCAATATAAAATACTTTATTTCATGTGTAATTTCTGTGTTATATCGATACCGGCAATCAATGTGTTAATACATATAATGGAACTCGCGTGGACTAGAATATCATATTTACGGCTTTATCAATAATGCATTATTTCTGGAATGTGTGTCCGACCGTAACTCGTATTTGAAACCCGTAAGACTTTGAAATCCCACCTCCATTTTCCAGTGACGTAAGTATGACCATCTCTGTTGCCATTGACTAAACCCGTAACTATGGGTTTTACTAATCGATCATGTTCACTGCTTCGCATCCAGCGTTCGACAAATGGTTTATGGGTTTGCATCTCAAGCCTGTAACACGCGCCCTGCTCAAATTTAATAGCGCTGTAACTCGGACAAATGTCAAGCCCGCAGCTATTGTGGGTCTCACATTGCATTTACAGGTTCTGTAACTGTAACATAGAGGCTCATTTAATTGCATGGCTTGAAATTTGGAACAGTTACAAAGCGATTAAATTGAACAAGGCCGCAACTACTTGGCCGAAAGCCTAAACCGTAAACCATGCACCCGTAAGTAGCATTTCAGAGCACGATCATGATTAATCAAGCATGGCCGTAACTACCGATGTAGAAACAGCCAATAGTAAATGAGATTGCCATCATTACATCAGTAAAACATGGAGGTTAAACGTTAATCAATTAGCATTTAAAAGTCTGATATGCAATCAGACTCACAATCCGGCAATGTATAAAATAATATAAATGCATGGCGATACTGTTCCCTTCCATGTGGGTGGCCTGATATGTATTAACTCCTTGATACCCGAGATTGATATAACATGGAAATTAAACGTTAAAGAATATATTTTTGATTGCAGATTTGCAAGCTTGAGACTGTTGTGCAATGAATTATATAGTTTTTCGTTGTTTTCCACGTATTTTAAAGTGCAGTATTGATTTATTATTTGCTTTTACAGTGCTATGAACAGGTGTTTAACCCTCTTGTGAGTCCTCTCTAGTACTCGTAGGATTTTCTTATACATTCGCCATTTACGGGCATGAGAACATTTGCGGGCTTGAGGAATTGTTGCAATTGAATAGCGATTTGCGATTGTAACATTTACGGGTTTGAAAGATCAAAGGCTTAGCTGTGTCAGAGTTACGACTGCAGGGATTTTCAGCCCGTAACGCAAATCGTTTGCGGGTAGCGAAAAGACGCCAACTGAATAGCAAATTAGTTTATGGGCTCAATTACAGGCTCCCGTAACTACAATTTGCTCAACTGAATAGGGGCCTATATTTTTTTTAAGATTGATTTAGAATTGAGTTAGTTGTAAGTATGTTTAATTATTGCTTCCATAAACCTTTGAAGCCTTCCCACAAGCAAATATATAGATAACTAGCGAATTGCCCGTCAAAAAATGACGGCAATGAAATTGTAAGTGAGCTAATGGTGTTTGGTGTATATAATGTGGCTGATTTAGCGTCCTCTGTTTTCTATGTCGTGCAACTTTTTCGGAATATCCGTAGCTGTTTTGTGGTGTTTTGCGTGTTTATGGTGGTGTTTTGCGTTTTTAGGGACCTTTAGCCTCTTTTTCGTTTTGTTCGGCGGCTATTTTTTCTCTCGCTTAGGTGATTTTCGGGTCTCTAAACTTCGAAATTTGTGCTTAAATGGAGGTGTAACTTCACTTGCAGAGGTCCTGGGTGCCCCCCTTGCTGTGAGTAACCTTTTTATGTGTTTGTTGTTTGTATTTATTGTGTTTGTAATGTTTTTGGGGTCGCGTCCTTGTTTTTTAATCTCATAGGTGTATTTCGGCAAATACGTAGGTGTTTGGTGGTGTTTTGCATCTTTAGACTGCTGTAGCCTCGTTTTCGTTTTTTTCGGCAGCCATTTTTTCTCTCGCTTAGAGAATTTTTTAGTGTCTAAACTCTTTTAATTTGAGTTAAATTGAGATGTAACTTTACTTTTCGAGGTCCTGGATGCTCCCTCTTCCTGTAATGTGCGCGTGTTGCGGACGATTTTTGCGAGGTCATAATGGGTCGTAACGTGTCTCGTATTTTCCTTGCGTAACAACGTAAATTTTGCGAGGGTCGCAGTTGCAGGCAAGGAGCGCCACTATCTACCTAACCCCCCCTAAAAAAAATCCCTAGCACCCCACACCAAAAAAAAAAAACATTACATAAAATAAAAAAATATAACTTACATAAAATAAAAAGCCTACATTACAGAAAATAAAAAATAAATCACATAAAATAAAAAACACTACATTACATAAAAGAAAAAAAAAATAGAATTACAGAAAATAAAAAAATCCATTACATTAAAAAAAAAGACTACATTACACCAAATAAAAACATACATTACATACAATAAAAACCTTATAATTACACCTAAAACAACCCCCCTTACTAAATCTAGAATTGGGCAAAACTAGAATAGGGCCAACCATAAATGTCCCCAGGTCAGGCACACCTAGAAAAAAAGAAACATTACAATTAATACATAATTAAATAAAACATGTAATACAATACATTCCAAATAGTACACTTACCTGTCTAAAATGCTCATCCAGAAATCCCCCCGGTCCTCCTCAAAGTCTTCACAGGCAAAAAAAAAAACGGTCTAAAAAATTTAAAAAGCTAACGGAGCTCCTCCCTTGAGGAGCTCCCTGCCGCAAATGAGGGTTCTCGCGCATGCTCCACAAAATTTTAGAAATGATGTATTCTGATTGGTTGAAAACGCTGTCAATCACATTGCAGCCAATCAGAATTGATATATCCCATTCTGATTGGCTGATGTAACTGTCAATCATTTCTAATCCAATCAGAAGGCGCTATTGCTTTCAGCCAATCAGAATGGGATACAGGGGTGTATCCAATTCTGATTGGCTGGAATGTGATTGACAGCGTTTTCAACCAATCAGAATACGTCATTTCTAAAATTTCAGATTTCAGCCAATCAGAAGATGCAAATGCTTGGAGCCAATCAGAATGGGATAAACCCTGTGGGGTGTATCCCATTCTGATTGGCTGAAGGCAATAGCACCTTCTGATTGTATTAGAAATAATTGCTATGTAATAGTTACAATCAGCCAATCAGAATGGGATATAGGGGTGTATCCCATTCTGATTGGCTCACATATTTGCGCCTTCTGATTGGTTGAAATATGATTGATGGCGTTTTCAGCCAATCAGAAGGTGCCATTTCTAAATTTTAGCGGTGCATACTCGAGAACCCTCATTTGCAGCGGGGAACCCCTCAAAGGAGGAGCTCCGTTAGCTTTTTGTATTTTTTAGACTGTGTTTTTTTTTGGAGGGGCCCTGCCTGCGAAGACTTCAAGGAGGACCGGGGCATCGCTGGATGGGCATTTTGGACAGGTAAGTGTACTCTTTAGAATGTATTGTATTACATGTTGTCTTTAATTATGTATTAATTGTAATGTTTCTTTTTTTCTAGGTGTGTAGGACCTGGGGACATTTATGGAGGGCCCTTGTCTGGGACGAAGCACAGAAGACCATCGTCGCTGGAGGGGCATTTGGGCAAGGTAAGTGGTCTAATTTACCCTGTTCTAGTTTTAGTAAAAGGTGTTGTTTTAGGTATAATTGTAGGGGTTTCTATTGTATGTAATGTATGTTTTTATTTGGTGTAATGTAGTCTTTTTTATTTTATGTAATTCTAGGTTTTTTATTTTTCTGTAATGTAGTGTTTTTGTATTTTATGTAAATTATGTTTTTTATTTTCTGTAATGTTTTTTTTGGTGTAATTAGTGGTGTGCTAGGGATTTTTTTTAGGGGGCTAGGTAGATAGTGTAGGGGTTAATAGTGTAGCAGAGGGGTTAATTGGGTAGATGTGGGCTTAATAGGGTTGAGGGGGGTTAATAGTGTAGTTTTGTGACTTTGTGTCATGAGGGTCCTGGAGGACCCACTTGGCACTTATAGTGTTAATTGGGAGGGTTAAGTATTGTCCCATAAGGGTCTGTATAGACCCTTATGGGACTGATAGAGTTAATTAGAGGCTCATGAGTGATGAGGTTAATTGAGTGATGGGGTTATAGTACTTCTGCGGCAGGGGTTAATTATTTAATTAATGCAGGTCCATTAATGGCCTGCAAGGCAGGAAATTTTAATTTTTAAATGCAGCGGGGGTCCCGATTGGGACCCCAGCCACAAGGGGTATTATAGGGACACTGCGGGAGTCCCAATGTGGACCACAAGCATAGGGGGGTTAATTTAAGGGGCCGGGGCGGGTACTTGAAGTACCCCCACTGCAGGGTTTTGGGGTTTAACCCCGGCAGCAGGGGCTGATGTTGGGAGCCTGCAGGAATTCCTGCAGGCTTTAATTAGCCAGGATGGCAATTACTATTGCCATTGGCTACGTCTAACCCGTTTCTATGGGTTAGACTAATTAATCCAGTTCACGGCTGCACATGCAACAGACTGGGTTGCGTTTTTTTGTCTTCCGCCCCTAGCACGCAGCCCCTTCCAATTTAATACCACCGTAACATGGGGATTTTCAAGCCCGTAGCAGCTGCAGACCTCACTTTGGAGTTACTGGGCTCCAATTTAATGAGGCTTATGACTCTGTTTGTGTAGCTTCACAGTACAGATGCTCATGTAAAACCTAGCTCTTCAACAGTGGGGACTAGGCTCTGCTAAGTTAAATGACCACTACAGATCAAGAAGAAAGACATATGCCTATCCAGTATATACCAAACTAACAGTATTAGACGCAATGTAAGCCATAAGCCATTTTTTGGAAAAAAGCTGAATTTTTGAAAACTTTCTTTATAAGCACAATCATTTTTTTTTTTTTAATGTGTTACATCACTTCCACAGAGCTGCATCCTGAGTCTGTTTGTTTTGACTATCCATGAAGAGAGGGGTAGGGAAGGTAATCAACAGAGAGCCATGGTAAAGATAATCTGATAAGACTGAAAATGACTTCACACCCCTTCCCGCTCACTGGCCCAGAGCCATTCTTCACTGCAACAGTAGCCCTGTAACACAAACATCGTCCACCCATGTATCATGGATCTCTCCAGGGTCCTGCAGAGGCAATGGCATTCATTTGTTTTCCTTTTAAGAACTTGATGTATTACTTTTTTCCTTCTTAATTATGCTCTAATTAATTAATTATACTTTTCAGACAAAACTTTTTTTTTTTATTGTGGTTCTTTAAGTAGGGATCTTTCATTACAGAATTACAGTGATTTAAGTTATCATACTGCAGTCACTTTTATTCCGCATTATTTTCTGGTAATTGGATATGTAGCAACATTGGATATGTAGCAACAGCAACAATATGTGGTTGAAAGATGGCTATGGGAAAAAAGGAACAACAGAGGCATAAATATGGAGTAAAGATGGGGAGAATGAGGGCTAATGAAATATGGAGTTTGTTCCTGTATAATTACTGTAATTTCTACACCAATACAGACCAGAGCCATAATTGTCTCCTTCTACAGCCATTTGAAAGAGCGGTGAGGAATGCAATGCACAACACAGTGTGAAATTGTGTGTGAGGTACACTTATATAGAAACATACATTTTACTATTGGTAATAACCAAAATAGCCATTTAGTCTGTCTATTTAATCTACCTAAATGTTTGACTTAATTGAGCCTCAGGGTGGTCTTATGCTTATTCTGAGGCTTAGATGCCTTAACTTAGTTTGACACTACTTTTGCCATTCCCATTACACTGACTGCTGTTTTCATTTTATTTGTAACTAACCATCCTGGGGTTAGATTTATTTCCTAGAGAAATGCTAGTAGTGAAAAGACAAGTGGTAGAAACATTTGAATTCACTGCTTCAAGTTGAGTAATTTTATTTGGGCTACTGAGAGTGCTGCAAGAGTGGAACTAATAAATATTGTGCTTTCTTATACCTTAATAAATTCAGAAAAGTATTGTATTTCATTGTGCTGTAGAATACCTCAATATATGCTCATCACTTTCTCTAAAATGGTGAAATATCTTTGCTAAGGTTTATTCCTGACAATCATTTTATTTAAAAGTTGGAAACTGTTTTAAATTGATTCTGTCCCCACCACAGGCTTCTAAGATTACCTTTGTTTATTATAAATTAAAGACGGATTTAATGTTCACATTGTCATTATTTGATATCATAACTGCTTGTCCAGGCCACATGGGGGCAGGCATGTTATTCTTATTCTACTCATTCTCTTGACAGTAGCCTTCACCATTTTCAAATAAGAGAACTGTGTACTTTGAGCAGTAGTAAGCTTTGTGGGGTCCGCATAAATACAGAAAGTCTTGATAGTTATCACTCCAATTACTTCACTTGAAAGAGTTTGGAGCCATGTGTGACTGTCTAATTATACAAGAAAAACAGGAATTTAATGAAATGACTAATAACTAAATCCAATTTTAGGGACACAAACCAACTCATTAAAATAACTTTTAGTTTACACTGACTGTTCAGATAAAAATGTGATGAGTTTACTTGTAATATTTTTATTTTATTTTACCTTATTATTTTAACATTTTGTTCCTTTCCTTTAATAGGTCATCATTAAATACTACAAACTACAACAATGCTTAAATCCTGCAAACACTTAATAGCTTTAAAAAATATGTTGATTTGTGTTGTATCCTGATCCCACGTATAATGTGGAAACTAATGGTCATGCAGTCATGATGGAAATTAGATATGCCATGAGAAAAAACAAGAATACTTTCTTTACAGTTCACATTTCTAAAAATAAAATGTTGGTTTATCCATACAAGACATTTTTTTCTAAAATTAAGCTTTAATTTGAAACCCTCATTATGTTAGAAAATTAATACATATGAAAATTGGTGAAGTAAGATCTTCTTTTTATTTTATACTGACAAAAACAATATTTATTTTCTAAGAAACCGTGTGATTTCTATTTCACAATTTTTTCATTTACTGTATTTGACAAAATCAGGTTTAATATTTGCTTCTGTATAAATTCAGTAGAAATGTTTCTGGTTTATGGCAAGCAGGAATGACAGGGAGACTTGTTTTCATGATTTATTGTCCATCGTTATAGATTCTGGTCCCAAGAAATTAAAAAGTACTATTCAGAGAAGCACAGAAACAGGGATGGCTGCTGAAATGAGAAGTCGCATGGTTCGGCAACCAAGTAGAGAATCAACAGATGGAAGTATTAACAGCTACAGCTCAGAGGGGAAGTAAGTAAACAATGTTTTATTCTTACTATGCATTTTTTTTTTGGTTAATACATTAATTGGAGCAGTAATATTACAAAATAAATATAATGGTCATGCCATGCAATTATATATTATAGGAATTGTCACCTGGAATGCAAGTTGCTGTTTTAAATTATTCTTTAGGAGCACAAAAAATTGGCTATACATTGTGAACCATTCCTCAGATATTCAGGATTGTTTGAGCTACATTAATATGAACTGAGTGGCTCCCAAAAGCTAATTAGCGGCTTTTACGGTCTGCTTGTTTGTCTTTGTGGTTGCCAAAATAATGCCTCCAATGTTATCATGGATTTACCTCCATTTCCAAACCTGTATCAAGCACTCTGAGCCACAAATCAGCATTTTGAGATGAACATTAGCATACAAGAGCAGCACACATAATTCTAAATGTCACAGGAACAATTTACTCCAGTGAAAAATGGCTAATATAATGTATAGACAGTTTTCATGCTCTTTAAGATAAAACATACTTACTGTTGGGGTGACAGTGTCCATTTACAATTTATTTAATTGTGCATCATCAAAAAAGTGACAAGCCCCAAGGTGCTCTTTCTCAAATCATATAACAAATAGATAGAGCAAAACCTAGGTAAATATAGCATATTACATGCTGCAGTTCCATATTATAAATATGCTTTTTGGAAGAACTACACTTGATAATGAGCAAAATGCTTTTGGAAAATAAATGCATTTATTTTTTGTAATAATTATATGAAATTATTCTGTAGTTGAAGTTGTAATTGTGTTTTTGATTACTTCTTCTACATATTGGGAGGAGATACTGCAACTGAAACAAGGCTATCTTAAGTGCCGTGTCTTTCAAAATGACAGAAATGTATTTAATTTAAAAGGATCTTTCTTATTGGTAAACTAGTTCAATGATTGTGCTAATGTATTAGCTAATACAAATAAAGGCTGTATTATTTTTACATTATTAAGTTCTTTAATTAAGCACATTGGAATTGTGACTTTTCAGTGCTGGTTTAAGGAGCCAGACATACCTAGATGTGATAATGGGGTAAACTTTGGTAAAAACTCTATTAATGATATGATTTCTATTATGCTTTTTTGATGATTTATTCACCCTTTAACTAAACATATGCACTTCATATTCAGAAATACTTACTATAAATAGCTGTTTTAGTAATTAAACCTAAAAGCATGGTCAGTGCTTCAAACCAGAATACTCATAATTACACAAATATACTAGTATGTGATAGAACAAATCATAACCAATCCACATGTTTCCATGCAGTCTAGGGGCCCAATTTAAATTTTTCACATAGCTACGAATATAAACTCATAACCGTGGGAGCTTTTTTCCCCTTAAGCTATGGTGGTATTCCATTCCAGCCCTCCTCAAACATCCACATAAGTTAGGGAACCTACATTATGCCTGTACTCTTGCCCTAAAGCTCAGTAGTCTCCAAAGCTGTGCTGCACTAATACTTACTTACTACAGTCCTAAACAAATCCCACCCCCTATCTGTCTATATAAACCCCTTTCCCAAGGCAGGGAAGGGGTTTAAAATGTATATACAGGCAGGTATGAGCCCAGAGATCCCCAGGAATCTTTCATTTAAATTACTCTAAACAGGGAAACCCAGGCACCCCCCCCCCCCCCACACACACACACACACACTTACATGCTGAAGGGGAACCCTGGAGATTTCCTATCCTTTTACCCCAATCCCTACATATACTAATAATCATTGGGGTCAATATAGACCCCCATGGCATCTATATATTAACCCTGTACCATAGAGGTCCTTAAAGCATGGAGCTAGCATAGAGATGCCATGTGTGTCTATATAGACCCCTATGGTTATAGATATATGTGGGGATCAGAGTAAGCAAAGGAGGGAATTCCAGGGGTTCCATTCAGCACGTGGGAGGGGGAATCACCTGTGTTCTCCTCTTTTATGTAGTTTAAATGAGGGATTCTCCTGGGTTCTTGGGCTCATAGGGGTTAGGGTGACTACAGGGAGGATTCCATTACATCCCCACTTTATGTGATGTAGTGTGTGTTTATTTGTAACGTGGCAACATATTCTGTAGCGATATACATTTGTAAGTTGAAGGCAAAAACAATAGCAATATTAACAAACTGCAAAGGATGGATGGCCCTGTCTTTGAGCTTAGAATCCAGTGTCCATAGTGCTTTCCCCAAAGCTCCATGCATGATTGAAAACTGACAAACTTACAATCTAAAGGACGATGACATGATATGATAATAATCATGTATATACTTTATTTACTTCTGTCATTTGTTCATGTAAATCTCTTTAAAATTAGAGAACATCTCCTTCTAATTTACTTTGGTCAAAAAAGTGTCATATGTTTTAAGTATCCCATCTTCCATATAGTTTAAAGAACAAATCTTCATGGACTTCTTCATTCAGTTTAGTTATTCGATGATAATGTATCTTGATTTAATTTATTCTAAACTGAAATAGAATATTATTCCATTACCCATGCAAACAAGCATTTGACCTGCCACCGTCACTTTTTCCCTCTACAGTGTGTTTATATTACATTGGTATGATTGATGAACACTGTTATTAATCCCATTTCTTTAACCACCTATTGTTTGCTTCATCCTAGCAGATGCTGTGTATTTAGTGTTAAACTATTAAAAATATAATATGTATCCTACCATAATTCATTAAAAGCTTGGTTGAATAGTATATTTTTGTATTTAAATCTTTAAAAGAAGCCATAAGAGCCTTTAAAATCAATATTTTTTCAGGTGTCTTATTAAAGAGTATGTAAATTTTGAAGTGGAGATACAGAGGCATTTAGTGTTCATATGCAGTGAGATAATTACCTACTTATCAGGTTTGTATTTATTATCTTAACTTCCTACAGGTTCAGTGTGATTATTAAATGTTATCACAGTGTTTCATGAATTCAATTTCTTCATTAATATCATTGTTTGTAGAGAACAAATGTTATATGTATGACATTAAGGGGGTTGCATACATGTGTGCACTGGACGATGGTAATTTGCAATCCAGCATGTCAGGTATTGTGCAATTTAAACATTTAGTTCTAAGTTTATGAAACAAACTTGACCTGGCTCATCGTGAGTTAATGGGTGTTTAATGGGTGTACACTCAATATGATAAATGTATCTCAATGGATCAGTTTATAAAAAAAAAACTTAGATGATGACTACACTTCTAATCCTTATAGGCATATTTTTTAAGATGAATGGTTATCCACATAGGGCCTCATTCTATTAGCGGCCGCAGCCGTTGCGGGGCCGCAAGGACCGGCCGCAAGCTATTCGGCTATTCTATTCCCTTATGGCCGGGGGCTCCGGCAGGCTTGCGACCGGCGCCTTGCTATCTCTTGCGGCCGCTCGCGTCGGAGGAAAGCCTTTGATCTAAAACGGCCGCAAGAGTTTCGGCCGTAAGAAATTCCTATTTGCAATTCAATTGCTCCGGGAACCCTCTCTGCAAGGCTAAAAACGAGCCGCAGCTTACTTGCAGGAAAAAGGTCCCGCTAGCACCAATTAAGCACATAAAATAGCTCAAATAAAGCCATCCTGCACTTTGAGAAGACTATAAAGGGATTTTAGGTGTTAGAAAAAATAGCACATAATTATCCTATACTCAAATCCGTAAAATATTTTATTTTTAATATCCGTAAAATATCCATGTAAAAAGTCCAGAGTGCTTGGAGCACCTCAGACACGCCCACGCCGCAGCCGGAAAATAAACAGTTAATTTGAACTCGGGTTTGGGCTGATGTGCAAGCTTGAGAGTGGGTTACTTTTAATCCTCATGTCCCCCAATATGATCCCTAGCATTTACAGAGCTGTACAGTGCAGGCTTGAATTTATTTTTGCGTTTTTAGATTTCAGAGCTTACGGCCGGTTCCAAGATATGCGGCCGGCCGTAAGGGGAGATCCTTGCGGGGCTGTATAATAGAATCGCGAGTTAACTGAACCCCCGCAAGGAATCGCAGCCTTACGGCCGATTTACGGCCGGTAATGGAATGAGGCCCTTAGTGCATATGAACCCTTTATTTCTTCTCATCGATACTTCCTTTTACAAAGTTTTTTCCAGTTTCTATCCGTAGGACCAATAAAACAACCAGTACTTTTTATTGCTTGAAGAAAATGTCCTCTGTATTAAAGGTTTCAGGCTTAAATTATCTAAAAGAACACCAGTACAATAAAAAGAACAACAATATCCTACTATTGTTTTAAAAATATTACTTGGTTTCAGCCACTTCCAAGATTGTAACCTTTTAGAAAGAGATGTTAGTAGGAAAAAATTGAGCAAGAAAACCACAAAATGGCTGGCTCAAAGAAAATGTGAGGAAATATGTTAAATATCCTAAAAGCATTTAACAACCAATGAGTAATTGATTTTTTTTTATATTGAAAAGTTGATCCAATAAGTTAAAAAGTAAAAGAAAAAGGAATGTTATTTTAGTTAATTACGGTATCGTCTTGGGACAGTAAAGAATTTCCGTAATTTTTATGCACAAATATTACTGTAGAAAAAATGGACACACTGGTTTAAAGTCAAATAGCAAATGTGTTACTGTACTGAATTTGTAATTACTGTATTTATCTGAACTCTGAGCAGAAAATATTTTATAACTTTTTTAGACGTCTAAATGTGAACACAAATGTACTATTTATTTATTGTTTCTAAAAGAATTATATAGATTCATTTTTATATTTATATATACAGCTCTTAAATTATTATTTTAAATAGTGCCCACCAGTTCTCTAACCAATTTAAATCTAGAGCCCCAGATTTCAGCACTGTACTATACTGTTCTATTTTCAGTAATAGTGGCTGTAAATAAAGGATGGCTTTGTGTTCATTTAATATTACAATGCCTTCATTTAATCTCAAACTATATAAACATGTAAATGTTTTTAAGAAATAACTGTAATATTTTTTCTTTTACAGCTTAATTTTTCCAGGGGTACGATTGGGTGTTGACAGCCAATTCAGTGATTTTCTTGATGGGCTGGGTCCTGCTCAACTAGTAGGTCGGCAAACACTAGCAACCCCTGCCATGGGTAAGAGACACTTACTATGTTACAGAATCTAACAATAGCATTGTCAGTGTTTCATTTGTAATATGTAAAGTATATTGTAGTTAGATATAATATTCAGTTGTTCTTCAGCCATGAGTGTCACACTATGGGTTAGTAAGTCAGTATGTCTGATCACACTTAACATGATGTCAGTTCATATATAAAAAATGGGAAGTAGACGATCATCAAACATGAATGATCAGAAAGTGATTCAATAAATAATGGGAATTAACTACAATTATGCTTCATTCTCAATATTGTTTACATATATAAAACAATTTATCTATCATAATATTTGCTATTGATAACCTAAAATCTAAGTGCCAGAGTCGTACCTGAAGCAATGTTCATATCACAGTTTACATAGTATCTTTACTGTAGGTCAGTTGACCAATTTTTCCAATAGGTTAGTGATAGAAACACCACTTTGAATTAATTTGGCACATTTATATTAGTTATCTAAAACCAATCTTCTGTAGAGATAAGTACAAGAAAAGGCTGAATAGCTTGTCATATGCTTTGAATTTTGTTATGTATTCCTGTATTTTGTATGCTTGAGTTATTCTCTTTTAAGTAAAGTGACAGCTATTGTGTTGTAAACTCATAGATAAGTAATCACATGCATAAGTTCACAATTCGCAATCTGAAGCGGGTTACTACAATTATTTCCATTGGTAAAAAATAATTGATTTTATGCATGAGGCAAACTTGAAAGTTGTCACACAATTCAGCAATATAGCAGCTAAGATTCTTCTATAATAAATAGTATTTAGCCTTTCCATTTAAAGAAGATGATAAATTGCAAAGCATGTATATATATATATATATATATATATATATATATATATATAAAAATTATTGACTGTCGAACATTACCTTACATTTATTATGTTTTAAGCTCGTCTAGTAATTATTTCTTGTTCAAAAAGAGTGATTTTTAGCACAGGATAAGAAGTTCAATTTTGTTGTCTTAACTAACCTCTTCATCATGTGGAAATTCACTTACCCACCATTGATATCACTTGGAACCCTGCCTTAGATAAAATATAGACTGGCCCAAATAGAAATTGCAACATTCACATCTTCCTCTCATTATACAGTGCCTCTATGTGCTTTTTATTTAAATATACTTTCTTACATACTTCCATTGTGTGAGTATGATGACCACGCTGGTCACACAAAGTAGACAGTGCATGCCAGCCTGGAGACTTGTGAGGGTATGTGACTGTATTGCTCTGTTTGGGTGGGAAAATAAAGAGGAGGAGATTCCACCCACTTTCTGTATATTGTAACCTTGTACAGCAGTGAAATATTACATTTATATTATACTATGCTCTACACACATTCTGGTCTGTCTATCATACTGCCAGTGATATCTGGGGACTAAGGACATGAGTGAGGACTATCCAAGAAGAATGAGACATCTTGCCACTCTACATTAAGTGAATGCCAGTCAGATACTGGTGTAGAAGTGTATCATATTTTTCTCAGTATCACAGCTTTATTATATTCTGTATATGAATTAAGTGATAGTGCTGAAGTATGCTTGTGGGGTTAGACACGATCAATGTTTAGATCTCATAAATGTTAAATATCAAATATGAAACATTTATAGTTAAACCCAGTTGAGATTTAATTACCATATAATGTCCTTTTGATCTGCTGGGAAACAATGTTCTGGCACCCTCTGCTGTCTATTTACACTAAACTATCCAAAACCAGATTATTGCAGTCTGATAACTGTCTTTAAATAGAGCAAATATCTTTATTAACAGGCAATGTTTTAATATCTACCATAGTTAGGAAGTGTGCTGCGTCCCTCTGACATCATTAGTAGGAGCCACAGATATTTTGTTACATTTTATTTTGTTGGTATATTTTAAAATCTTTAAACCAGCGTATTGCTAATATTTTCAGAGAAATATTGGAGTACGAAATGGCACCTGGCTCAACCTTACCCTAATGGTAAATTGAAAAAAAACATTGAAAAGCTTATTGTTTGTGCCTCTGAAACCAGGACTATGTAATAGTGGGTGTTAAATCATCCTTAAAATGTCACAAGGATTCTGGAACATGGATATCTAGAGGCATTGGGCATATAAATTATAGCTAAACGATACTTTAATATTACCTGGGCAAAGAAGAACGATTTATGATATTTATGATTGCTTTATCATGGAAAATTGTTTCATGATATGCCACATTAGTGAATAGCTTTGCCCTTTGGGCACTTCTAGTAAATGAGGGTAATTATAATTATGCCACTATACTCAAAGTACATTCCACGATAAGAATAGCTACTGGTTTATTAAATGAGCATAGAAAAATATGCTTTATCTCTTAAAAAAAAAAGAGGTTGAGGTCCTTTCAGTTATATAAAGAGAATTAAACTGCACTGCTGTGTTCTTGCTTCCTTAATCATAACAAGTTAATATAGTGAGTAGTGAGCACAGTATTGTCCTATTTATGTCACAGGCATGTGTGTTCCTTACATACAGGTAAATTACATGACTTGCTGCTGTAAGCACAATTACTGCTTTGCAAGTGCTTTTTATAGCCTTGGGGCTTTCAATTGATTCGGTTGATATTTTTGACATACTTGCATATATTTGATGAATTTGATATCACAAACATTTAAATTATATTTCCTAAGTGGTATAGAATGTTGTACGTGTGAGGAATCAAGAAAAAGTATGCCCTAAGGCTTTATATGTTTATACGCAACAGAGTATGGATTCAGACTATAGATTACTCAGGGAATAGCATTTAGCCAGGAATCAAGATATATTGAGTGATTTGCAACATTTAACTACTTTTTGCTATTTAGTTATATATAATTTTTTTATTTCTGTTGTGCACTAGTCAACTGTTCCCAATTATTTATTTACTAGCGAATTGCCCATGAAAAAATGACGGTCATAAAATTGTAAGGCATGTAATGCTGTTTGGCACACAAAGTAAGGCTTTTGTTGGTCTGAGTAACTTCAGTGCTAATTGTGAGCCTTTGGCGCTCATCGCGTGGCTCTGGGTTGGTGTATTTTTGGTCATGTGAGGAAGTTTGGTGCTCATTGCAAGGGCCGTGCTGAGCGCCTTCAGCGCTGAATGCGAGCCTCTCCCCTGGTGTACTGTTGCTCCTATGAGCACTCTCGGCGCTCAGTGTGAGTCGGGGGGATGAATGCCTTCGGCGTTTATTGCTATCCTCTTGCAAGTTTTTTTTTCTTTCTGTAGATGTATTTTTTAATGATAATTAATAATTTAAAAAAATAAATAATAAATTAAACCATAAAAATTACTTTACATAATATACTTTACTTATTTGTAATTAATATATGCAGCAAGCAATATCCTATATCATACAATGTACATTTGCACTCTTGCTCAGCTGAGGTGTAAGTGTCAGCAATGTGTGAAGTGTCTAGTATAAGTAGGCTGCGTGGGAACGTTTTTAGTTTCAAGTTAGTTGTAAAATGGCAGCGATTGTGTATGTGTTACGCGGGAGTGGAGCATTTTGCGTCCTCCCTAATAGTGTATTTATACTTTGTACGTTCTTGTGTAAAAGTCTTATGTGTCTGGCGGCTTTTTGCGTGTTTATTGGTGTTGTAGCCTCGTTTTTGTTTTTTCAGTGCGCCATTTTTATTAATGCTTAGGCGATTTTTGTTTGCCGAAACTCGTCAAATTGTGGGTAGGTAAATTGTCATGCAACCTCACTCCCAGAAATCGTGGGTGTCCCCTGTGCTGTGAGTGATGTTTTTTTGTAATTTTTTGTAATTTTTGTGGTGTTATTGTTGTTTTTGTATGTGCTCGGTTCGGCCGTTAACTTCGTATTTTTTGGACTTCGTATTTAATTTTTTTTCTTTGTGCCGCAGTTTTTTTTGTGTGTCTTGCTTTCCTTTTTGCAAAGTGTTACGGGCCATAAACAGCGCTCATCTTCACCAGCGCAGTAAGCGACCCTCGCAAGCGTTAGCAACAACCCGTATTGCTCACAACTATATATTTGATAGAGTCTGTCCAATGTGTTCATAACTTCAGGTTCATTCCAATGATATTAACATAGAAGTCTCCTTATGAAAGCATGATAAAAATAATAATGGCAAAATTAACTGCATGGTACATTATACTGTATTGCAATTTTTGTAAGAATCAAAAATGTATGTTATCTATCAATTGCTTAACCGAATGTTAGACCTGTATCATGTCTATACATTCTAAATCCATGACCCTGACCTTATTTTATTTCTATGCTTTTGTACATATTCATGAAAAGAGGTTCATATACCTTGGAATAAAAAGACAATATAAATAATCTAAGGCTCAGAAACCCAAACTCTCCCATGAAAAGCAAATTGTAATTTACTCATATAGGTTACTCATATAGGTACTGAGTTACAGTTGTATTAGAACTATCTACTATGCTAACATTGCCATTCTGAAACAGATTAAGAACATACCATAAACAAATCTTCATTGACATGTTTTTGGTAACTAATATGCTATTTTAACAAATGATTATATATACTACCCTCATTTTAAGGTAGTGTAGTAGTACAGAAAGACCATTTATCTGTAACTTAGAGGACATTTTACAATCTGTTTTGTTGCTATTGATAAATGACCTAGGAGCTCAAAGCATTCATAGTGGAATGGTTTATCAATATTATTTTGTTATAGAGTACATATTTGCCTTTATCTGTGTATTTTATTTTGCACAAGAGACCAAAATTCATGAACAACAGAAACATTAGTATTGTGGATCGATTGGCATTGTTTTGTGTGTATCTTCAATTAAAGTAGATGCATAATGTTCATTGTGTAGGACAGTGCAAATTAAGTGGTCCCCTATGCCAAACATTGTTACCGAGAAGGGAACTGGGGGATAATTCTTAGCAGTGTGAGTTGTTAGTCGTTTCAACTAGGGAGTCCTGGACTCCACATAACTTGCTATTAATACATTATTTTGCATTTGAATGCTTTATCACTTTACGCACATACAATCAGCCTCGTTTTACTGTGATAGCACATCAACATAATTGCAAGTAACTGGTAAAATGAATCGCTGTCATGATGTACTCAAATAGTTGATAGTATATATTATGAGTATATGATGGTGATTATTATGACATTATATTTTTTCCAGGCGATATTCAGATTGGAATGGTGGATAAAAAAGGGCAGCTTGAAGTTGAAGTCATAAGAGCAAGAGGTCTTATACAAAAGCCAGGCTCAAAATCTACTCCAGGTAAGCAAGAAGGAAAATATTGAACATTCTAAAAGATGTAATTTCCCATTACTAAGTATGACTACTGCTTGATGTCCATAAGAATTACAATAAACATTGTAGGAAATACCTAGACATCAATTATAGGTTTTGTAGCCATTATATTATTTAACATAAAATCATGCCTATTTTTTCCACAACTCAACTGTCCTTTACAGAGATGATTTCTTGGCCCAGTTGGTATTAATATTTAATATTTTTATTCAGCACCATTATTTTTCAATGAGCAAAACACTTGCAAAATATAAACTTATATCTCTAGATACAACAAGATCTCAGGTGCTCAAAAAGAAGCTTGTATGTATAATATAAGGGAGGTGGTTGATGTGAATGAAACAACATTATTAGGGGCACTTGTGTTTTTGTAGTAAGGTATGATCCACTTGAGAAGAGAGTTATGAATATGTGAAGATACATTATCTAACAGTTGTACAGAAAGTCACAATTGGGTGTATGTGTGTGAATATTATAGGGACTATTATAGGGTCATTCCAAAGTCAACTAGTTTTTAAAGGTTCTTTTTAAAGAGCAGGAAATAAATAGTTATACATAGTACTAGCAGTTTTTTTTTAATAAAGTAAGTATTTGTACTGCATTACAATGCAAATGTGTGGCCCAGAAATACTAACTTGTGGCCTCCCTTACCGGCTACTGTAACTTACAATTGCTCAATTGAATGAGGCTCATAAACACATAAACAAGCACTCACAACCTATCATTAGTATTATTATGCAGTTAGATTTCCTTATCCTCCCTTATCAAGTACATTGAGCCCCAAAGTAGTATATTGAGTTGCATGTTTGCACAAAAATGCTGTACAAACAACGATGAATACCTCATGAATGATTCAGTATAGAGAAATATTATCACTGCATTGCATAGCCAGTTTTGATGCTTTATTGTTAATATACAGAGGGTCAGACAGTTGTTCAGAGGGCAAGACAGGTGACAAATAAACAGAATGCTTTAGATATTGTCTTTCTAGATGCAGGTTTCACATCTTCTATTATACTATTACCTGGAAAATGTGCCAAATAATTTTGTATACATATGATCAGTCTTTTCCAAAAAAAAAAATATTCAAAAAAAAGAACAGTAGCTGGAAACTGTACCTTCAAAATTATATTAACACATTGTTAATATCACTATCCTAAACCAAACTCTAGGTAGATGGTATGGGCATACCAAATAGGCCTTTTTAGTTCTTATCTGCCATGAAATCTATGTTTCTATGTTTTAAAACTTTCTAGGTGGCTCTTTAACATATTCTAAAACCCTGCAAGATAGTCAATTACTAACTGGATATTAAACACCTTAGACAGACAAGAATCTCTCCATTTCACATCCAGAGAATATTACTATTTAGAATATGTAGTCTCCTATATTCATATTATATGTGTATTACTAGTATATTACTAGTATATGTTTAATACTAATTAAAATGACATGTTTATGTATCTGCTTGCCTACAACTTATTTATTAAAGTCATAGATTTCACTTCTAGGTATCAACATTTTGTAGTTACAGGTGGTCTAACTGTGAGCTAGATTTAACACTAGGCTATTGGAGAACAATAGAGAAAATAATACTGGTTGTTTTATGATAAACAATACTACCTTTTATCATTTTTTTAGTTTGCTGATGTGCAATCAGATTACCCCCAATAATGATTTTGTCTTCACTAAAGTAAAAACACAATTGTGAAGAAATGCTTTTATTTGTAGGTTAACAACCTTGAGTGTCCTATCGGCACTATTGTAACCTCACTCAAAGTAGTAACAATGACAATGATTTTAATCATGCATTACATGGAAATAATGGGTGATTCTAACATATAAAGAGCCAGCAACGAAAGTCTGATTTGTTATGATGGCATTCCTTTCTTAAAGTACCAAAATACATTAAAGGAATATGGAAGTAATGTACTTGTCTAGCATGCATTTAAAAAAGTAGGTTTTAAACATTACATAATTATTTATTTCATTTTCATGAAAAATGAAGACTACAAACTTTAAAGGGTTAAATGCATCTGGAGACTGCAGGTGCAATGTTATTAACTTCTGAGAAAAATATAATTAGAGTATGTTAGGGCAGTGGAGTTACTCAGCTCCTTCTAGAGGAATTTCCTGCAGTTGACACTCCAAAAACAGAATGTACATTTTGCTGCGTTTTAAAGAAAAAATAGTATTAATCTAGTATTGTTTAGAGCAACATCTTTTAAATAGGCAAACAATACTAAAACTGTTTTTAAATACAATATAAAATTGATCAGCATTATTATTTTAATATAGTTTATTAAGATTTGAATGGGATTGGATTACAATACATCTGTGAATATTATTAAATTCAAATAAAATGTCTCTCCTTTATTTCATAAAACATAAATTAATACAGAACAAATTAGACATTCCTTACTACACACAGTAATAATTTTTCAGTGAAAAATATTTGTTTTATCAGAATTAATTTTAAATATTCTTCATTAATGTAATGTATTTTCAGCTCCCTATGTAAAAGTGTACCTCTTAGAAAATGGAGCATGTATAGCCAAGAAGAAAACAAGAATTGCACGGAAAACACTTGATCCTCTTTATCAACAACCCTTGGTTTTTGAAGAAAGTCCACATGGAAAGGTCCTTCAGGTAACAAGGCTTGTATAATTTGTATAATTATTAAGTTTTTAGGTTATTATAGATGTTGCCCATTATAATTGTCTAATTAAGACAAATATACAAGAGTTTTTCTTCATTGAAATGAGAGCATTGAAAATATAGATGTTTGTTCTTACAGGATATGTATTTTCATTTTATATTAAACATTAATGGGTCTGTAAGATGGTAGATAAAGTGCACATTATTGTTAAATACATAATAGAGCATAATTACCAGGTAGTTTTCATTCATTTATTGCAAGACCTCTTAAAGCTCATTGACGTAAATTAAGAATACATAATAAATCTAGGTCAACATTCTGACTTCATTTTGCATTCAGTAGTTAGGTACTAAAACAAAAAAAAACATTAAGTGCATGCAAGAGTTATTTATAGTAACACATTAGCAGTGTCATATTTCCCAAAGAGGCTGACTCTGCAATGCTTCCATCTCTTCCATCAGGTGATACTGACATTTGGAGATTTAATACTTTGTAGTGTTTTTATATTTACCTATTATATTGATTTTTAAAGAGTTAAAAAGTTGTATTCTTGTGTGAATTCATATGTGAAGTTAGATTTTGCACTTTAAAACATCTTGGCCCTCCTAGAATCAGGGTTATCTTATTAGCGATTTTTTAACCGGGACAGTTAATTCAGCACAACTTGGAGCACACCACTGTAACATACTCATAAAAACATATTGAAATACTTTTAGAATGTTTTAAACAGGTGCGTTTTTCACATAAAAAATCCTAAAAGTGTATGTTTACATGGGCTCTGGCAAGTCCCACATGCAGACTGATAGCAAGAGCTCTGTGCTTAGATCAGAAACAGATATTGATTTAACCCTTCTCAAATACATCTGTGCAGAGAAATGATGACTTCAAACTGCTAAATATGTGACTTGACAGTTAACCGGTCGCTGAATACATTCCAGAACCCAAGGAAAAGCCATACATCTATGTGTGCAACATTTTCTACTGCTCACTATCAGCAGATGTTGTTAATCATGGGGCAGTCAGGAGTCTGTTTGTAAACAGACCAAAGACCTTACATTTTCAGGCTGTTATTAGTGTAATTTAAAAAAAAGCATAGATCATTTTAACATAGAATTGTGTTCTCTTTCACACCAGGAAGAGCACTTATGGTGAGGAAACTATCCCTAATAACATCTGAATTGTTAGATTGTACTGGACATTATTTATTGTTGTTTTTTAGAAGAGGTATCGAAAACAATTGGTTATTGGTTATGCATATGATTATTGCAGGGAGACCTACTAAACATTTTTCCTTTGAAGGACCACTGTAATTCAAGAAAAAGGCACTTCTTTACAAATTGCATAGTAAACTGACAACATTAGCAGCTATATAAGCCATGGCATAGAAAAAGAGAAAATAAGAATTTTTGAAGTCTCTCCTTATAAGTGCAGGATTCCATTTTGTTTATGTTGCGTCACTTCCTGAAAGCTGGATCATAAATTGCGGTTTAGGAAGTATGCATCAATAGATTCAAGAACTGCTCTCAAAACATGTAAATGCCCATCTCAAACATGCAGGGCTTTCAGTATCCAGCAAAGGCGTCAAACTTTTTTTACTTCTTAAAATTTTTTGACACAACCAAATGTATGAAAATCTAATTTTTAACCCTAAATGTAATCCATACTAAATGTCTCTGGTAAAACACCCAAAGTAGCCAAATAGTTGTAGTAGATCAAAAATATTTTATGCCAAATATTTCCTTTACACTTTATATGCATTTTCCTAGAATCTATATTGTTTTTGAATGTCTAATTTTGGAGTATAGTAAGGGTCCTTGTGGGGGTTCCTGGGGTCCTGTCAACCCAAATAGAGTTCCACGGCTGAAATAGTTATCGGAAGCAATGCTATAGTGGTTTTAAATTCTTAATACAGGTATGCCTGAAAACAGTTACAACATACCATATATATATACAGTATACACATATATACTTATGATTTGAGATATAGAAAGGGGAAAGGAGGAGCTGAAAGTGGAGTGTGGGGGACACACAAGTCTGAATGGAATTGGGCGGTATAAAACCTAAATACGCCCATGAATGTATGCATATGCTACAATGCAGTTTACTACATACTATGACATTATTACCACAGATTGTGTATTTGGTATCAGTGTAAAAAAATGAATGTGTTTCATTTTTCTAAATATTTAACAAATTCCATTTTGTTTTTTCTTTTCAAGGTAATTGTCTGGGGAGATTACGGCAGAATGGATCACAAGAGTTTCATGGGTGTTGCACAGATTCTCCTGGAAGAACTTGATCTGTCTAGCGTGGTGATTGGATGGTATAAATTATTTCCGCCCTCGTCTTTGGTGGATCCAACGTTGACACCCCTAACGCGCAGGGCTTCCCAATCATCTCTTGAAAGTTCAACAGGTCCTCCTTCCATCAGATCCTAATAATGTGGAAGGCAGTTTAACCTGATGTAGTCACAATGTTAATGCCCAATAAAAGAATCCGAACAATATATTTACATGATCAAAAAAGCATTGCTGGAGACAGACAATCACTTATTTTTTGCCTGTAGTAGTGATCCAAAAATTGAGCTGAAAAGAATTTACAGGTATATTGGCAGAGAAAAGCAACATAATGTGTACTGTAGATCAAAATACAATTAAGCACTAGCGTGAGTCACACAAGCTCAAGGGGATAGTTAAGGTGAAATTAAATTTCAAACTGGAAGCTTTCGCTCTGTTAAAAATGTTTGTGATACATTTTTACAGACCATAAGCAGTGTTATCATATTCGTATTTCAGCATTTTTATACTTGTTAATTCCATTATTTTTTTTAATGTGTTAATCTGCCAGTTTCATAACCGCGTTTGTGATAATTCTCACAGAAAATCACTTTATGTCTTTTTTGTTTGATTTTTTTATTTGTTTTTATTAAAAAGCTGAGCATTAATGAATTTATGATGGATATTGTTCCATGTAAAAATTCCCAGCTGCCTGAAATACTGACAGTGACTTTGAAACGCACTGCTATGTAGTGCTATCCTATTATTAATGACCTTGCTTTTTCATGTAGTGTTACACATTTTGGAACCACAGATGTATTTTATGTATTATAAAGCATGCTGTAATAACAGTGGAGCACAGCATTTTTTCTGCACTAATCCTCATCCCCATATTTTGACATCAGGGCTAGGAAGAAATGCAGATGCTGCAGTGCAGCAGTTGCATGAACACAAATCTTATAGCACTATGTAGGTGCAATGAAATGCATCTTTGTTCTCATTTGAAAGTGACTAACACTACAAAATGGCTATGGATGCAACAGCTGTCATTATTTCACTCAACCAGGAACGTTTCTTTGCCAATATTTCACGTTTGTTTAAAACAACCAGACTAAAAAAATGCCAACAAAGTTTGTGTTAGTACTTGTGGAATATATGACCATTTATTTCTTTAACAAATAAAAAGTAGAGGAGAAAATATATATAAAAAAAAAAAGATATTTTTGTTCCACTTTTCCACTTTTTTTGTAAAACTTGGATTGCAGTATAAATGATGATTTTTATGTTACATGATGTTTTGCATGGGAGAGTTTTGAAGAAGCCTGTCTGTAACCAACGCTGAGACTGATGCAAGTGATTTCATTCTTTTGACATTGACTAGTAATGTACCTGTTATGCTATTTACGTTTTCAGCCAATCGCTATACTAGTTTCTGTGTATAAATTGTATATTTTACATCCCAAAATACTGAGCAATGGTGGGGATGTGCATTTGACACTTTGAGCTGTACCCAGGCTTCTTTGATATGTGTCACTTTAGACACAAGTGTCTGTCCTGGATAGAGCATGGTATGAGCTGTTTAACATTCACTGGAAATTCCAGTTGAACTATTCTGCACTTACTAATGTTTTTATCAGATTTTAGTTTACATTTGTTTGAAATTGATGCAAGCACAACGCTTGATTTTTTAACGCAAAATATTTTACTTTTTTGGAGTAAAACCCTCAAATTTCAATTAGCCTTTTCTTCATTTTGGTTATTCATGGCCTTGAAATCCCTTGTGATTTTCTGTACATGTGCTAAAAAACAAACTGCAGACTGTGCAGGTGCATTGATATGTTTTCCCTCCTTTTATGGGCCATTCAATTTTGTGATCTCACGAATAGAGCAGCATGATTTGGAGCTATTCACAGCTGCATGCACGTTTTTGTAAAAAGAGACAAAAAAGGTTATTTAATAATGTGTGTTAGTTCCACATAGGCCAGCTTGTATGTTGCATGTACTTGTACAGTTTGCTCGTAATTATAATGACATAACCAAGAAAACTAAGCCATCCATTTTTCTTATAGACATTTTGCAGACTTTTTACCAGACTAGGTATTTTAGTCTGGTGCTCAATGTCTATAGATGGACTTTATTTTTTACCCTATGAAAACGTAATGTAGTACGGACCAAATTCCTTCTAATACATATTTTGGTGTAGATTCCTACTGTGGGGCTGTAACACATGTAGAAATTGTGTACACGCTAGGTTTTAATTCATAGACATACTGCCTGCACCAAGTGAACTATTTATTGTTAATAAACAGGCTTAAACTATTATGCCCGGATTTCCACAGGGCAACGATAGATTACTGCTTGACCTGCTGAGCAGGAAGAACTGAAGCACTGGTGCACAACTAGATTATGTACTGTCTTAGTGGCCAAAACAAATGAACTAATTATAATTGGGTAGTATCTTTCTATTTTGACCACTTGTCTTAACACTCCCCTGTGCTTTTAAATGAACTTCCAACTCATGTTATGTAAACATGTTTAATAAAATTTACTTTTCATGTCCATTATTGTTGTCTTTTACTTTAAACATGTTGGATGTTCAATGATGTGTGATCAATTCTGAAAAAAACAATGGAGAATTAGAATTTATACCTACAAACAGACCTCTGAGCACCATTGAAATCATTATCTTATAACATTATCTTTCATATTTTGTTCTACCTGATTATTAAATACAGTTAATCATTCTTTTTATTAATGTTCATGTGAATGGTATGTTTTGACATTAAAGTGAATTGTCACACTGTATTTCAGTACACTTTCAGTTTTTTTGCAAAAGTTTGTCAGAATTCAGTATCTGAGTATGGAGAGCTTGCATTAGTTATGTTTTAAATATGAGTGAAACGCCTAATAGATTTATACTTTATTAAAAGTATATGAACATTTTATTTATCCAAGACCTCAAGCATTTCTTTAAAATTAAATGGAACAATACAGTATGTGATTGATCTGTGGTTTTGCCTCTTGCATACATTAAATGGCATATTCTACAAAGTGCCTATAAAAACTATATTGATTGTAGTGAGATGGATTGTGTATTCCATTAGGCTTTAGGATAAGCATTACATATTTATTTTCAATAATATGGTGCAGTGTTCTTTGCAGACTATCACCCTTATTAAATTGCGATTCGGCCAATTCTAAAGGGCTCTATAAGCAAAGACCTTGCTTTTGGATAGAAGTTCACTAACTAAAAACTATATAGAGTCCTATTCAATTGGCTGAATCTGAATTTAATAAGGCTGTATATATATAACTCAACAACACTGGTGTCAAAAATTTCCGAATTAGGATGATGACTGCAGGCTGGATTAGGAACGCCCTTGGATCCTTAGGAACTCGCTTGGATCCTTAGGAACTCGCTTGGATCCTTAGGAACGCGCTTGGATCCAGTGGTAAATAAAAATTCAAACCTGCAGAACATCTCACTTGGCATTTTGAGAAAAACATAATTACAGGTGTTTACAACAGAGGCAGTGTTTTAACTAATCTTTATCTTGGCTTGAGACTTGTTTTGAGTTGAAATTGTGTGTGAATATATTTACCACAGAATCCTATATGCAGTTTTGATTATCTATTTACCTGGGATAGATGGAATGAGGTCAGAACATGTCCCAGCAATCCCTTTCTTGAAAACCTCATAAGATTCATAATCAAATTTACTCTGTATTCCTCTTTGACCTTTGTAGTAATTAGTGGCTTATCCCTGATACACATTAGGAAACTGAAAAGCATACGTGTAATAGCATAATGGAAACACAAGTACGTCCTTGAAACACAAAATATGTGCTTTTAGGCATGCTCGTCATACAATTATTAACTTTTCCTAAAGCTACAGGAAATAGTACAAAAAAAACAGTTCTTTAAAAAAAAGTAATTCTTTCTTTCCAAACACAATTAAACAAGTTTTCTAATGTAGGTGCGCAACCGAGGTTCTTATATGGTATCATTTAAATGTAATTTAAATGCTAAACGTTCTTGTAATTTTATGTTTTAACTCCCTTTATCCACACTTATTCTTGTTCATCCCCACTTTTATCCAAGCTTGGTAAATATATCTTTGTGTGTGGTATATTTATCAAATGGCTTAAATATTGGAGGTGGGCAAAAGTAAGGGGTAACAAATTAAGCGTACTAAAAATAATAATATTGCTATTTCATTGTTCTCTATGACACTTACTTATCAAGCTCAGTTAGTTTAATTAAAAGGCTCCAGAGAAAATACTGTATATGAAGCAAGACATCTAACTACAATGTTTTAACTCGCTTAGCTCCACTTAAAAAATGGGTAGGTGCCATGAGTGTCTATATAGACCCCCTCAGTAATACATTTTTGTAGCATTAGGGAGGAGGGAATCCCAGGGATTCCCTGGGATCATAGGGGGTGATCAGTAGTGGGGTCATAAAACTACTTGCTGATGTATTTTAATTTGTAATGCCTTTAATGCCATGGGAAGGGATCTATATGTGTTTTTTTGCAGTACCGCTGCAGAAACTACAGAGCTGACGGCTCAAGTTCTCTTGCATCAAGCTGTGTAGATAGTGTAGGACTTAGGGACTATGTAAAGGGGATAGAAGAATCCAGACATGGACTCCTTGCACACTGTGCCTTAGGGAATACAGCTGCACCTCACTGATAAAGCCCAAGAGAGACCGAAATGTAGGTCTAGGGTTCGCTGGTTCTCCTGTTCAGAGTAGAATTTGCCTGTATTTTGAGGCTGGATCACTCTTTTGAGTGAGACCAGACTGATATACTACAGAATATTTTTCCCAGTGAAGGGCACAAGTGAGCTAAAAGAGGCTGCTCTCTGAGTAGGAGGCCAGGCCTATAGGACAAACCAACATAGGTGTTGGTCGTTCTCAGACTGAGCGCCTCTGGTTTTCTTTGGCTTATGAAAATAACTTTTAGGTCTTAATCTCCCTAAGAGTGATAGGGCAAACCAGACCTGTACCCCTTCTCACTGTGGCTTAAGGAGTGTGCTAAACCTCACTAACGAGGCCCAAGAGAGGCTGAAACGTACGTCTAAGGTTTGTTGTTTCTCCTGTTCAGGGTAGAATTGCCTGCTATTCCTGGGCTGGATCACTCTTTTGAGTGGGACCGGACTGATATAAAAAATGTAAATGGCGTCACTCAGTTGTGTCCAACTCTCTGTGACCTCATGGACAACACACCATGCTGATCCACTTGGTTTTCATGGCAGAGATACTGGAGTCGGTTGCCAGTACCTTCTCCAGTGGGCCCCAGCATACAGCTCCTGGTATTCCCATGTTGTCTCCCATCCAAGTATTGACCAGTGTGACCTCTTGGTTCCCTGGCTGGATTCAAACCCAGGACACTGTGGTGAAAGCACCTGCATCCTAACCACTGGGCCACCAGGGAACCCTATACTACAGGATATTTCTCCCAGTGAAGGGCACACGTGAGCTAAAAGATGCTGCTCTCTGAGTAGGTGACCAGTTCTACAGACTAAGCGCCTCTAATTTTCTTTGGACTATGTAAAAACGGTCTGGGTATGTGGTAAACACTTTATTGGAAGGTTTGTGGGGTCTGCGATTGGGATGGATACATAGATTGCACAAAAAAAGCTCCCACCATTACGAGAAAGCCTTTTTGTGCAGCTACACATCCGATTAGCATAGGGCGCTAGATAAATAAAAGAAGCTTAGGTTTTATTGCTGGAAGAGATCTGTGTGCAGTACAAGAATATGTTTTACATAATATTTGTTAATAAAAATGTAATAAACTGTACCTTTCCTGATGAACCAGCAGCTAGAGTGGTTCCCCATGTCATGTTGTAAATGCACCATACCCAGCTATGTGGATGACTCCACCCCAAAAGAGAAATCATATTTGCATATTCTATTGCAAGTACAAACTGAAAACATGTTAGCAGGATATTGGAGAGGGAGCATGTGATGAGAAACATGACTGCCCCTATACTGGAGAAAGATAAATGGCAAAATAAAGACAACAATATTTAATATGTTTCACTTAAATAATAAACCAGGTTAATATTGATTTAATTTAAAAACAATTTCCAAAGTTCAATGGTCCTTTAATCACACATAACAAAAATATATATATTATTGTATGCATTATATGCTAATACATCTAGTTACAGTATTTATTTCTGATCTTCATTTTCACTTTAATTGCTCTGATTATTACTATTTTTGGACATTCAAAGTACAGAAATACTAGAAAATATCTTAAAACATAATAATGTATAAATAAGGAAAACTCAAAACTTCAAGCTACTATTTTTTTTAATTATTGTCCTTCATTAGTGGTGTGCAATTTGGTCCTAGGATGGGTGCCAACATTCCATGATTTCTGGATCTCTCTTCTAACTGATTTAAAACCCATTATGGCATATTCAGTTTCCGTTTGCTTTAGCACACTTGAGTTATTCATTTGCGTCTATTTTGATTGATCCATGCAGAGTAATACTGAAATCCTGACCTATTAAAGACCCTTATTGAATTGACTACTGAACTACATGAAGTGCAAACAGACCACATTTAAACCATGATACACCTAGCTTATTCACAATGCCATATGTTTATAAAAAAAGAACAGATTGACCCAAAAGTGTTATGGTGTTCCCTGTGATAATAATAGGTTGGAGTAGTTCACCTACGCCCTCATTCAATTGTGATTTGGCCAATTCAATAGGGCTCTAAATAAGCACATAACATTTTTTTTTAAATAAGTTTTTAGTTAGTGAAAACCTTGTTTTTGGATAGATGTTTACTAACTAAAAACTTCTTTAAAAAAATATGCTATGTGCTTATTTAGACCCCTATTCAATTGGCCAAATTGCAATTGAATGAGGGCCCTGGTCTCTAGCCCATGACTCTGTAGTATATCTAACTAATGCAATATTCACTAAGGTTTGGAGTATACAAGGGGCCTCATTCAATTGCAATTTGGCCAATTGAATAGGGCTCTAAATAAGCACATAGCATATTTTTTTTAAAAGTTTTTGTTAGGGAAAACCTTGTTTTTGGATAGATGCTAACTAACTAAAAACTTCTTTAAAAAAAATATTTTATGTGCTTTTTTAGAGCCTTATTCAATTGGACAAATTGCAATTGAATCAGGCCCAAGGTCTACAAATCAACGTGAAATGAACGTATATAACATAAAGTATTGTTTTGTACAAAGATACTATGAAGAACCTGATTAATACACATTATGCAAAGTATTTAAATTCTATATGCTATACACCATTTCAGCTGAAATACTGCTAAAAAGTTTAAAAGATACCAGAAGTTAAAGTTGCTTTTGTGTCTAATTAAGTATGTTAGACAGCAGTGTTATCTAGAAATCAATACATTAAATAAACAAAAACATTAAATCTTATTTATTGGACTCACCACAAAATTCACAGATGAAAAGACACACAGTTTACTAAAAATGTATATCTTAAACATAATTTATCCTTCATTATTGGTGTGGATTTTATCTGCTAACAGTCAATATATTATTTGTTTGTAATGCACCAACATATTCCATAGTGTGATACAGTGGTTAAGTACAAAGCAAAAACAATTTTAACACACAGAATGGAGTGTCGTTGAGTTTAAAATCAAATGTACATAATCACACGTATACCACCTATAACCTTCAGATGTTTACATAAAGTAATATTCTCTGGAACAAGACATTCTGGCCTTAAATTGCAGTACACTTTACATACCAATACAAAAATTATATGAGTGTACAAGCAAACCATGTTCTAGTGAGTGGAATTCCAAAGGTAATAAGACAATAGATACCATGCATAGATTTGCCAGGGAATATATCTAAAATTGGATTATGTACTATTTATACATACTGTGGATTTTATTTTTCGTTTCAAGTGTATGATCCAACTAAGTCATCTGTGAAAGCAGATCGTGTATAGTCAGTCCTGACAGCATCAATTATTTGTTCGTCAGCAGAATGTGTGAGACCTTTCCACCCACTCAGCTACAGTTGGTGCAGCGTAGCTCTTCCAAAGAGCTTGGAATAGTAATTTGGTGACAATCTGGTCTGTGTTTAAGAAACCACTTAAGGGTCTAGATTAATATTGGAGAGAAGGAATTTAACATCCATATTTAATATATTTTCTGAACTGTTCAGTAGAGGAAAAACTATGGACCAGTAAGTATGCAACTAATGTGTGGGTGGTGCCACCACATATGGAAAATAGTTATAATTCACGAAGAGCACCTCTCCCTGGCCTGTACATAGGAGAAGGCAGTGTGATAAGTGGCAGTATTTCACTAAGGTGAAAAACAAAAATAGGAGGCACATCTAGTTTGCATCATTGTAAAAGCTTAATGAATCCTCAAACAAGTTTTATGCACAACACCAGTGGCGGACTTAGTCTAAAAATATTGTTTGCCAGGATACAAAGGGGCCCCTTCAACAACTATAAGGCTATCATTTAATTTTTATAAGAAATAAATACATTTTCAAAAAATACATAAGTAGAAAAAAGGTACAATAGAAATGTTTGCAAAATAAATGTTTATATTTTTTTGTAATACAGTGTAAATATATTGTCCATATTACTGGTAGTATACAGTAGATACTACATGCAAATACAGATTGTTATAATTGATTTTTTTTTTTTTTAAATAAAAGGTGATATTTTTAAATAATTTATTCTGAGCATTTTACACATTAACATATTGTTCAAAAGCATATTTCATGCAGTCTACTATATTAGGAACAATTATTTGAATTCACTAGATAATTGTGCAAATCTGTCAATATTTGATTCTGCATCCAATTCATCTAACAATTCCTTTTCAATGGATAGCAATGGATTCTAAGTTCACCTCACACAGTGAATTTTCTAGGCTTGCCTTTATGATCTGTAGCTTTAAAAATGTCCTCACACATTGGACTCATGTATTGAGCAGACGACTTTATAATGCTCATAAAGGTTATTAAATGAATTGTCATGAAGTCTGTTGGATGCCAGAATTTTTAGTACACATGGGTAAATGGTACATTTGTTGCAACTGGAATACACATTCTCACCATCATTATGCAAGTGAGCTGGGTTATTAATGCATCTGATAGAGGAGAAATAGTAGTGTATGAAAAAAATTGTTTGCAAGAAAAAATACCAAAATAAACATTTAAATATTTACCTTGAAGTTTGCTGAATTTCTTGCATTTGCAAACTGTTTTCTATGAATGCTGACACCCGATGAAAATCCCAAGCAAAATTAGCATACATAATACATTGTATCTTTCTGGTCTGTGAATTGAGCTGCAGCTTTCCTTTAGATTTCTGTAATAACCAGAACAAAGTTCTGTGTCCTTCCATTCACTGATTATTTTATCTACATTACAGGTGATACTTCCCCCAGCCTAAGTGATCTGCCCCTGTAACCCCCCCAGCCACAGTGAATTGCCCCTATAACCCCCTAGCCTCGGTGAGTTTCCCCGTGACCTCCCCCATCCCCAGTGAATTGCCCCATGACCTCCCCCAGCTCCAGCGAACTGCTCTATCACTAGCCCCAGTGAATTGCCCTGTGACCTTCCCCCAGTCCCAGTGATTTGCCCCTGTAATCCCCCAGCCCCAGTAAATTGCCCTCCAGCCCTAGTGAATTGCCCTGTGACCTCCCTCAGCCCTAGTGAATTGCCCCAATGCCTGCCCCAGTCCCAGTGAATTGCCCCATCACCTGCCCAGCCCTGTGAATTGCCCCATGACCTCCCCCATCCTCAGTGAATTGCCCCATCATCTGCCCCCCAGCCCTAGTAAATTGCCCTTTACCTCCCCAGCCCCAGTGAATTACACCCATCACCTGCCCCAGTGAATTGCCCGGTGATCTCCCCCAGGCCCAGTGAATTGCCCGGTGACACACTCTCACACAGACATACACACTCACTCACAGACATACACACTCACACATACTCACTCACTCACACAGACACACCCACTCACTCAGGCATACATAATCACTCACATACACACTCACAGACACACACTCACAAAGAAACATACACTCACACACACTCAGGAATGCACACTCACTTACACACACAGACATATATACTCACACAGACACACTCACACCGAAATACACACTCACTCACACAGACACACAGACACACACACACAGACAGACATATGCACTTACAGACACACACACTCACTCACTCACACAGACACACACACAGACAGACAAACACTTACGCACACGGTCCGCTGCTGCCGTCCCCCCTTCTCCCTCCTCCCACCACTGCTGGTTCTCAAAACCTCAGAGCTGTGCTTGGAGATAATTGGAAGCAGCGGTGACATCACTGCTGACATCACCGCTGTTTGCTGATTGGCTAAAAAGCCAATCAGCACAGGCCTGCGCTGTTAAATAGGGTACACTTTTATAATTTCGTACCCTATATTCACAGCGCCTGTTGCAGGGGTTGTCTCATTCAATTTGAAGCCTGCATCTCTCAGTATATAGGCCTTATGTCTGCAGGCCTGCTACAGGCTCTCAGTCTCCTACAAATCCGGTGCTATTCAATTGATTAAGGGCAAAAGTTACGGCCTGAAACCCCAAGCCCGTAAACCCCTCCCACGCCGGCAAGCTGTTAATGGGCTTGGGAAAAATATGGTTTGCAGGTACGGTCCAGTCACGGTATAACGGAGTGCGGCGCAGGCCTCTCAGCCAATGGAAAGCAGTCTGCCCAAAGATAAATCAGAGAGAGAGATTATAAAGTTGCTTTCCACTCGCCCATGCGTTGACTGTTTTGTAGATTCTGACAAAGTAGCACGCAGGTCCCGGAGTTAGTGGTTTGAGCAGAGTGAGAGAGAGTAGGAGAGTTTTCAGAGCAGTATATTGCTGTTTTGTTCTTTTATATTCATCTATTTATGGTTTACAGATTACACATAATACCAATACACATACATTAAATTACACACATAGATACACATAGTGGCCCAGCAGGACCCAGCCTCCATGTCAGGTTAATATCACATACATGCCAGCACATGTAGATCACACACACAACACATGTACATGATGTCCAACCAGGACACTGACATGTTAGCTCTATGGAATTAACAAGGAATAGATGGATGTGTCATTAAATCCATGAAGCTGACAAATCAATGTAATTAATGGGCACAACAAAAGTAAACATCCATTTATAGTGCTATGGATAGGAATTTAACCCCTTTGCTGGTCTTCTCTAGGACCTGTTGGCTTTTTGGCTCCCTTTGCAGATTACGGGTTTGAACGCCAGTGGATTTGTACTATATTAATAGAGATTTTCGAACATAACAGTTACATGCTTGACAGATCAAAGCATTTGCGGCAACAGAGTTCAGATTTTGACATCCCGTAGGCATTTTCCGCATGTAACCCGGCGGGTTTCTTTACGAGGCCAATTTAATAGCCGTAAGTCTTGTGGGCTCCGTTACGGGCTATGGCTTTACATGTTGGTGCAATTTAATAGGGCTGATAGTCTTTTAAAGATCACAGAAGCAGATCTATAAAAGTATTTAAACATGTACATTTGTATTGAGTTAAAATATTATGAAAAATCTAGAAATATTGCTTCAAAGTTTAAATAATATTTTGCTGTTTACAAACCCAGGTTTCTCATTAGCCGAACAAGGCATCCACCTAGTTGTGCATCTCATTTGTGCGGTATTAATATATTGTTGTTATTTACATAGTTTAAATAAAACTTCTCCCCTTTTCTGAACGCAGATGTATCACATTGATATGGTGCAAAACATGTTGTGTGGTTGTGGTCAATAAGTCTACGGCTATGAAAAAGCGTTTATTTATATTTTTCAGACATAATTTTTTGATGATACATATCTGTTGGTATCTTCTTCACTGTAGATGTGTTTGCTCACACAGCTCCTTATACTTGTCTAATAATTCTCCCATGTTTATAATGATTTAGACATATGTAATTCCTTCCAAAAAACGGTATTACTAAATCTGTGCAGATAGGAGGCATATTAATTACATATTTATTGAAAAGGCATATATTAAATTATCCATACGAAAAATATATGCATTACATAAAAGTATGTTAGATTCTAACTAGATTATAGATATAAGTAGATTGTGAGTATATATTAAATAAATATATACATATAAATATTTTTATATATACATATAAATATTTTTATATATATAAATATATATATATATATATATATATATATATAAATATATATATATATATATATATATATATATATATATATATATATACACATATATATATATATATACACATATATATACAGTCAGGTCCATAAATATTGGGACATCGACACAATTCTAATCTTTTTGGCTCTATACACCACCACAATGGATTTAAAATTAAACGAACAAGATGTGCTTTAACTGCAGACTTTCAGCTTTAATTTGAGGGTATTTACATCCAAATCAGGTGAACGGTGTAGGAATTACAACAGTTTGTATATGTGCCTCCCACTTTTTAAGGGACCAAAAGTAATGGGACAGATTAACAGTCATAAATCAAACTTTCACTTTTTAATACTTGGTTGCAAATCCTTTGCAGTCAATTACAGCCTGAAGTCTGGAACGCATAGACATCACTAGACGCATCCCTGGTGAGGCTCTGCCAGGCCTCTACTGCAACTGTCTTCAGTTCCTGCTTGTTCTTGGGGCATTTTCCCTTCAGTTTTGTCTTCAGCAAGTGAAATGCATGCTCAATCAGATTTAGGTCAGGTGATTGACTTGGCCATTGCATAACATTCCACTTCTTTCCCTTAAAAAACTCTTTGGTTGCATTTGCAGTAAGCTTCGGGTCATTGTCCATCTGCACTGTGAAGCACCGTCCAATGAGTTCTGAAGCATTTGGCTGAATATGAGCAGATAATATTGCCCGAAACACTTCAGAATTCATCCTGCTGCTTTTGTCAGCAGTCACATCATCAATAAATAATAGAGAACCAGTTCCATTGGCAGCCATACATGCCCACGCCATGACACTATCACCACCATGCTTCACTGATAAGGTGGTATGCTTTTGATCATGAGCAGTTCCTTTCCTTCTCCATACTCTTCTCTTCCCATCACTCTGGTATAAGTTGATCTTGGTCTCATCTGTCCATAGGATGTTGTTCCAGAACTGTGAAGGCTTTTTTAGATGTTGTTTGGCAAACTCTAATCTGGCCTTCCTGTTTTTGAGGCTCACCAATGGTTTACATCTTGTGGTGAACCCTCTGTATTCACTCTGGTGAAGTCTTCTCTTGATTGTTGACTTTGACACACATGCACCTTCCTCCTGGGGAGTGTTCTTGATCTGGCCAACTGTTGTGAAGGGTGTTTTCTTAACCAGGGAAAGAATTATTCGGTCATCCACCACAGTTGTTTTCCGTGGTCTTCCGGGTCTTTTGGTGTTGCTGAGCTCCTTGGTGCATTCTTTCTTTTTAAGGATGTTCCAAACAGTTGATTTGGTCACACCTATTGTTTTTGCTATCTCTATGATGTTTTTTTTTTTTTTCAGCCTAATGATGGCTTGCTTCACTGATAGTGACAGCTCTTTGGATCTCATATTGAGGGTTGACAGCAACAGATTCTAAATGCAAATAGCACACTTGAAATTAACTCTGGACCTTTTATCTGCTCCTTGTAAATGGGATAATGAGGGAATAACACACACCTGGCCATGGAACAGCTGAGCAGCCAATTGTCCCATTACTTTTGGTCCCTTAAAAAGTGGGAGGCACATATACAAACTGTTGTAATTCCTACACCGTTTGTTTCATTTCAAATCCATTGTGGTGGTGTATAGAGCCAAAAAGGTTAGAATTGTGTCCATGTCCCAATATTTATGGACCTGTATATATATATATATATATATATATATATATATATATATATATTTCAAATTATAAATGTATATATGCAATATATTTAATTGTTATAACTAGATTATCACATATTATAATTGTCAAACTGCGATTTGTCGTCACGCTTTTTGACAATTCGCAGTTTGACAACGATCCGAATGCAAAGGCACTCGGATTGCGTGCATGCGCATTGCGTGGCATGATCTGCGCATGCAGAATGCGAGGCGTGAGCTGCTCATGCAAAGAGCGTGGCATGAGCCGCGCATTGCGCATGTGCGCCTAAGGGGAGGGAAGAGACACAGAGGGAGGGGGGAAGAGGCACAGAGGAAGAGGGGGGAAGAGACACAGAGGGAGAGGGGGGGGAAAGAGACACAGGGGGGGGGGAAGAGTCACAGGGGGAGGAGACACAGAAGGAGAGGAGGGGGAAAGAGACACAGAGGGGGGAAAAAGACACAGGTGGAAGAGACACAGGGGTGGGAGGGGGGGGGAGACACAGGGGGGAAAGAGACACGGGGAGAGGCGGGAAAGAGACACAGGGAGAGGGGGGGAGAGACAAAGGGGGTGGGGGAAGATACACAGGGGGAAAGAGATGCAGTGGAGGTGGAAAGAGACACAGAGGGAGAAGGGGGGAAAGAGACACAGAGGGAGAAGGGGGGAAAGAGACACAGAGGGAGAAGGGGGGAAAGAGACACAGAGGGAGAAGGGGGGAAAGAGACACAGAGGGAGAAGGGGGGAAAGAGACACAGAGGAAGAGGGGGAAAGAGATACAGAAGGAGAGGGGGAAAGAGATACAGAAGGAGAGGGGGAAAGAGATACAGAAGGAGAGGGGGGAAAGAGATACAGAAGGAGAGGGGGGAAAGAGATACAGAAGGAGAGGGGGGAAAGAGATACAGGGGGGAAGATACATGGGGGAGAGGGGGGAGAGACAAAGTGGGGAGGGGGGAGAGACACAGGAGGGAAAGAGACACAGGGAAGGGAGAGGAGGGGGAAAAGAGACACAGGGGAAGAGACACAGGGAAGGGAGAGGAGGGGGTAAAGAGACACAGGGGAGGGAGAGGAGGGGGAAGAAACACAGGGGAGTAAGAGGAGAGCGAAGAGACACAGGGGAGGGAGAGGAGGGGGGAATATACACAGGGGAGGGAGAGGGGGAAAGAGACACAGGGGAGGGGTAAAGAGACACAGGGGAGGGGTAAAGAGACACAGGGGAGGGGGAAAGAGACACATGGGAGGGAGAGAGGGAAAGAGTCACAGGAGAGAAAGAGACACAGGGGAGGGGTTAGAGACACGGGAGGGAGAGGGGGTAAAAACACAGGGTGGGAGGAGATACAAGGGAGGGAGAGGAGGAGGGAAATGAGACACAACAGAGGAAGTATACAGGGGGAGAGACTTGCAATGAGCTCCAAAGGCGCTCATTGCGAGGCCAGTAAAGTAGAGTGGAGAGGCTCCCATTGTTTTAAAAAAGCATTGCCAGGCTTCACTTTTATTGCCCTCATTTTTGACGGGCAAGTGGCTAGTTAATATATATATATATATATATATATATATATATATATATATATATATATATATACACACACACTAACGACTTGCCCGTCAAAAAATTACGGCAATAAGATTGTAAGGCAGGTAATGTTGTATGTTTGCAACATTAATTTTGTTGTTGTTCCAAGATCCTTCGGCGCTCATTGCAAGGCTGTTGGTTGTTTGTGTGCTATGAGCATCGTTGTTTTTTTTTTTGTATGCCAATTAAATAATTAATGAAATAATAAATTAATATACTTTACCTATTTTGAAGTAATATATGCAGGAAGCATTGTGTTGCAGAGCTGGCAATCCCTTTTCATCTTGCTGCAGCATACAATGTGTGTTTTCAGTGCTGTGGAGCTGCTGTGTAAGTGTCATGAATGTGTGCAGTGTAAATAGTGTGCTTGCACACGGAAAATCCGTTAGGGTACCTGTGTACTTCCGCATTGTATAAGTTAGTGTTGTAAAATGGCGCCTAATGTGTGGTACGCGGCTGTGGCTAATTTGGCGTCCTTGTTCTTGGATCGCGTCCGTGTTTTTCGGAAAATCCGTATGTGTTTGGTGGTGTTTTGCGTCTTTAGGGTCCTGTAGCCTCGTTTTTGTTTGTTTCGGTGCCCATTTTTTCTCTTGCTTAGGGGATTTTCGGGTGTCTAAACTCTTGTATTTCGACTTAAATTGAGGTGTAACTTTAGTTTCGGAGGTCCTGGGTGCACCCCCCCCTTGCTGTGTTTCTTCTGTGTATTTATTGTGTTTTTAATGTCTTCATGTGCGCGGGTTTCGGGAGGTAAGGTCGTATTTTTGCGAGGTCGTAATGTTTTTTTTTCTAAGTCCCGCATCTCATATTTGTAATTCTGTAATTTATGAGAGGTCTGCAGGCTCGCTATGCGAGCCCACAGCGTTAGCAACAACCCGCATGCTCACAACTATATATGTGATACAATATATATATATTTATATATATATTGTGAGGGACTGCCCCCCAGTGGATGGTGCAATTCTCTCCAGGGAACATGGAGTTAACTCCCTAGAGATATGCTAATTGTAGTTGCAGGTGTGTTAAGCCTTTTAGACACACACAAGGAGATGGGAGGCCTGGAAAATAGTCTCTATTGGCCTAAGCAGACAGTGGGCCTCATTTAATAGGGCCAATTTAATAGGGCTCTAAATAAGCACATAGCATACTTTTTTTAAAGAAGTTTTTAGTTAGTGAAAACCTTGCTTTTGGATAGGTGCTTACTAACTAAAAACATCTTTAAAAAAATATGTTAAGTGCTTATTTAGAGCCCTATTCAATTGGCCAAATTGCAATTGAATGAGGGCCAGTGAGTTTAAGGAAGCAATGGAGTCTGTCACTGAAGGAGAGTCTGTGTGACTGAAGGAGTCACAGACAGCTGCCTGTGTGGAACTGCAGAACAAAAAGAAGAGATTTTGGGAGCAGAAGCTTTGTGAGTACTGGTGACTAGTGGAATTGGGGACGGTGTAAAAGCCGGAACGGAACGGAACAGGCCATTTATAAAAGAAATCAATGACAATATCACTGGGATGTGTTAGAAATTATTGAGAACAATATTTAGGAACCAAAACAAATTCAATATAATACTTTTTTAACCCTTTAAAAACCCAAAAATCAAACGGAACAGGCAAAAACAGGCCAGAACGCACACTTTATGAAGGGAATCCATGCTAAAATCATTGGGATGTGTTAAATATATTTGAGAACTATATTTAAGAGCTAACCCCAATCTAATATGAGGTTTTATTAACCCTTTAACATGCCAGAATACAATATTTTAAAAAAATTACCCAGAACGGCGGCTTTCCAGATGATCAAAAATACCAAACTCACCAAATACACAGAACTAGGTGGGATTCATGTAATAACCTTCATAAATTCCACAGAAAATAATTTCAAATACCTGTTCCGGGCCAAAATACAATATTTCGCAAAATGACCCGGAACGGCGACTTTTTAGAGGGTGAAAAATACCAAATTCACCAAATACACATAACTAGGTGGGATTCATGTAATAACCTTCATAAATTCCACAGAAACTCATTTTAAGTACCTTGTCTTGGCAGAATACTTACGAACTGCTACTTCGCAAAGTGTGGGAGATACCCCCCCTTCCCATGTAAGGAACAGAGTGAGGGGGCAGGGAAAGAGGGGAGGAAAGGGAAAGAGGGGAGGAAAGGGGGAAAGAGACACAGGGAAGGAAGGGGGGTAAGTGGGGGATGAGACACAGGAGATGGAGGGGGTAAGTTGGGGATGAGACACAAGGGACAGAGGGGGGGGTAGTGGAGCATGAGACACAGGGGAGGGGGAAAGTGGGGGATGAGACACAGGGGATGGAGGGAGGTAAGTGGGGGATGAGACACAGCGGAGGGGGGGTAGTGGAGCATGAGACACAGGGGAGGGGGAAAGTGGGGGATGAGACACAGGGGAGGGAAGGTAGGGTATGAGACACTGGAAGGAAGGGGGGATATGAGACACAGGGGGGGAAGAAACACAGGTGGGGTATGAGACGGGGTGAAGGGGGTGATATGAGACCCAGGGGGGAAGGGGGGTATGAGACACAGGGGAGAGAAAGGGGGGTATGAGACACAGGGGAGAGAAAGGGGGGTATGAGACACAGGCGCTTATTGCAGTTTGGCCTGAAAGGGGCACCTTTGCTCATATAGCAGTCTGCAATGAGTGCAAATGGCGCTTATTACAGGCCGCACTGCAATGAGCGCCTTCAATCATGTGGCAGCCTGCAATCAGCGACGAAGGCACTCATTGCAGGCCGCCACATGCGAGCCTTGCGAACCCAAAACAACATTTCCAACCTTTACTTCTAAAACCCGTATCATATGTGTATCACCATATGCGCTCCATGCACCAACATCGCACAGAAGCGCAAAGCGCTTAAAGATGTCTGCGTGAATAGCACGCACACACACACGGTTCTTTAAACACAACGTGCAAGTAGCGCATTTTTAAAAAGCCCCCAAAAAAGTAGATAAAAACATTAAATTCTAAGTACTCACACGCACAACCAGCGCATTTAAAAAGACACAAAAAAAATAATAATAAAAAAAATATAAGTACTCACATCTAACTCATAATTAGTGATGTCGCAAACATAAAATTTTGTGTTTGCGAACGGCGAACACGAATTTCCTCAAATGTTCGGGAACCGGCGAACCGCCATAGACTTCAATGGGCAGGCGGATTTCAAAACCCACAGGGACTCTTTCTGGCCACAATAGTGATGGGAAAGTTGTTTCAAGGGGACTAACACCTGGACTGTGGCATGCCGGAGGGGGACCCATGGCAAAACTCCCACGGAAAATTACATAGTTGATACAGAGTCTGGTTTTAAGCCATAAAGGGCATAAATCACCTAACATTCCTAAATTGTTTGGAATAACATGCTTTAAAACATCAGGTATGATGTTGTATTGATCAGGTAGTGTAAGGGTTACACCCGCTTCACAGTAACAGACCAAACTCCCCGTTTAACGCACCGCAAACAACCGCAAACAGTCCCTTTGCACAAGGTTGAACTTTTGAAGGTCCTAGACTGTCTGCGTGCTTTGCACGCAGACGGCTTGAAGCGCTCCTTGCACGCTTCTGTGCTATGCTGGTGCGTGGAGCGCGTTGCGCTCCACAACGTTGGGTTTATGCTGTTCCATCAGCGTCCGCTTACATGCTTCGTTAAGCCCGATTGCGAGCTTGGCTCAACAACGCAGGCAAACTTGACCAACAGCGCAAACGGTCACCAAAAACGCGAACTGACAACTATTATGGTGATACACATATGATACGGGTTTTAGAAGTAAAGGTTGGAAATGTTGTTTTGGGTTCGCGAGGCTCGCATGTGGCGGCCTGCAATGAGTGCCTTAGTCGCTGATTGCAGGCTGCCACATGATTGAAGGCGCTCATTGCAGTGCGGCCTGCAATAAGTGCCTTTTGCACTCATTGCAGACTGCCACATGAGCAAAGGTGCCCCTTTCAGGCCACACTGCAATAAGCGCCTGTGTCTCATACCCCCCTTTCTCTCCCCTGTGTCTCATACCCCCCTTTCCCCCCTGTGTCTCATATCACCCCCTTCACCCCGTCTCATACCCCACCTGTGTCTCTTCCCCCCCGTGTCTCATATCCCCCCTTCCTTCCAGTGTCTCATACCCTACCTTCCCTCCCCTGTGTCTCATTCCCCACTTTCCCCCTCCCCTGTGTCTCATGCTCCACTACCCCCCCTCCCCGGTGTCTCATCCCCTACTTTCCTCCCTCTCTATCCCGTGTGTCTCATCCCCTACTTTCCTCACTCTCTATCCCGTGTGTCTCATCCCCCGCTTTCCCCCTCCCCTGTGTCTCATGCTCCACTACCCCCCCTCTGTCCCCTGTGTCTCATCCCCCACTTACCTCCCTCCCCTGTGTCTCATCCCCCACTTACCTCCCTCCAGTGTGTCTCATCCCCCACTTACCTCCCTCCTTCCCCTGTGTCTCATCCCCCACATACCTCCCTCCTTCCCCTGTGTCTCATCCCCCCCTACCCCCCCTCCCCTGTGTCTCATCCCCCACTTACCTCCCTCCCTCCCCTGTGTCTCATCCCCCACTTACCCCCTCCCTCTCCTGTGTCTCATCCCCCACTTACCCCCCTTCCTTCCCTGTGTCTCTTTCCCCATTTCCTCCCCTCTTTCCCTTTCCTCCCCTCTTTCCCTCCCCCCTCACTCTGTTCCTTGCAGGGGAAGGGGGGGTATCTCCCACACTTTGCGAAGTAGCAGTTCGTAAGTTTTCTGCCAAGACAAGGTACTTAAAATTATTTTCTGTGGAATTTATGAAGGTTATTACATGAATCCCACCTAGTTCTGTGTATTTGGTGAATTTGGTATTTTTCACCCTCTAAAAAGTCGCCGTTCCGGGTCATTTTGCGAAATATTGTATTTTTGCCCGGAACAGGTACCTGAAATTATTTTCTGTGGAATTTATGAAGGTTATTACATGAATCCCACCTAGTTCTGTGTATTTGGTGAATTTGGTATTTTTCACCCTCTAAAAAGTCGCCGTTCCGGGTCATTTTGCGAAATATTGTATTTTTGCCCGGAACAGGTACTTGAAATTATTTTCTGAGGAATTTATGAAGGTTATTACATGAATCCCACCTAGTTCTGTGTATTTGGTGAGTTTGGTATTTTTGATCATCTGGAAAGCCGCCGTTCTGGGTAATTTTTTTGAAATATTGTATTCTGGCATGTTAAAGGGTTAATAAAGCCTCATATTAGATTGGGGTTAGCTCTTAAATATAGTTCTCAAATATATTTAACACATCCCGATGATTTTAGCATGGATTCCCTTCATAAAGTGTGCGTTCCGGCCTGTTTTTGCCTGTTCCGTTTGATTTTTGGGTTTTTAAAGGGTTAAAAAAGTATTATATTGAATTTGTTTTGGTTCTTAAATATTGTTCTCAATAATATCTATTCTAACACATCAGTAATATTGTCATTGATTTCTTTTATAAATGGCCTGTTCCGGCCTGTTCTATTCCGTTCCGGCTTTTACACCGCCCCGTGGAATTGTAAACAGTGCTTCCTGAGCAGAGCAGCAAACAGAATAGACACAGAGATAAAAGTTTACTGCTATATTTGAGCTGTTTGGATTACCAAGGAACTACAGCAGAGAAAGAGACAGATTGATCTGCAGCTCTGGATGTAAGAAGAAATACAGGCCAGTGACTTTATATTATCTGGACTTTTGGTTGTATGTTTTTGGCTCCATTCAGATAGCAGAATGGCAGCTCTTTGTTAGTGAGGGACCTACAATCAGTAAAGCTACTGCTCAGACAGTTTCATTATTTTTGTTTTGAATTATGTGTGTAAAATGGCAACTATTATCAGCAAAATTTGAAAAAATGCATTGAAAGCCTCCAGTTATTGTGATAAAAAGTGCCAGAAAAACTGCTGATGAAAGGTGCTGTACATAAATATATAAATACATGCCCCCCTCCACCTCAGCCTATGCTTCCCTTCACACCAGGCCATGCCATCCTCCACACCACCTCATGACACCCTCCACCCCAGGCCCTTCAGCCCCCCTCTACCTTAGCCCATGCCCCTTCAGCCCCCTCCATGCTCCCTCCAGCCCAGCCCATGCCCCCTATGCTCCCCTCCAACCCATACCCCGTCAGCTACCCTCCACCCCATGTCCCTTCAGCCTCATGTCCCTTCAGCCTCCTTCCACCCCATCCCACCTACCTTCAGCTCCCCTAATCCTCATGCCACTTCAGTTTCACCAGATCTCCCCTGTGGGCTTCTACTTGCCCTTATTGGCTGTAGTCCAGTTATGTGCTTCCTCTGCTCCTCCCCTGGAGTGATGTCATTCTGAGTTCCCTGTATCTGCAAAAGAAGACGCGAGGAGCAGAGGAAGCAAAGAACTGGACTACAGCCGATCAGGGTAAATAGAAGCCCACAGGGGAGATCGAGTGAGGCTGGGGTGGATGGGGGCATGAACTGGGGTGGAGAAAGGCATTTGGGCCCTTCAGTGACAAAGCCCCGGTGCTTTGCACCACCTGCACCGGCGATATCTCCTCCACTGCCTGTGTATTCACATAGTGTTTAACTTACGTCATGTCCTGTGTGGTGGGTCTTGAGAAAGGGGTTAGAAACCACTTGCGTAGACAAAGGTTTATATGTACAATGAAAATTAGTGTGTACATTTAAAAAAATATAGAGACACATAGAGCATCATTCAATTGAGCAATTGTAAGTTACAGTAGCCCTTAATGGAGGCCGTAGGTTATTTTGCTATTCAATTGGCGTTTTTTTGCGAGCCGCAAATGGGTTACTACATATAATGGAATCCGCATGGACTAGAATATTATATTTACTGATTTATTAATATTGCATTATTTCTGGAATACGGGTCAAAACTCATCATTGAAGCCCGTTAGACTTTCAAATGTAACCTCCATTTTTTTATTGACGTAATAATGACGATCTCTTTTGCCCTTGGCTCCATCTAAACCCGTAACTTTGGGTTTGACTAATTCATCATGTTCACGGCCGCACATGCAACGTGTGCAAGAATGGTTTACGGGTTTGCCTCTCCAGCCCGTTGTTTGCGGCATAGTTGAGTGTAAGAGTGATTTGCGATTTTAGAGATCGTAACTCTTGCGCAAGTGAAAGATCAAAGGCTTCGGGAGGCTGTAAGTTCCGGGTTTAACCATCGCAAAGTTTTCAAGCCCTTAACCCGTAAACTGTCCAGAGCCTGCAAAAAGATGCCAATTAAATCGCAAATTACCTTACAGCCTCACTTACGGGCTTGGGTAACTTACAATTGGGTGAGGGGGGATAGCAAGCTATTTGCCCAGGAGGATGGGCTAGAACTGGGGGAAGTCTGTGTCATCTGAAAATGTGTTTTGAAAAATAAAGAAGTGGCAGTCTGATTTTGGGACACACTAAATAAAGGTTGTGTCGGAGTCTGCTTGTACTAATTAAAGGTACATGGTGTGTGATTCTGAGATCCTAAGAAAAGGGGTCTGATGGAGCCTGCCTCTTCAGATGACAGCATAATTTCTGAAGTGTCCGCTGGTGTCGAGATCTTAACAAAAAGTTATAACACATAGAGAGAATTGGGGTGAGTGTAGTCCTTCCAGTTCAGGAGGCACTCCATGGTAGGTCATAAGATCTCTACCTTTTTGTTTATATAATCACAATTGATTTTACAATAACTGGAAGAGTAGGCTAGGCGAGAGCGCACCACTACATTAGTGCAGATATAACTAAAGAGATTTTTAGTATTTTAATAAAGTGTAGTATTGTTTTGTGTTAATAAAGTTAAGACCAACTGGAGGTCTGAATATACAAGATTTCCATTTTCTCAATTAATCATTGTAATATTTGGTGTCATGCACCAGAAAACTAAGATTGGCTTAGTTTATTAATAGTTTTCAATATGACTAATGGATAGCTCATCATTGTGAAAGGACACACTCTCCAAAAAAAGCAGCTGGAAAAAATGTTTTCTTAGAGGAAAGTGAATGCCACAGTAAAGAATAATTGCATAAAAAGTTAAATATGTAAAGTATATGGTTATTTTTTTCTTTCTCAAAACAGATCATTGGATATGGCTAAAGTTACATATATCTTTGTTCTGGCATGTTTCTTTATACATACCGGTGCAATAGATGCATCACATATAATAAGTGCGATTTGTCACCATGCTTGCGACAAATCTCAGTTTAACTACTACGAGAGAGGAGGAGGAGGAGGAGGAAAGACACACAGGGAAGGAGGGGCAAGACACAGAGGAGAGGGGGAGGAGACACAGATGAGGGTGGGAGGAGGGGGAGAGACACAGGGGAGGAGGAGGAGGTGGAGGGAGAGGAGAGGGGAGAGACTCAGGGGAGGGAGAGGAGGGGGGAAGAGACGGGGAGGGGGTAGACACACAGGGGAGGGAAATGGGGAGAAGAGACTTGAGGTAGAGGGGGAAAGAGACACAGGGGAGGGAGAGGTGGCAAGAGACACAGGAGAGGGGGCAAGAGACACAGGGGAGGGAGGGAAGAAGAGAAACAAGAGAGGGGGAAAGTGACATGGGGAAAGACACAAGGGAGGGATAGGAGGGGGAAATGAGACACAAGGGAGGAAGTAGACAGAGAGAGAGACTCATTGCAAGGCCGGTGATGAGTGCCACAGGTGCTCATTGCGAGTCCTGTAGAGAGGGAGAGGCTCCCACTGTGTGGCAAACAGCATTGCCAGGCTTCACATTTTATTGCCATCATTTTTGACGGGCAAGTTGCTAGTTACATTATAATGAGTATCAAAAAAAGAAGAAAAGAAAGCATCCTTCAAATTATGTACTCATGAACACAAGGAAGTAAATGCTGTTCTTGATTATATAAAAAATTAGCATTTGAGTCTCCATAAAAAAATAAAAAAACAGTCCAGAGCTATATAATGTACATCGTTACTATATAATTCCTATTGGCACTTAGTTTAATCCATTGGAAATTAATGATAGTAATAGATTCACTCCTCACAATGGTTATTTTCCATAGGTTGAAATTGGATGTATGATATCAACATATGTTGTCAATAGGCATTGTCCACACAGTGTATAAGTGAGGCAAAAACCAATAAACATGTCATCCTTTATATGAATCTTAATGAGTATCCAATTGTAGTATAGTAATATATTGTAACCATCCCAGATGATGCCATTAATTTGGCCTCCATTATTATACTCATTCAATGCATATATCAGCTGATCTCACAATGTTATGATACATTATAGCCAACCTCCGTGATTATATGTACTAGATACATTCATCAGTCACTGATCAAAGTCTTTAGCAAGTGAAGCAGTCTCTTATTATCCCAGTGCTAAATATATTACACAATGCATGTAACTTCACAGCCAGTATGTTTTTTGCTGTGTCAAGTACTCTACACAGTGGGTCCGGCATCTCAGACCACATATCCACTGCTGCTACATCTGAAAGTGAGACCGTCGCGGTGAGTCTTCTCTGTACTAGTAAGTCTAAAGAGTCACAAAGCTCCTGAACAGGATAACAAAACGCCACAAGACGGGTTTCGCTGTTAAAGCTTTCTCAATCAGTTGGCGTGTATTTTTTTTTTATTTCTACAATATTTTGGCCATAAACAATTTGTAAAAAAACAAACAGTTTTTGACAGCCAGTCCTAGAATTGGCGTGGGTCTTTGAGACCTTATCTTCTGGTCTTCAGTAACAATGAGAGAGTCTATTAGTGATGTTGCGAACATCAAATTTGCGGTTCGCGAACAGCGGACGCGAACTTCCATCAAATGTTCGCGAACGGGCGAACCTCCATAGACTTCAATGGGCAGGCGTATTTCAAAACCCACAGGGACTCTTTCTGGCCACAATAGTGATGGGAAAGTTGTTTCAAGGGGACTAACACCTGGACTGTGGCATGCCGGAGGGGGATCCATGGCAAAACTCCCACGGACAATTACATAGTTGATGCAGAGTCTGGTTTTAAGCCATAAAGGGCATACATCACCTAACATTCCTAAATTGTTTGGAATAACATGCTTTAAAACATCAGGTATGATGTTGTATCGATCAGGTAGTGTAAGGGTTACACCCGCTTCACAGTAACAGACCAATCTCCCTGTTTAATGCACCGCAAACAACCGCAAACAGTCCCTTTGCACAACCGCAAACTCCCCATTTGCACAAGGTTGGATACCAAGCTAGCCATGTCCCGTTCCTTGTCCTCACTGATGTCATTGAAGGTCTCTTCCTCCACCCAGCCACCAAGGGTCCCCGAAAGGTGACAACAAGCACCCTGGGACGCTTGCTGTGTTTGGTCTTCCACCTCCTCAAAGCCACCTTCCTCCTCTGACTCCTCTTCTTCAGACTCCTCTCTCTGCGTTGCCTCTGTCTGCGTTATTATAAGGTGTGTACTGTTAAGTAATACTATTCCAATCAGTTTAATCCCTGTTACGTCCACTATTAGGGGACGTGTATATGGCATTGATTTTTGGAACAGGGAGATGGAAAAATATGCTTGGTCGGACCTCCTACTTCGAATTTGGGGCACTGCACGTGCAATGTAATGTGCCACCAGATAGGAGTGGTGTATTAAGTTGTACTATTTATTCCTATCAGTTTGATACCTGTTACGTCACCTATCAGGGGACGTGTATATGGCATTGATTTTTGGAAGAGGGAGATGGAAAAAGATGCTTGGTTGGTCTTCCCACTTCAAATTTGGGGCACTGCACTTACAATCTAAGGTGCCACCAGATATGAGTGTCACTGTGCACTGGCAAAAGTTGGCATAGTAGGCGCTGTAGGCCTCACACACACGCCTGTATGCAGGCAACTGATATTCAATCTATTACAGTCAAAAAAGTGTTGTTTTATTTCACTAAGCACAATATAAGCTGTTAGGTGTTAGCCTGTCACACACACACGCTGGCAGGCAGGCATATGCAATTAGATTACACAGAAAAAAATAAATAAATAAAATAAATGATGTTCTAGCCCTAAAAAGGGCTTTTTGGGTTGCTGTCCTTCAGATGGAAAGATTCTGGAAGGGAGTGTATGCTGCTGATTGGCTGGAATGTGTCTGCTGACTGTGAGGTGCAGGGTCAAAGTTTCCTCAATGATAAAGTATAGGGGGCGAACCGAAAAGCGCATATGTTCGCCGTCCGCTGCGAACGCGAACATGCCAAAATCGCCGCGAATAGTCCGCGGGCGAACTGTTCGCGACATCTCTAGAGTCTATCAATAAATATACAACTGCAGTTAGTCATACTTATAAACAGACAAAAATTTCAACAGAGAAGTTGTGCACTGATTTAAACAGACTATTGATGAACGTTTAGTGTGGCGCATGTAGAATCACCCCGTTAAAAAATGTTCTTTATCTCAAAAGGCTGTGCCCATGAGCCCTGGAAAGTAACCAGCCGCTCTCCAGATCAAAATATTGGGAACCATTGATACAGGAAATATGAGACTGCTGTGTTTCGTTCATGTGTTAAATCCAGGCTAAGCATAGTGATAAATCAGAAAGGCAAATATTGTAAAGGCTATATTGTATAATTGTCAGTAAGCTGATGAAGTTGGTACACAAACAGATACACATAAGCAGGGTAATAAAATCTTAGAATAATATTTAGTGTGTACTATAATGTGTTAAAGTTATTAGCAACTGTTTTAAGTTATTTCTTCTTGGACTCCCCCCCCCCCCCCCCCCCCCCCATCTTGTACAGTATAAACTTAGGTTGTTGTAATCAAAGGACCATACAAAACAATGAGATGTTTGCTTAATGACTAATTATACTCATATCATGTGAGTACAGACCTGACTCTGCAAACAAATTCACCAACTACAGACTTTATACTGTCTAACAACTAAGGAAATAGTAATAAAACATAAATCTAACTGAACGTGGGTGATATTCACTAAGATATTACAGTGAGTGAAAGGCTACAATGGCAATTTCTTCATAGAAAATAAAGCACATCAGTGTCATCCGCATGAATCAATTAGCTGTCTACTATTTAGCAAACTTGAATAGCATTTAAAGGATAATTTTTACAGACTCATTTAGAGTTAACATTTTCATTAAAGTCGATTTACAGTTTTTGAGACAACTTTTAACGTTTCCTAAAAAAATCCCTAAAAGGCAATGCAATCGTACTGTTTTCCACCACATTATCTATTTTCATTGAACTTCAAGTGCTATTTGACATATCAGGTGTTTATATGTCTGGTGCAAACACAGAAAAAGATTTTCAAATGTTTCAGATGGTTGAATAAAGAGATCTCATTCATAAATCTCAGATTATTATTGTTATGTCTAGAAGAAGAAACTGATCGTTTTGAACTCCCACCAAGAGCTCATCAGATGAGAATTTAGGAAATTGTTTTCTACAAGAAGTAATGCACTTCTGGCCTTTTCCTTTTCTAGCAATTAATATCTCGGCTTGTCTCCTAAAATGATTTTCTTCAAGACAAAGCAGCACTTTGAATAAAAGCAGCACTGCAAGTTATAAAGAAAGCATTTTTTGTCTTACACTAAATATTTTTCCAAATTTTAAGTGAATTTCATTTCTAAGACTCAAAGGAGCATTTTGTGGGGTGTTCTTTTTTTTAGTTATGTAACATAAACTGAAAGCAACAGTTCCCTCTTCCATTCCATTTGCTTTTTAATACATCCTTTAATTTTAGACTTCACCTTACAAAGAAATTGATTTGTTAGAAGCAAATAAACAAATCAACTCTGCTGTAAGCAAGACTAGATTTCAGTACTATTCTGATCTTGCTTCTGGTCATATTAATCTCAAATTGGATAGTTCCTCTTGTTAATTCAATGTGTTTGGTTTGCTTTCAGCTGTCTAAGGCATTACATTCTCACAATCATCTCCCTTTTTATATTATATTTGTTTTTCATAACTTTTGTTTCAGCTCACATGTTTGAATCAAAAAATAGAACAAAAGGTAGCTCAAGGTTGAGGCAAGTAGAATGAACTAATAGGGTGCTACTAGGGATGATATAATGATATGTAGCAAAAGACACAACAGAGTTCCCTATTTTGTGCACACTTATATTAACTCAAAAAGAGCTAAAAAATATAAGATAAAACTTAGCTTTAATAAATAGTTCAAAATATTTTAAAAAAATACAGAGGCAGGGTGTGTAATAGAAAGTCACTTAAATATATAGGCCCTCATTCAATTGCAATTTGGCCAATTGAATAGGGGTCTAAATAAGCACATAACATATTTTTTAAAATAATTTTTTAGTTAGTAAACATCTATCCAAAAGGAAGGTTTTCACTAACTAAAAACTTATTTTTAAAAAATATGCTATGTGCTTATTTAGAGCGCTATTCAATTGGCCAAATCGCAATTGAATGAGGGCTATAATAAATATCATATAATAAATCCAGATATCAAAGGGAATGAATACCAAGTGCCTAAATAAATTAATAAGTTAATAACTGCTATATGTGCAAAAAGTGCTAATGCTAAATAATATGGAACCCAAAATATTATTAGGTTCTAAAGTGCTAATGTGCACTAAATTTGTATCTAATACAAGAGTGAGAAATTCCCTTTGTCTGGAATGAGTACTGTGTCACTCATTGAATTTTTCCTAAAAGTTCCCCATTATATGGGGCTATATAGGTCATACTAAAGTTACTGGTGCTATTGCATCGGCTTAAAATTCGTTGCTTCCACAGTATTATAAAGTAGTATATTGTTGGACTCCGTTTATCTATATAACTTCGTTTTTTAATATAAGTCCGTTATTTATATAGATACTAATCGCAAGGTGTAGAACGAAAACGAATCAAATTGTGAATAGCTAAAGTGACCGGAGAGACTACTTTCTATTAGTATATCACCATTGAAGTGAATACTGTTTAGGAGCTCCTACACAGCGTGCCCCGAGGTTGAGACACCTTGCAATGACGTCATCAACCTACGTGTACACTCCTGTGTCTGACCCGACGCACGTTTCTGGATTTTATCAGGTTGACGACGTCATTGTTATTTTGGGTTCAATATTATTCAGCATCAGCACTTTTTGCACATTTAGCACTTATTAAATTATTAATTTATTTATGCACTTGGTATTCATTCCCTTTATCTGGAATTATTATATATTTATGATATATTTAAGTGACTTTCTATTACACACCCTGCCTCTGTATTTAAAAAAAATATATTTTTAACTATTTATTAAAAGCTAAGTTTTATCTTATATTTTTTCGCTCTTTTTGAGTTAATATAGATGTGCACAAAACCGTGAACTCTTTTGTGTCTTTTGCTATATATCACATGTTTGAACACTCATTTTGCTGCTCTGGAGGTATTAGAGGAAATTATTTATCACATTTCATAAAACCTCTCTCTTTAAACAAATATGTGGATGCCCGGTCTGCAACTAATTAGACAGTAGGAATCAGATTGAATTCAATGAGTCACTATATTGAGGGTTTTATTTGCTTAATAATGGAAGTAATTGAATGTGTGTATATGTGTAATATATATATGTGTATATATATATATATATATATATGTGTATATATATATATATATATATATATATATATATGTACATTTGTGCTCAAAAGTTTGCATACCTTGGCAGAAATTGTGAAATGTGGGCATTTATTTTGAATATAGGACTAGTCATGCAAAAAAAAAGTCTTTTATTGAAGGATAGTGATCCTATGAAGCCATTTATTATTACTCTAGCGACTTGCCCATCAAAAAATGACAACATGATGTAGTGTTATATTGTGTTTTCTGACTGTTTATGTACTATCTGTTGTTTGTCTCTTTCCCCTTCTCTCCCTCGCTTGTGTCTCTTTCCCCCTCTCTCCCTCGCCTGTGTCTCTTTCCCCATCTCTCCCTCGCCTTTGTCTCTCTTTTCCCCTCTCTCCCTCGCCTGTGTCTCTTCCCCCCTCTCTACCTCGCCTGTGTCTCTTTCCCCCTCTCTACCTCGCCTGTGTCTCTTTGCCCTGCTCTCCCCCCCCCCCCCCCCCATGTTCCTTATGCCCTTTACGGGTGTAAAAACATTTGTGGGCCCACAAAGGGCTTCTGAGTTATGACCTTGAAAATATTGCGACTGTTAAACCCATAGATCAAAGGCTTTTGGTGGCCATAAGTTACTGTTTTTAAGGCTGCAATATTTTCAAGGCCGTAACTCAGAAGCCCTTTTGCGGGTCTCTCCCGCAGCCATTACAAACCTCGTAATGAGTGCCTACGGCGCTCATTGCATGCCTCCCCCCCCCCACACCTTGTGTGCCTATTGTACACCTCATGATAAGTGCCAAAGGCGCTCATTGCCAGGCCCGTAATGGCCTCCCTGAAAGTTATGGGTTTGCGCATATCGCGGGCCGCGGCATGTTCTCTGCGCAAGCCTTAATTTGTGAGCATTACACACAAACTCGCATTTACGACAACTATTATAGTTGATAGTTGTTTGGCTCCTTTTTTAAATAACAGAAATCACCATAATACTTTAGGCCCCTAATTCTTGCAGGTGTTCTTGCTTGCCCATTTGTCTTGGCAAAATGACTCCCAGGTCATGCAAAGTCTTTGGTCGTCTTGCATGAACAGCACTTTTGAGATCTCCCCTAAGTGGCTCGATTAATATTAAGGTCAGGTGACTGTGATGGCCACTCCACAACCTTCACCTTTCTCTGAAGTAACCACTGGAGGGTCAGCTTGGCCTTGTGCTTAGGGTCATTGTCCTGCTGGAAAGTCCAAGAGCGTCCCATGCGCAGCCTTCATGCATGCTGCATTCATCTTGCCATCGATTTTTACAAGATTCCTTGTGCCTTCAGAGCTCACCCCCCCCCCCCCATAAAAAAAACCCCATCAATGAGCCACCACCATGCTTCACAGTGGGGATGGTATTCTTTTCACAGTGGGCATGGTATTCTTTTCACTATAGGCCTTGTTGACCCCTCTCCAAACATAGCGCTTATGGTTGTGACCATAAAGCTAAATTTTGGTCTTGTCACTCCAAATAACAGTGTGCCAGAAGCTGTGAGGCGTGTTAAGGTGTTGTCTGGCATATTGTAACCAGGCTTTATTTGTGGCATTGGCACAATAAAGGCTTCTTTCTGGCATCTCGACCATGCAGCTCATTTTTGTTCAGGTATCGTTTGTATTGAAACAACCACACCGTCTTTTTCCAGAGCAGCCTGTATTTCTCCTGAGGTTACCTGTGAGTTTTTCTTTGCATTCCGAACAATTCTTCTGATAGTTGTTGCTGAAATCTTTCTTGGTCTACCTGGCTTTTACCTGGTATCAAGAGATCCCCGAATTTTCCACTTCTTAACTAGTGATTGAACAGTACTGACTGGCATTTTCAAGACTTTGGATTTCTTTTTATATCATTTTCCATCTTTATGAAATCCCATTACCTTGTTAGGCAGGTCTTTTGATGAGGAGGGTTTAGGATGAGGATGGGGAGGGTTTAGGATGAGGATGGGGAGGGTTTAGGATGAGGATGGGGAGGGTTTGGGATGAGGATGGGGAGGGTTGGGGAGAGAAGTTTTGGAGGGGGGCTGGGTAGAGAGGTTTTGGAGGGGGGCTGGGGAGAGAGGTTTTGGAGGGGGGCTGAGGATGGGGGGGGGCTGGGGAGGGAGGTTGAGGATGGGGGCTGAGGATGGGGGGGTTAAGGATGATAAGGGAGGGGGGAAGTGATAGAGGGGGGGACACAAGAAAAGGGCACACAAGAGGGGGACACAGAGGGCACAAGAGGGTCACAGGGGGCAGCACATTTCCCACCATCGGCTTATACTCGGGTCACTCATTTTTCACAGTACTTTGTGGTAAAAAAGGGGCCTCGGCTTATGCTCGGGTGTGTGTGTGTGTATATTATATATGTGTGTATATATATATATATATATATATATATATATATATATATTTCACCACAACTACTTACTCAAAATATCCATTACACAAGCTAAGGACCGGGCCCACTCTGATGAAAGGCAGTAACCTTGAAACAGTACGTGGGTGGGATTTTTTTTAAAACTTGTTTTAGACATTCAAATGTGAACACAAATGTACTATTTATTTACTATAAATATAATATATATATATATATATATATATATATATATATATATATATATCTCAACTTAAATATGAAGAGATTGTTTGTTTTTTAAGAGGCTGTTAAGTCCAGAAAAAAAAATATTTTTTAACTTGTTACTGTAGGTATAAGAAAGCAGTCATTTTAGGTTTTTGTACATAGTGGTGTTTAGTTTCCTTTTTGATGTCTGATAGAAGTTGCTGAATATCATGTTTTATTCGTTTTTATGATGCTAAGCGACTGAAGAGCAGTCTTACATTAGTAAGAACTCCAGCATCAAGAAGAATTGCTTTATGTAACAACTCTTTGGATGCTACATCAAACAGCGAAGAAGGTGTTTAGAAAAATAGCATACCTTGCTTTGTAGAAACTAATAAATCAAAAGCATTATTTTCTTCCACAAATGATAATATGAAAACGGCAGGAGAGTCCTGTGTACATTTTATATTTCTAAGCATTTTTCTTCAATAGCATTTCTTTGATGCATTTGACAATTTACTTCCAGTTTTAGAGCTGACAATCTTTGTATAAATACAGTACCTGTGTCAGGAACTGTGCCGACTACAATAGGATTCTTATTGATCTTGTCACATGTGTAGTGACTTCTCACTTATCAAATTTATATCAATCATTTATGTATATGTTAAAATCTATTTGATTTACTCAAAGCTTTGAAGTATATCAATGAGATGGTAGAAAGGGTATCACTATATCATTATTGTCAAATAACTCTCAAATATTTACAAAAGAAAGAAAAAAAATATATGAATACTATTACCATTTGTCTTATATTTACACAACACAAACTAATATGATGTGACTACAATGTTTCCCCAACTCACCATGATCGACACTCCCTTCACCTTATTTTTACCAGTATCTGCACAATCTCCCCACACCTTCTGACTACTACCTCCTAACCTGCAACCTCACCACAACTTTCACTCACTGCCCTTCTTGAAACCTGAAAGCACTTGACCCACAAAAATGTTTAATGTGCTACAACCCTTTCTCAGGCCCCAAACCACCCTCACTTACCTTAACATTGCTAACTCACAGTACAACATGACACTAACGTCCACCCTTGATACTCTTGCATGCATAACCACAAGCAGATGTCTGCAATTTCATCCACAACTCCCCGCACTACTAAACAACTATAGAGGAAATCTCAAACTTCAACAGGTTTCCTCCATTACAAGTTTATTTTGTGCCCCTACTTCTTTGCCCTTAAAGGTGCAAAGCAAGACTACTTCTCCTCGTTAATATCGAAATCTGTCCTGCAACCCCAAATGTTTGTTCACTATATTGAACACTCCTCTGCCCACCCTCTCTTGGCCCTTTTTTTCTCACAGCTGCGACTTTCCCAGCCACTTTAAAAATAAAATTGAAAACATCTGAAACAAGCTCTCTTCATAATGCACTCAAACACACCACCCTCTCAACAAGCTGAAGTAAAGTGCTTCATCTGACACAACTTCTGCATCTAACTATTGCCCAACCTCTCTACTTACCCTGGCTTCCAAACTGCTCAAAGTTGATGTGATCTATAAGACCTGGATCAGGCAAATTAAAACTTGCACAACTTAATCCATGAGTTAAAAATACTTCTTGGATTTCCATTAATGCTTTTAATTGTGTAATGGGTTCATTGTATCGTCGCATAAAGTCTTCAGCCATATTACTTTTAAATGTCTCCCACAAAGCTAATGCATTTGGAGCATTTGAGAAAATACAAATAAATGCAAATTGTTCTCTCATCTGCAGTGGCATTTGACATTGTGCTGTTTCTTCTAAACATCTTTCCCATTCTGTATCATCAGCTAGTAAGTTTCTATGTCTTGCAGCTAAATGGAAGGATTCATATACTATGTCATTAACAGTTCTTAAGTGTTCAAAACTTTGTGCTCCAGGAACATTTAAAAGTAATATCCGTAAGCAAAAAAGTTCAACATCTCTTGGACTGACTGTGTAAATTCTTGGGATTATTTTATTGCCTCTGCTTTTTCTCGGTCTCCATAATCCATTCACAAAAACATAGTGATGTGGAATTTCAATATATAAGTATTGTGTTGCTTGTGAATCTGTGGAATTTAACTCAAACCATGCAGTTAATGTAGTGTGACGACCTTCACTTTGGGCCAATGCATTACTTTCATTTCCAGCATGGAAATACACTAACAGCCTTATTAAATTGCAATTCAGTAAATTTAAAAGAGATCTATTTAAGCATACAGCATATTTTTTTTACAGAAGTTTTTAGTTAGTAAACTTCTTTCCAAAAGCAAAGTCTTCACTAACTATAAACTTCTGTAAAAAAAAATATGCTGTGTACTTAAATAGAGCCCTTTTAAATTTACTGAATCGCAATTTAATAAGGCTGAAAATGTCTTTGTGGCAAATGTACTGCTAATCTATATACTGCATGTGATCTATCATGCATTTCAATTTTTAAAAGCCGCCACATAGCTTCTGGCGCACTGACATAGCGAGCATCTACATGAGATGCAAGTTCATCATGTACTAACTCATTACTTTCAGGTTTGACGGCACTTTTGACGACTACAGTAGCTACATCATAGCCTTTGTAAATATATTTGTAGACATATTTAATGGATTTGCTGGAAGTGCAGGCTTCTACATTGATGTGGGCGTTATACTTCATGAGTAAATGTGGATTGTAGGGTACTACATATCTATTGTCAACTTTTTTTCCACGAATAATGGCACTATCTCCTTCTCTTCTTTTATAAAGTGGATAGCCATCAAAATGGGCATAGGTTTTGTCTCTATAATCTTTTGGAAAATCTTTGGAACATTTCTTATTATCCATACATGGTGATTGTGGATTAAGATCACCACAGGGTCCATGAATCATGCGATGAGTAACAATCTCATATAGTCTACCATATAGTTCTGGATCTGGTTGTTCAGCAACAATGACTGCATCCACTTTGTCAGAAGTATCTAATTTATCTTTTTCTTGAAGTATTATCAGAAGATGTGCATGTGCAAGGCCTCCTTTTTGAAATTCCATGGTATATACATAAGCAAGACATTTGCCAAATAACTGACTTATAGTGATGTCACGTATTAACTCATTTAATTTAATCTTAAAAAACTCTAGCTACTTAATCTGGCTATTAAATCTGGTCTATCGGAAGCACTCTGTCCAAGAAGTAAATTTTGTGTTATTTCTGGCCATTGGGGATTACATGTAAATGTAAGAAATAAATCGGGTTTGCCAAATTTGGTAACAATAGCCATACCATCATTGTATCTTTCTCTCATATTTCGAGGATATCCTTGAAAGGAAGATGGTAAAATGATGGCTTTGCCAGCTGTCATGTCTCTGCTTGTAGCCACGTCAGCAACATAGTCCATTAGTCCCGAATATTGTTCTACACGTAGATTATCTTGTTGATATTTTATAAAGTTTAAATTATTGGCCTCAACTTGCAAATAGGAATCAATCCATTGTTGTGTTAGTTTTCCACCACATAAAATTGGATTAAATGTATTTCGAATGGCAATTTGAGCTACTTTAAATTCAAGCATAGAAACATTATTTTGCATTCTGGCTTTAGCATTTGGGTAACTGGGAAGTGTTAATTTTGGTTGCCAACCTGCTTCTCCGTGTGGGGAAAAAAATGGGATATGTCATTGGATCTAAATTTGGACTTAAGATACTCATATTACTGAATGGTTGCTCCTTATTTCTGGGATATATTCTAATGTCTCTTTGAAATGGTGGTTCTCCTTCATCATTTTGAAACACCATTGAAACCTCATTTGATGTTGGCAAGTTATAACAACGTTTATCAGTATGTCTGTCTCTTTCAAGCACCATATTAACCTTTGGCATTGGTAATTGATGTCTTTCTGCATGAAGTTGTTGTTAATTTTCTACTTCTGCCAATTTTTTATAAGCTTTAGTGTAGGGGTTATTGTCCATAATGTTATTTAGCTCTATAAAAACACTGGTTAAGCATTTTTTATTTTCTTCCATCTGCATACGTTGGTCAACAGCTTCCATTGTATCTAGGACATATAGTTGAGCACATTTTCTTTGCTCTCCTTCCTCTGGATGTAAATGGGAAGTACGATGATAAATTTGGCCTTGGACTTTAAAACAGTAAGGACCATGTCCTGGTACATTAGCAGCTAATGTTGCCCCCATAGATGCAAAGGATATGGCACTATTGTAGGATCTTATGTTTGTCTTAACATTTTTGTAGTTTGGAAAAGTAGGTTCAGTCATAATGTTTTGTAAATAGATTCGAAATTCTTTTCTTTCTGGAAGCTTGAACTTGCCTTTTTGACAGCAAATAATAAATTGGCCATCTCTGGGTCTCTCCTGTTTAAAATAATAAGCCTCACAAAACTGACATTGAGTATTCATGTCCCCACAACTATGAACCTCTACTGCTAAAGACTTGAGTAAAGGACAATTTGCAAAGCATATAGGAGTTTGACTTACACAACATTTCACCTGATGAATAGGAAATGTTTCAACAACAGGTTCTAAATGCTTTGTTTTTTTCGTGGCTTTTCTTGTTATATGTTGTATTGGTTTAGGTAAAATGTCATGTAATGTTTCAGGAACAGGTTCTAAATGCTTTGTTTTTTTCGTGGCTTTTTTTGGTATCTCTTTTATTTTTTCAGGTAAAATGTCATCTGATGTTTGAGGAACAGGTTCTAAATGCTTTATTTGCTTGGTAGCTTTTTTGGCGTATCTTTAATTTGTGCAGCGGATAGGCTTTTGCTTGCAAGTCTTTTGTGTTCTTTTTCTCGTCGAATCTCCTTCAGCTCCGGTGTCTGCTGGCTGTCTGCTCTCTGCCGTCTTCTCTTTTCTTGTTTACTCTCGTTATCAGCCATGTTAATCTGTAAAAAAAAAAAAAAAAAATGTATCATAAGTTTATTTTGAGATGTTAAGTTTGTTTTTACAAAAAAATCTTAACAGTTTGTTTCTATGTGATTCTAGTTGATTGTAGCGGTACTTTCTTAGTACTGTTAAATAAGTGTTTTTTTTTTTTTTTTTGCTTTTACTTTCTGTCGTAGGTTGTATTTTTGCCTTACATGCATAGCATACTCAAGGTAATTACACTATAGTTTCTTGTAGATATAGTAGGTGTATTTTTTTGGTTTGTTGTACTTTTGGCTTATAGGTGTAGTAGAGGGCAGAAATTAGTCTTTGTAATTTATCGTACAGGGGATTGTTCTAATAGTATTTTTATATTTTCTTTAAAAGCTTATATGTTGGGGCTGTGAAAAAAATGTTTTTTGTTTAGTACTATTTGTAGTCCTATTTTATGTGTATGGTTACATTGTATGGTTAATATTGTACATTAGGACTGGTAATTTAGAATGACAAATTTCATTGACTCTGACTCTGTGTTTTGAGACTTTTCTGGACTATGTTTTTATTTTTTTTGGCTTATAGGGATAGTAGAGGGCATAAATTAGTCTTTGTAATTTATTGTACATGGGATTGTTATAATAGTATTTTTATATTTTATTTGAAGGCTTATATGTTGGGGCTCTGAAAAATGTTTCTATTGTTGTTTTTTGGGTGTTAGTACTATTTGTAGTAGTAGTATTGTATTTTATGTGTGTGGTTACGTTTTATACTTAATATTGTACATTAGGACTGGAAATTTAGAATGACAAATTTTATTGAGTCTATGTTTTGAGCCTTTTGTGGACTATGCAATTTTTTTGTTTGTTCTGGCTACATTGAAGTTTGGATTTACTGTTAAACATTATTGGCCATAAAAGACAAATAAGAGGTAGATGAGAAATGTGTTAGTTATATTTTGTTAAAAGGTATAGTTGGTGGTGGTTGTTCGCTTTTTTTTTTTTTTTTTTTGTTGACATGGATGCAGAGCAAACATGTTTATTTAGTTTTTTTCTCTTTTTTTACTTGTTATACTGTACCTTGGTTGAAGTGTGATTTCAAGCAGAATCTTTGTTGGTCCTGTGTTGAAAGTCCTCGTCCGATGGTCTGGTCCTCTGTTGACAGTCCTCGTCTGATGGTCTTCACGCAGTATCTGTTGTAAAAGAAAAATGAAAATATTTGATTTGAATGTATTTGTAATAAAGAAAAAATTTCATTATTTTTGTGTATTGTATCTGTTATGGTGAATGTTTCTGCTATGCTGTTTTTTGTGCAACCTTTTAAAAATAATTTAAATGTATTTGTATATTCCAGTTATTCTTTTTTTATACTGTAATTATTAATGTTTTTCTTATTTTGGATATGATTGCAATGTTTTTAGCATTATCCTATTTTGTGTCCACCACTTTTGGTATACAAATTTAGAGTTCTTTGTAAGGCTTATCGGTTGGTAAAAAGTAAATAAGAATATTAATTTTCTTTGCTACGTGTTTGTGGGATTTTTGGTACAATCCTATTTTGTGTCTACCACTTTTGCTATGCTTCTTTGTAAGGCTTATATGTTCTTAAACATTAAAGAAGAATATTAATTTACTTTGCTATTTGCTAGTGTGATTTTTGATACAATCCTATTTTGTGTCTACCATATGTTGCATACTTTATTTGCTTAATTAGTCTTTTTTATGAAGGTTAAATGTTTTTCTACAGTGAAAATGAATGTTTTTACTATTTTGTATCTGTTGGCAATGTTTTTAGCATCATCCTGTTTTGTGTTCACCACTTTTTGGTTGCTGCATTTGTTATATTGGCGGCCATTAAACATATATAGTTCCTTAATTTTTTTTTGCACTTGTTATACTTTATCTTGATTGAAGTGTCGAATGACAGAGGGTCCCCTCCTGCCAATCTTAATCCGCTGGTCTTCTTGTAGTGTCTGTTTGAAAAAGAAAGTGAAATGGTTAATTGTATATTTCTTTTTGATTTAGCAAAGCATGGTCTTTTTCAGCATGTAATGTATTTTTCTATCTTACCTCTTCTTCTTTCTTTGTGTTGTTTAAAAGGGATTGTGGTTCACAATGCACGGTGCAAATTCTTGAGTGACGCTGTTGATGCAGAGTCTGTTTGAATAGTTAAAAAAAAAGGAGAAAGTTTGAGCTTTAGGTGATATATTCAATTACAATAAATTAATGTCATTTAAATATACTTCTTTAATTAGTTTCAATTAACATTAGTTTGTTTTCGGGCCTACACACATAAATGTGCGTGTGACATGTCACTATACATAAATCACATTTTAATAGTTAAAGTTTTTTTTTTTTTTAATGTAATTTAAATATACTTGTTTAATTTGTTTGGTTTAAGATTAGTTTGTTGTAGGGGCTATACACATAAATGTGCGTGTCACATGTCACTATACATGAATGACATTTTCATAGTTAAAGTTTTTTATTTTTTTGTCCTGTCTTGATAATAAAATGTAATATATTATAGCTTACCTCTCAGTTCTAATTTGCACAATGTAAAGTAGTAAATTAGGAAACAATTCTCTTCTCAAGTAACAGCAGCAGTTAACTATCCAGTCACTCCGTTCATCACCTGAGTAGAAATGTCGAATTTTCTGGAAAATAGGCAGTATTTGTAAACTTTCAAGTGCCTGAGACCGTTAGAACGCAATACGCATGCGCTATTTGCGTTCTAGCTTACAATTTGCGTTCCAGCCGCCATTTTGTGCGTAGTAGTTTTCAAAATGGTGGTTAATATCAGTGTGGTACGTTCCGCATAGTATGTGTTTCAGTCTTGCGAGTCACTGTAGTATAGTTACGTCTGAAGCCTTGTTTTCGTTTTGTTCGGCGGCCATTTTTTCTCTCGCTTAGGTGATTTTCTGCAGTTAAAACTAATTTTTTTGGACTTAAATGGACGTGTAAATTAACTTTTCGAGGTGCTGGATGCCCCCCTTGCTGTAAGTAAGCTTTTTATGTGTTTGCTGTGTTTATTTCTTGTGTTTCTGATGTTTTCAAGCGCACCGTTTTCGGCCGGTTTTGCGTGTTGGGAATGGCTTGTTTCGCGGCCGTATTTTTTTGCGAGGCGGCCGTATTTTTTTTGCGAGGGACGCAGTTCGATGCAGTAGCTTTTTTTTCTAAGTCGTACGATTCGCCTTTAAGCTATTTTTTTTTAAAGTCTTGCGTGTGTGTGTTGCCGACGTTGGACCTTCCACCACCGCAAATGCGGCCCCTCGCTTCGCGAGGATCCGCATTTGCGGGGACGTTGGGATGCTCCACCACCGCAAATGCAGCCCCTCGCGAGGGACACAGTTCTTGTGGGCGATGCTCACAACTATATATATATATATATATATATATATATATATATATATATATATATATATAATGTGTGTGTTTATTTTTTATATTTCTTTGATCCAAGCTTCAACAAAGAAGTCTGAAACCAGAAGAGACTTAAGTGGAACTGAAAGTGAAAAATTTGGTACAGAAAAAAGGCTGTAATGCACTCTACACGAGAGTATATACAAAGAGTATCAAAATACCAAAACCGTGCTGAAGAAACACATAGCAGTACACATATATACTTGCTGTTCAACTGTCAAGCTCCAAGATATCCAGAATGATAAAGAAATAACCCAATAAGGTATCCAACTTCACTTTCAGTAGTCTCTGGTTCAGGCAAGAGTGGAGATAGATTGCCGAATATGTGTCACTTTATTTTGATTGGCTGAAATATAATTATTTGAACATAGGAACTCTGATTCCTGCAGCCTCATTTCTCGTTTAAGTTAAGTTTTAAACCAATCAGAATCCATGAACGCCTTGGCTGTTTCAACCAATCAGAATGCACAAACGTGTTGGTTTCTATAGCCAATCCGAGAAGGGGAAAACTAGACGGATACTCTATTCTGATTGGTTGACATTTCAACCGATCAGAAAAGGGGACAATAGAGCCATATGATTGGTTAGTCTATAAGCAAATTGAATGCAAATACTTCAACATATGCATTATCATGGGTTAAAATCTTAACCAATGATAAAAAGAGCAATTTTCTTATTGTTTACTTAATAACAAGGCCCAGATCTACCTTTTTTGGAGCCCCTGGGCAGTAAAGTGCAGTAGACCCTTCACGATTCCATTTTTTCTCTCTTCTGTGCATGTATATTGCTCTCTTGTTCTCTGCGCAAATCACAGCCATTTTAACACAACTACTCATACACACGCCAAGCTATTATTTGTTTTATTAAATGCATTTGATAGTGGGCCATGTTATTTATATTATTCTATTGGAGTAGTAAGCATGTTACACACACCTAGCATGATCACTTGTATCACATATAAAAACTGAGTTACTTGCCTGTAGTCTCAGGTCCTCTCTCTTTCTTGCTCCTCTGGTTGGAGCAGTTCACTCTCACTCTTCTGGTTGGAGCTCTCTTTCTTTCTCTCTCTCTTTCTCTTTTTCTTTCTTTCTTTCTCTCTTTCTCTCTTTCTTTCTTTCTTTCTTTCTTTCTTTCTCTCTTTCTTTCTCTCTTTCTTTCTTTCCTTCTCTTTCTTTCTCTTTCTTTCTTTCTCTTTCTCTTTCTTTCTTTCTCTTTCTTTCTTTCTCTTTCTTTCTCTTTCTTTCTCTTTCTTTCTTTCTCTTTCTTTCTTTCTCTCTTTCTCTCTCTCTCTCTCTCTTTTTCTCGCTTTCTTTCTCTCTTTCTCTCTTACTTTCTCTCTTTCTTTCTTTCCTTCTCTTTCTTTCTCTTTCTTTCTTTCTCTTTCTCTTTCTTTCTTTCTCTTTCTTTCTCTTTCTTTCTCTTTCTTTCTTTCTCTTTCTTTCTTTCTCTCTTTCTCTCTCTCTCTCTCTCTTTTTCTCGCTTTCTTTCTCTCTTTCTCTCTTACTTTCTCTCTTTCTTTCTTTCTCTCTTTCTCTCTTTCTCTTTCTCTTTCCCTACTGGGTAATCACCTTTCTGAGGTCTCTTTCTGGACTGCACACATTTGAGACTCTCATGCTTTGAGGATCTGCCTCTGCTTACCAGCTCTGGCCTTTCCTCACTTGGGCATGTGTCTCCCAGGCAGCTCCAAGCCTGCAGTTCCACACACTGTCTCACAGACAGGCTTTTGGCAAGGGACCACACCCATTTCTCCAAGGAAGCCTTTTTATAGCAAGAGTTTTCTTACTACCTGCTGGAATAAACACTGTTTTACCTCCAGATCAGCCTCTAGGTGGGACTTTGCCTATATATATATATATATATATATATATATATATATATATATATATATATATATATATATTACACACACAGTGCCTTGCAAAAATATTCACCCCCTTAACTTTTTACCTCTTGTTTTATTACAGCCTTAAGTTCAATGTTTTGTTAATCTGAATTTTAGGTGATGGATCAGAACACAATAGTCTAAGTTGGTGAATTGAAATGAGAAAAATATATACAAAAAACTATTTTTTAGAAATAGAAAACATAAAATTGGCATGTGCGTATGTATTTACCCCCTTTGTTATGAAGCCCATAAAAAGCTCTGGTTCAAGCAATTACCTTCAGAAGTCACATCATTACTGAATTGATGTCCACCTGTGTGCAATCTAAGTGTCACATGATCTGTCATTACATAAACACCCCTTTATTGAAAGGCCCCAGAGGCTGCAACACCTAAACAAGAGTCACCACTAACCAAATACTGCCATGAAGACCAAAGAACTCTCCAAACAAGTAAGGGACAATGTTGTTGAGAAGTACAAGTCAGGGTTAGGTTATGAAAAAGTATCCAAATCTTTGATGATCCCCAGGAGCACAATCAAATCTATAAAAACCAAATGGAAAGAACATGGCACAACAGCAAACCTGCCAAGAGACTGCCACCTACCAAAACTCACAGACCGGGCAAGGAGGGCATTAATCAGAGAGGCAGAACATAGGCCTAAGGTAACACTGGAGGACCTACAGTGTTCCACAACAGAGACTGGAGTATCTGTAGGATACAATAGGACGACAATAAGCAGTGTGCTCCATAGAGTTGGGCTTTATGGCAGAGTGGCCAGAAGAAAGCCATTACTTTCAGCAAAAAACAAAATGGCACGTTTTGAGTTTGCGAAAAGGCATGTGAAAGACTGCAGCCGGGACTGGGAAACTGGTCAGAGTTGAGGGAAAGATGGATGGTGCTAAATACAGGGATATTCTTGAGCAAAAGCTATACCGCTCTGGGCGTGATTTGAGACAAGGGCGGAGGTTCACCTTCCAGCAGAACAATGACCCCAAACACACTGTTAAAGCAACACTTAAGTGGTTTAAGGGGAAACATGTAAATGTGTTGGAATGGCCTAGTCAAAGCCCAGACCTTAATCCAATAGAAAATCTGTGGTCAGACTTAAAGATTGCTGTTCACAAGCACAAACCATCCAACTTGAAGGAGCTGGAGCAGTTTTGCAAGGAGGAATGGGCAAAATCTCAGTGGTAAGATGTGGCAAGCTCATAGAGACTTATCCAAAGCGACGTGGAGCTGTAATTGCTGCAAAATGTGGCTCTACAAAGTATTGACTTTAGGGGGGGGGGTGAATAGTTATGCACATTGACTTTTTCTGTTATTTTGTCCTATTTGTTGTTGGCTTCACAATAAAAAAAAAAAAACATCTTCAAAGTTGTGGGCATGTTCTGTAAATGATGCAAATCCTCAAACAATCCATGGTAATGCCAGGTTGTGAGGCAACAAAACACGAAAAATGCCAAGGGGGTGAATACTTTTGCAAGGCACTATATGTATATGTGTATATATATATCACATATATAGTTGTGAGCGTACGGGTCGTTGCTCACGCTTGCGGGCTCGCGAAGCGAGCCGCGGCCCTCGCGTAGCGAGGTCACTGGGCACGGGCCTCAGTTGCTGGCATGGAAAGCGCCGAAGGCGCTCCATGTCAGCAACTGAGGCCCCTCGCGAAGCGAGGGCCTCAGTTGCTGGCGAGGTCACTGGGCAAGGGCCTCAAACCCTCGCAAACTTCATGTCGCTACTCAAAAAACACGACACACAAATTACGACACTCGCTAAATTTTACGAGGAACGCAAACAACGTACGAAACACGTTACCACACATTACGACCTCGCAAACATCGGACGCAACACTCCGACATACAAACATTTAAAACACAATACATACACACAGCACATACATAAAAACCTTACCTACACCAAGAGGGAGCACCCAGGACCTCAAAAATGCAACTTACACCTCGATTTTACTCGAAATAAAACAGTTTACAGACTAAAAAAAAATCTAAGCGAGAGAAAAAATGGCCGCCGAACAAAACGAAAACGAGGCTACAGCACTCTAAACTCGCAAAACACCACAAAACACCTACGGATATTCCGATACAGACCTATACCACACATTACTCGCCATTTTACGCCAATGCGGAAGTACACGACTACGCTAATGGTTTGGTCTCGCGCACGCACAGTGTTACACTGCACACATTCAGCATGCTTACACAGCAGCTCCACACCACTAATGCTGCAGCAACATCAACACAGATTGCCAGCTCTTCATCACAATGCTTCAAAATAGGTACACTATATTCATTTACTAATTTAGCTACCTTACAATTTCATTGCCGTCATTTTTTGACGGGCAATTCGCTAGTATATATATATATATATATATATATATATATATGTATATGTGTGTGTGTGTGTGTATATATATATATATATATATATATATATATATATATATATATACCGTATAAGCCGAGTTTTTCAGCCCTTTTTTTTTAAGGCTAAAAAGGGCCCCAGCGGCTTATACTCGAGTCTCTCCACCCCCCCCCCCCCCCCCACCCCCCCTCCTTACTTTACCCCTCTAAATACCTTCCCCTCTCCCTTTCCCCTCACTTACCTGCAGCTGCTCTTTCCTGCGTCTGGACCCGGTATATGCTAATGACGTGACGTCACATGCAAGCCAGGTCATTAGCATTGGCCGGGTCAAGAGGAGCAGCTGCAGATGGAGGTAAGTGATGGGGAAAGAGAGAGGGGGAGGTATTTAGAGGGGTAAAGTGAGGAGGTAGGTTTAGGATGAGGAGGGTTTAGGATGAGGATGGGGAGGGTTTAGGATGAGGATGGGGAGGGTTTAGGATTAGGATGGGGAGGGTTTGGGATGAGGATGGGGAGGGTTGGGGAGAGAGGTTTTGGAGGGGGGCTGGAGAGAGAGGTTTTGGAGGGGGGCTGGGGAGAGAGGTTTTGGAGGGGGGCTGAGGATGGGGGGGGCTGGGGAGAGAGGTTTTGGAGGGGGGCTGAGGATGGGGGGGTTAAGGATGATAAGGGAGGGGGAGAAGAGATAGAGGGGCAGACAAAAGAAAAGGGCACACAAGAGGGGGACACAGAGGGCACAAGAGGGTCACAGGGGGCAGCACATTTCCCACCATCAGCTTATACTCGGGTCACTCATTTTCCCCAGTATTTTGTGGTAAAATAGGTGCCTCGGCTTATGCTCGGGTGTGTGTGTGTATATTATATATGTGTATATATATATATATATATATATATATATATATATAAAATGAGAGCCCCTCAAAGCAGCCTAGTTTGCCTAATGGTTAATCTGGCCATGTTGGTAACCAGAGTTCCTATATTGAATGACTCAGTTCTGATTGACTGAAATATGATTGAAACATAGCATAGCCAAATCAGAACTAATAAAAAAAGTATGTAAAGGCTAGGGTGCAGTCAGAAAGTAATTATTCAGCAGGGAAGCTTCTCAGAAGAGGAGCTCTGTTACTTTTTTTTTGAGCGGTGCATTATTTTTTTTTGTGGAGTACCTTTCCATGGAGCGACATTGAGGATCTACAATCAAGAAAACAATCTTCTTCAAGAAAGTTGAATGTGCTCATATATCAATCACTGAAGATTGGGAGTATCTTATGGTTGCTGGAGGGTCATCAAAGGGAGTGTAAGTAGAATTTCCCTCCTACTGGAGTATTTATTTTGGAATTCATCTTTATTTTAATTTTTCTTTTTTTTTTCTTTGTGTGGTTTATTGTTAATAGTGTCATATATGAACAATCAAGCCTCAAAGCTGACACAATTAAGGTATTGTATCGTTCTTAATGTTGAGTTTTTGCAATCCAGGACCCTCTGAGGCATTTGTGACTTGGCTGGCATTTGAAGTAACACAGAGGCTTTTATTTTATTTTAGAGTAGACTTCAGCGAGCTCGGATGTCATTACTCTACAACTTTAGAGGATTTATAATCATCTCACAACTTTAATTGAAGAATACAAAAATAACCCCTTTCTGTTTTGAGTGGCCCCGGTGCAGTGTAATTTTTTTTTTTAGATTATGAAATTCACCAGTGAGTGAGTATCGTAGGAAGCTGTCAGCACACAGCAGTCAAATGGCCTCATGCCATGATCACACTGCCCAGGGACACTGCTTATGACACACCCACTGACATTGTATACTAACTGATACAGAATCAGGTATTGACCAGTAGGCTACATACACAGCAGCTTCTTGTGACAAATTCTCACAAGAAGTGACGAGCGCTGCACCAATCTTATGTATGGCAACATGCGAGTAAGGAACCAGCTTGTACCGCATCATTCATAGTTACAAAGACATTTTTGGTTGAAAAAAGACATTTAGTCCATAAAGTTCAATCTTTTTAGATCTTATCTGATCTTTGTATAATTAATTGTTAATTGATCCAGAGGAAAGCAAACAGAAAAAAAAACATTGAAATTGGCAATTGTCTCAAAAGAGTAAAATAAATAAATCCTGACCCCAGATACTGGCAGTCGGTTCATCAATGGATCAATAATCCTTCTCTAGTTATCCAGGATGCCCTTGTTATTCAAAAATATATATCCCATCCCTTTTTAAAGTCATACAGCCTTATTAAATTGCGATTCGGTAAATTTAAAAGGGTTCTATATAAGCACACAGCATATTTTTTTTTACAGAAGTTTTTAGTTAGTGAAGACCTTGCTTTTGGATAGAAGTGCACTAACTAAAAACTTCTGTAAAAAAATATGCTGTGTGCTTATATAGAACCCTTTTAAATTTACTGAATCGCAATTTAATAAGGCTGTAAATCTATTGAATCTGCTGTCACCACCTCATTTGATAGATAATTCCACCGATTAACCACCCTTATTGTGAAGAACCCTTTTCTTTCTTTACAGTGATTTTTTTTTAACTCTAACTTCAAATGATGTCCTCTTGTCAGTTGAAAACATCTTGGCACAAAAAGTTCACTAGGCATCTGGAGCATTGCATGTAAGCCCATCCATCCATTTGGAAAGATTATGATTGTAGGTTTCTTGTGCAAAACAATAATCGTTCAAAAGTGTTTTAAAAATGTGGTCTCTTAAAGGATTGTTGTGAAAGGACCTTTGTAGTCAAATACTTAAATATACAGATATGAAAATTATGCAGTTTTACTGTTGTGTAATCTAACATTTTGATCCATGCTGATAAAAATTCTTGAGGTTGGAAAAATCTTTTAAATCCAAAAATTAAAAAAATAAATATTTATACATATAAATCTATGCTGATCAGATTCCTCCAACCTCAGGGATATATATATATATATATATATATATATATATGTGTGTGTGTATATGTTTTATATACAGTATCTCACAAAAGTGAGGACACCCCTCACATTTTTGTAAATATTTTATTATATCTTTTCATGTGACAACACTGAAAAAATTACACTCTGCTACAATGTGAAGTAGTAAGTGTACAGCCCACATAACAGTGTAGGTTTGCTGTCCCCTCAAAATAACTCAACACACAGTCATTAATGTCTAAACAGCAACAAAAGTGAGTAGACCCCTAAGTGGAAATGTCCAAATTGGGGTACTGCCTTAACTCTCATGGGCATGGAGTTCACCTGAGCTTCACAGGTTGCCACTGGAGCCTCTTCTGCTCCTCCCTGATGACATCAAAGAGCTAGTGGATGTTAGAGACCTTGCACTCCTCCACCTTCTGTTTGAGGATGCCCCACAGATGCTCAACAGGGTTTAGGTCTGGAGACATGCTTGGCCAGTCCATCACCTTTACCTTCAGCTTCTTTAGAAAGGCTGTGGTCGTCTTGGAGGTGTGTTTGGGGTAGTTTTTCATGTTGGAATACTGCCCTGCGGCCCAGTATTCGAAGGTGGGGGATCATGCTCTGCTTCAGTATGTCACAGTACATGTTGACATTCATGGTTACCTCAATGAACTGTAGCACTCATGCAGGCCCAGACCATTACACTCCCACCTCCATGCTTGACTGTAGGCAAGACACACTTGTCTTTGTACTCCTCACCTGGTTGCTGCCACACACGCTTGACACCATCTGAACCAAATAAGTTTATCTTGGTCTCATCGGACCACAGGACATGGTTCCAGTTATCCATGTCCTTAGTCTGCTTGTCTTCAGCAAACTGTTTGCAGGCTTTCTTGTGCAGACCAATTTGATGCAGTATGCAGCGTATAGTCTGAGCACAGACAGGCTGACCCCTCACCCCTTTAACCTCTTCAGCAATGCTGGCAGCACTCATACATCTATTTCCCAAAGACATCCTCTGGATATGACGCTGAGCACATGCACTCCACTTCTTTGGCCAACAATGGCGAGGCCTATTCTGAGTGGAACCTGTCCTGTGAAACTGCTGTATGGTCTTGCCCACAGTGCTGCAGCTCATTTTCAGGGTCTTGGCAATCTTCTTATAGCTTAGGCCATCTTTATGTAGAGCAACAATTATTTTTTTAGATCCTCAGAGAGCTCTTTGCCATGAGGTGCCATGTTGACCAGTATGAGAGAGTGTGAGAGCGATAACACCAAATTAACACACCTGTTCCCCATTCACACCTGAGACCTTGTAACCCTAAGGAGTCACATCACACCGGGGAGGGAAAATGGCTAATTGGGTCCAATTTGGACATTTCCACTTAGGGGTGTACTCACTTTTGTTGCCAAGGGTTTAGACATTAATGTGTCTTGACTTATTTTGAGGGGACAGAAAACTTACACTGTTATACAGGCTGTACTCTTACTGCTTTACATTGTAGCAGAGTGTCATTTCTTCAGTGTTGTCACATGAAAAGATATAATAAAATATTTACAAAAATGTGAGGGGTTTACTCTTTTGTGAGATACAGTGTGTGTGTATGTATGTGTGTCTGTATGTGTATGTGTATATGTATATATATATATATATATATTGTAGCAGGGCGCCCCCTTCTGGCGGGGTTTGCGTCCTGTTTCCTTTTACTTTGGTTTAGGGAGAAAGACACAGCAGGCTTGACAGAGTTTTACTGCTATTTTTGTCAGAACAAAAACAGTGCTTATCTTCAGCAAATAAAATAAAACCCTACATAAACGTGCTTGCTATGACCCGGAACACCCTAACTATATCCGGCCAGCTTCTCTGGTTCCGGAGAGTGCCACCTTGTGGCCAGGATGCAAACAGTCTCTTATTTTTGTTATGTCGCCACCTTGTGGCCAGGAAACAAACAGTCTCTGATTGAGGGTGAAAATGCCAGCTTGTGGCTAGGAAACAAACAGTCTTTCGATGTCTTTTCCTCTACGGCTTCTGCCAATAGTGGGTGAAGCATAGGGCCCACCCTACTCTCCCTTATGCTTCACCCCAGGGACCCTTGACACCCTCTTGTGATGAGGGACGGTTATGCTTGCTTAGCACTCTCTTCTCCCTGGGGCATTTGTAATCCTTTTTCGGATGTGCTCAAAATACATGCAGGTGGCACCAACCTTTTATCCCTTAATTCATCCGGCTTAGCAGGAATGGGGTCTTTTTTAGGTGGCTCCTTCCTCAGCTGGATCTCTCCTGAAGTGTAGAGAGACGCTCTTTTCTTTGGAACAGTCTCTTAGTCACCCTCCTCCTCAGACTGCTAGGCAGACAGCAAACTTCACTGAGCAGGCTCTTTAACTGCTCCTGAGCAGGGTCAGGTGTTGGCCTGATTAGGCTGAAGATTTTGGGATTAACCCTCTCTATGTCAGTCCAGGGTATATGGCTCTGCTCCATCTGCGGCTTATATATCTTCCCTGATGCACTCTGTTGCAGGTTATCAGGGATTCCTGCTGCACTTCATTACAATATATATATATATATATATATATATGTGTGTGTTCACATTTGAATATCTAGAACAAGTTAAAAAACTTCAAAACTACTTGTTTCATGCACAGAATTTCGAGAAATACAGTTATTACACTGTATTCTAGGAACCTTGGCAGGGACATGCAAATGTGCCCACAAAGGCTTCTCTCTTGCAATCCATAACCATATCAAACATGGCTTCTCTTAAGCATATGCCTGCTGTATCACACAGCTTTGAGCAAAGCTAGGGTTGGATTATAAACAAGCTAGGGATTCCTCCCACGTACAGTTGTTTCAAGGTTACTGCCTAACATCAGCGTTGGTCCGGTTCCTTAGCTTGTGTAGTGTATATTTTGAGGAGGTAGTTTACCACAACAATAATTTAATATATGGTGGGCAAAAGAACAATAGAACCCCTCTAGCGTACAGTAAATAAATAGTACATTTGTGTTCAAATTTGAATGTCTAAAATAAGTTTAAAAAACGTGTTTCATGCCCAGAATTCCAGGAAATACAGTTATCACACTGTATTCTGGGAACCTTGGCAGGGACATGCAAAATGTGCCCACAAAGACTTTGCTTTTGCAATTCATATCCAAATCAAACATGGCTTCCCTTAAGCATATTCCCACTGTATCAAACCGCTTTGAGCAAAGCTAGGACTAGATTATACACCAGCTAGGAATCCCACCCACATACAGCTGTTTCAAGGTTACTGCCTAACATCAGCGTGGGGCTGGTTCCTTAGCTTGTGTAGTGGATATTCTGAGGAGGTAGTGTGTGTGTGTATATGTATATGTGTATGTGTGTGTGTATATATATATATATATATATATATATATATTTGTGCTCAAAAGTTTGCATACCCTGGCAGAAATTGTAACACACAATCATTTAATATATGGTGGGCAAAAGAACAATAGAAACCCTCCACCTACAGTAGTACAGTAAATAAATAGTACATTTGAGTTCAAATTTGAATGTCTAATATAAGTTAAAAAAAACTTTGTTTTATGCTCAGAATTCCAAGAAATACAGTTATCACACTATATTCTGGGAACATTGGCAGGGACATGCAAACATAAATATAATTTGGGGGGGGTAATATTATTATTATTTTTTTTTTTTGCCGGACCCTCTATTCTCTAGTCCTGCCACTGATCAGACCCTAATATTTTCAACTAAGTTCGCATTTAGCCCTGGAGTACCTCCAGAGTTCTAAACTTATGTATTTACCTTTCTTTAGAATGGCGTGGACATAGCATATAACTTCAGTAAATCTAAATCTCATGTCACAGCTTTTGTCTGGCCAGGTGCGCAGGCACCATGTAGCAGGAACATCCCTGGCAAAATTCTAGACAGGGAGCAGGCAAATAGAGAAGTCAGATAGTCCTTGGTCCATCAGTAAACCATGCAAAGAGCAGGAATCCAGAGGTTGGGTAATTGGTAAAGTCCATGCTAGAGGAAGAAACCTCATTAACGTGTATTATTTAGGGATATAAATCTTAGGTTGTTATGTCTGTCAGAAGAGTTTTAGAACGTCAAGCTCTTTTGCACAAGGAACCTTAACCCTAAATATGTTTTTCATCATGTTTTCCAAAAGGAACATATACAGTATCTCACTGTTTTTCCAGTGGAAAACATTTCAGAGCTACATTTGCTGTTTTTAGTAAGGTACATAAAGATATAAATAATTAAGAAAGTCATAACATTTATTTTTTCAAGTACTATACAAGAAAAGGATGCAGCCTCAGTAATCCTTAGGTAGTGGATTGTTAATGCCACCTCTAATGCCTATACAACCAATCATTAGTCTAAGCTATAAGGAAGATCAAGGATACTCATTCATTTTTTATATAAAAACATACAACATTCTCCAATTTATTTTCAAAAGTTTTCCTATGGTAAAGGAGTGGAGGTCGATTAGCTGTTCTTCCAGTTAAAAGCCCACACTTCCTCATATCTTGCAGCTTAACAGCTGATGAAGGTCATTAAGCCAGCTTGAGAAGATCAGATTTAGTTTTTGAGTGGGAGGAAATTTGTGAAAGGTTTCAATTCATATCTAAAGGTCAGACCATGATAGCCTGGTAACTAATCAGATCAGCAAATTGATTTTTCATCAAAGTATTTATAATTTAAAATATCTAAGTTAACAAATATTTGCTAGTTATTATGGCTATAAAGAGAAGATGTTTGACAAAGTTACTACCAATAAAACATTGACCTCAAAAATTCCCTCCAAGTCTTGAACAATATATAATAAACTATAAGCTGGTATAGTGACATATGAGCACTAGAAGCCTCTCACATATTTAACGTTTTCTTTGGGCTAAATTTAGAATGTGCTAATGCCACACTGAATGAAGACGCTAATTACGTTTTCCTGTGAGCTGAAACTAAAAACTGTGTAACCTGTAAATTTAGCTGCAGTGGCAAAAATGCTGCACTCCAGAAAAATAAAGCAAAAAACAAACAGGTTAAATGTAAAATACCTGCTATAATTATTTTAATGTAGAAAGAGAAATAAGCCTTTTATAAATATGACCCTATAAGGCAATGAACAAAATAAGCGGGTAACTATTTCATATTTAAAACCGGACCACCTGGATATTGTAATGATTTTCTATCTCTTGAGTAACCATTATAATGCCAGTCTCTTGGGAAAGCTTAATCCCAAAAACAAAGTAAATAAACCCTCTATACCTTATATAAATGCAACATTGTATTTAATAAATATAAAACAAAATGAAATACTATTTAAATATATAAATGAATATATGTATATGTGTGTGTATGTATGTATGTATGTATGTATGTATGTATATATATATATATATATATATATATATATATATATATATATATATATATATGCTTTTTTATGGCCTGTATTCCTCCTCCCGACCCAACATAATTATCCTGGCTCCTACACGGTTTGCTTGAACTTCCAATAGATCTTGGATTTTCTTCAGTATCATTGTTCCCCTGTGTTATTAGTCTTACTCATCCAAGTGTACAGAAATGGTGGGATAAATATATACAAAAATAAAGGTAATTTTATTAGATAAATGACAGCGACGCTTTAAAAACAGGGAGTGTTTATAATACTAACACAGGGAATAAAAAATGGCAAACGTGAGGAATAGTAAGGAACCCTCAAGCACTGGTATTGTGCAATGTATACCTCTTAAGTGAGTGGGTATTACTACTCACACTTAGCGGGCGAGCCAAAAAGTAATTACAAGAAAATATCAAGGCGTAAAAGCCCTATTGTATCACAAATGATATGTATATAAAGCACCCTGATGCCTGAATGCATGTCCTCCAAAAGACTAGAGGGTACATTGGACAGAGAAATGTATGTGCATAAAAGTGAATTATAGATCACTGTATGTCTTTACTAAACACCCCTTTGGATGCTGTGAATTAAGGTACCAAGAATTAGTACCTATATGAGTCAAAAATAAGGGGAGCTCAACTTTAAATACAGACAAAGTTGCGACAAAAGCTACATGTTACACAGCATACGGTCCAAGCTGTGTCTATATACATTCATTGACATCTGACTACGATATGACACAAAAAGTGTCTAAAGCTGTATATACAGGGTAGAGACTGTTCCCCAATTCTTAAAGTAGTAATAGGTGATATCAGGTATTCACAAAGTAATATGCTACTAATGGGGCATCAGGGGCTTTAAACTAGGCCGTAATTATAACAAATTCGCGGTTCCTAGAGAGCTCGACCGCCAGGTATGCAACGCGCATGCGCATGTGTAACGTGATGACGTGTGCAGCGTCGTTGCTAGGAGCCTGACGCGTTTCGACGTACCACGTCTTTGGGAAAATTGTATAACGCTGTCTCCAAGAGCTTTATATATGGAGCTGTCACCTAGGCAACATGGAAATAATGAATATGTTGCCCATAACGGGCCTGGAGAATAATAGAGATAGTACAGATAATATATACAATATATACAAGGGGCAAATGCGATGTATACAAACGAGTAGGAACCACATGGATATGTGCCCTAATGCACTTATTGTGGATGTCTATGTATAGACCATATAAAGAAACATAAAGGGTTTGTGGTAGGCTGGAGAAAAAAGGTACAGATGAGTAGTATAATAGCTACTACATCTATACAGTGAAAGACTGCCAAGAAAAGGGCAGAAGAGGAATCAAAAAGGTGATATTAGCTCCTCAGAATTTGAGAACTCTGATAATGATGACTTTCATCCTTATAACACCAGGGCCAGACGAGGAAATTATCCTCAGAAAAGAGAGAATTACGAACTAAGAGCAAATCTCCAGACCAGAGAGAACCCTAGATTCAATGAACAACAACAATCTTTTTTAGAGAGAGGCAGGATCCCTGTGAAGGGACCAGAGAGGACACTCAGATCGAAGGGAAACAGGAATGCTTGACTCCTAACCCCTCTAACTCTCTAACTATGAATTCACAGATAGTCAATTTGTCCAACTTTCCCCTCAATATACATCATACCTCAGTGTTACAGAAAGGTTTGACATTTGTCCCAACATCCAGATCAGATACATTCACACACATAAAAGATCTAAACCTCTTCGCCCGCAAGTTAGCACTGCACAATTTCTATAAATTGAAAGAGGAGAGAGAATGTATGAATCTGGGTGTGGGAAAGGAAGATATAGAAACTTTACAGTCTCTGTTGTCTTTATTAAAAGAAAATGAACCAGTTGATCCTATGAGTAAAGTCAAATCCAAAACCTGGAGAAATAAGAGCACCTTTACACCAGGAATGAAAGACTATGCCAATATCTGGGTCTTTCTTCAGCAGACCACTTTAGATATTGAGAACATAGACTATTACAAACTGAAAAAGAAATTCAATTTGACTAATAATGAATTCATATCATTAAAAGAATTGGAGAAGTGCAAGGAGATACAAATTAAGCCTGCCGATAAGGGAGGCAACATTGTCATTATGAATAATGAGGAATATAGAGATATGTGTAATAGAATTCTGGGTGACAATAGCACATATAAGGTGGTCCAAAAAAATCCAACAAATGAGTATAAGATACTCTTGAAAACTATTTTGGACAATGCAATAAAAGAGGGCCTTATTGATGAGCAAACCTATAGGTTTTTATACCCCAGATTTCCTACTATCTCAATTTTCTATTCCCTCCCTAAAATACATAAAAAGAAATCACCTATCCCTGGTAGGCCGATTGTATCCGGCACTGATAACCTCTCCCACAATGCCAGTGTATTTATTAACCACTATCTGAGAGAATTGGTGGAAAGTCTACCCTCTTATGTCAAAGACACCAATGACATTTTAAAGCAGCTGGATGACCTTTATATACCTAACTCAGCATGGCTAGCCTCTATTGATGTAGAGGCCTTGTACAGTAGTATACCGCATGAATGCGGTATAGAGGCCCTTGGTTACTTTTTAAGTATGAGAGGTGCTATTCACACTAAATTTAATGGACTTCTACTGGAACTGCTGGAATTTGTGCTAAAGCACAATTACTTCACACACAATAACAAGTGGTACCACCAGCAAAAAGGTACAGCCATGGGTACACCATGTGCTCCCAGTTATGCCAATCTGTTCCTGGGTTGGTGGGAGGAGAAATTTGTTTTCCAAGAATCTACATCCTCACTCTCTGAACACGCATTAATATGGCGGCGCAATATTGATGATGTGTTAGTAGTTTGGACAGGCACTAAGCCTGAATTTGAGCAATTTATGTCTGACCTTAACACCAATGATTTGGGCCTTAAGTTTACATATGAGCTAAACCTATCCTCCATTACATTCTTAGACTTGTTGATAACAAAAGAGGAAGAAGGAAAGATATCAACCACTACTTATAGGAAGGATACAGCCACAAATTCTCTTTTGACCTGGGACAGCCAGCATTTTGAACCCCTTAAAAGGGGGATACCGAGAGGTCAATACCTTTGAATTAGAAGGAACTGTAGTTCTGATGCAGAGTTCAAACTAGAGGCAGATAAATTAAGAACTAGATTTAGAGACAGAGGTTATTCAAATAAATGTCTCAAATCTGCTTTTAATTATGCATCTAACTGCAGTAGATCTGAACTTTTGAATGGCCTTAATAAGAATGCAGATAAGGAAAGCAAACTATCCCGCTATATTATGACTTTTGGCTATGACTCTGAGGCTGTTAGGGACATTTTATCCAGACATTGGCATCTTTTGAGGAGTGACGATGATCTAAAAGATGTTCTAACGCCTAAGGCCTCTATTACATACCGTAGGGGCAAGAACCTTAAAGATAGATTGGTACATAGTTCATTTAAAGAACAGAAACCAGGGACCTGGTTAAAACCTCTAACAGGATGTTTCAAATGCAGCAAATGTAAATTTTGTAGGTATGTTACACCTTTAAAAATATATGAACATCCTATTACTGGGGAAAAATTTAAAATAAAAGAATTTATGAATTGTTGTTCTACGGCGGTTATTTATGTGGCCACCTGTATTTGCAGAAAGATCTATGTAGGAAAAACGAGGCGCCAGCTGCGCCGTAGGATTGGCGAACACATTTACAGTATCAAAAATGCATTGGATACACCAATTGCCCGCCATGTCAAATATTGTCACAACAATAAGAGTGAAGTTTTATCTTTTTGTGCTATAGACCAGGTACATATAGGCCCAAGACAGGGAGATTTGGAGAAGAAATTATTACAATGTGAGGCACGCTGGATATACCAATTGAAGGCCCAAGTACCTAATGGACTCAATGAGGGGTTCACTTTCATGCCTTTCATTTAGTATTTGGCTTTCTTTTCATGATATATGTGATTTTGTCTATCTAGACTGGGCCTTCTCTTGTCATATAGACATTGCACTTTTTTATTCCTCCTTCTTTTGTTTTCACATTTGTATATATTCACTCCAGTGAGTACATGTTTTTCACCACTAGTTCCTCACCTGTATGTTCATCCTATATAGATGGACCTTAAGTGCATTAGCACACATTACTTTAATTTTTTGATATTCGCATAACCTATTTTAGGAGTTTGTCACATTGGTTATCACATATTTTAGAGTCCCTGAACACTCTTATACCTCTTCTGTGTTCACATTCCTGTATGATTAGTATCTACAGATCACTAGTCTTCTTATATAGACTTTGTTTCTTGGTTCATACTTTTACAGTTATATAATGGGGTTATTTCCTCCTTTATATAACGGTCTCCTGCACATGTCAATATCTTGTTCACCTTTTTGATTCCTCTTCTGCCCTTTTCTTGGCAGTCTTTCACTGTATAGATGTAGTAGCTATTATACTACTCATCTGTACCTTTTTTCTCCAGCCTACCACAAACCCTTTATGTTTCTTTATATGGTCTATACATAGACATCCACAATAAGTGCATTAGGGCACATATCCATGTGGTTCCTACTCGTTTGTATACATCGCATTTGCCCCTTGTATATATTGTATATATTATCTGTACTATCTCTATTATTCTCCAGGCCCGTTATGGGCAACATATTCATTATTTCCATGTTGCCTAGGTGACAGCTCCATATATAAAGCTCTTGGAGACAGCGTTATACAATTTTCCTTTGACAAAGACGTGGTACGTCGAAACGCGTCAGGCTCCTAGCAACGACGCTGCACACGTCATCACGTTAGACGTGCGCATGCGCGTTGCATACCTGGCGGTCGAGCTCTCTAGGAACCGCGAATTTGTTATAATTACGGCCTAGTTTAAAGCACCTGATGCCCCATTAGTAGCATATTACTTTGTGAATACCTGATATCACCTATTACTACTTTAAGAATTGGGGAACAGTCTCTACCCTGTATATACAGCTTTAGACACTTTTTGTGTCATATCGTAGTCAGATGTCAATGAATGTATATAGACACAGCTTGGACCGTATGCTGTGTAACATGTAGCTTTTGTCGCAACTTTGTCTGTATTTAAAGTTGAGCTCCCCTTATTTTTGACTCATATAGGTACTAATTCTTGGTACCTTAATTCACAGCATCCAAAGGGGTGTTTAGTAAAGACATACAGTGATCTATAATTCACTTTTATGCACATACATTTCTCTGTCCAATGTACCCTCTAGTCTCTTGGAGGACATGCATTCAGGCATCAGGGTGCTTTATATACATATCATTTGTGATACAATAGGGCTTTTACGCCTTGATATTTTCTTGTAATTACTTTTTGGCTCGCCCGCTAAGTGTGAGTAGTAATACCCACTCACTTAAGAGGTATACATTGCACAATACCAGTGCTTGAGGGTTCCTTACTATTCCTCACGTTTGCCATTTTTTATTCCCTGTGTTAGGGCCTCATTCTATTACCGGCCGTAAATCGGCCGTAAGGCTGCGATTCCTTGCGGGGGTTCAGTTAACTCGCGATTCTATTATACGGCCCCGCAAGGATCTCCTCTTACGGCCGGCCGCATATCTTGGAACCGGCCGTAAGCTGTGAAATATAAAAACTCAAAAATAAATTCAAGCCTGCACTGTACAGCTCTGTAAATGCTAGGGATCATATTGGGGGACATGAGGATTAAAAGGAACCCACTCTCAAGCTTGCACATCAGCCCAAACCCGAGTTCAAATTAACTGTTTATTTTCCAGCTGCGGCGTGGGCATGTCTGAGGTGCTCCAAGCACTCTGGACTTTTTACATGGATATTTTACGGATATTAAAAATAAAATATTTTACGGATTTGAGTATAGGATAATTATGTGCTATTTTTTCTAACACCTAAAATCCCTTTATAGTCTTCTCAAAGTGCAGGATGGCTTTATTTGAGCTATTTTATGTGCTTAATTGGTGCTAGCGGGTCCTCTTTCCTGCAAGTAAGCAGCGGCTCGTTTTTAGCCTTGCAGAGAGGTTTCCCGGAGCAATTGAATTGCAAAACTCTTGCGGACGTTTTAGATCAAAGGCTTTCCTCTGGCGCGAGCGGCCGCAAGAGATAGCAAGGCACCGGCCGCAAGCCTGCCGGAGCCTCCGGCCGTAAGGGAATAGAATAGCAGAATAGCTTGCGGCCGGTTCTTGCGGCCCCGCAACGGCTGCGGCCGCTAATAGAATGAGGCCCTTAGTATTTTAAACACTCCCTGTTTTTAAAGACGTCGCTGTCATTTATCTAATAAAATTACCTTTATTTTTGTATATATTTATCCCACCATTTCTGTATACTGTATATTGGGGTGGAAAACACCCAGGGAAATCCAAATCCTCACTTTTCTTTCTTACTCATCCAAGTGGTAAAAACAAATGTAGAAAAAAATTGAGGACCTAAATGACTAACATTGTGTGAACTTTTTTCTAATAAACACTCTATTATGGAATTAAACCTAAAAACATGAACTTCTCAGAGTTCTGTATTAATGAAGTGGATTCCTTCTGGAGCTGCGTTAAAGAACTTCTATTTGTTTCTCAATAACCATATTTAGTTTAAAAAAATCATACTAATAAAAGTAGCTATTATTTCTAACAAAGCCTACTACTCAATTTTCAAAGCTGGTTAATGAAATGTCATGTTGTTGCTTCCTCATTCAGTCGTGTCTTACTCTCCATGACACAGAACTCTAGCACATCAGTCAGCCACTGCCCCTCTGAGCTCCCTCAAGTTCATTGCTTCAATTACCTCATCTATCCATCTCCACCTCTGCCATCCCCTACTTAGTGAGCCTTCAATCTTTCCCAGCATTAGAGTCTGTCTTATCATGATATGGCCAACATATTTGAGCATTAGTCTCATGATCAAACCATAAAGTGAACACTTTGGCTTGATTTCCTGTAGTATTAATTGATTGGATCTTCTTGCAGTCCAAGGGACTCTAAGCAGTTTCTCCCACACCGCTATTCAGTGGCAACAGTTCTACAGCCCTTAGCCGTCTTCATGGTCCAGCTCTCACGTCTGTATGTTACTATTGGTGATACCTTAGTTCTAACTACACAGACCTTTGATGAAAAAGTAATATCTTTAATTTCTTAATAGCTTGTCCAGCCTTGGCATAGCTATCCTCCCCAGAAACAGTTCCATGTTCGTCTCTGACTTTGGCTTCTTGGTCCACATACAGATGATTCCTCACAAGGTGGTTGAGACGGTCTGGTACCCGCATCTCTTTAAGAACTTGCCACATTTTGTTGTGATCCACTCATTCAAATGCTTTAGAAAAATCTATAAAGCACAGGTAAATATTTTTCTGGAACTCTCTTGTTTTCTCTATTATCCAGAGGACATTGACAATTTGGTCTCTTGTGCCTCTGCAAAACCCAGCTTGCTCATCTGGTAATTCTCAATCCATATAGTGTTGCAGCTGAGCTTACAGGATCTCAAGCTTACTTTGCTAGCATGTGAAATCAGTGCAATTGTTTGATAATTGGAGCACTTTTTGGCACTGCGTTTTTGTGACTGGGATGTAGACTGACCTTTTTCAGTCTACAGACCACTGTTGAGTTTGCAAATTTGTTGGCATAAGACAAGTAACACTTTCACAGCATCTTCTTACCCAATATGTGTAAATATCTCACATTGGTAAGGAATGTAAATGTGTACTATTCTTCATTTAATTCATTATAATTTGTAACTTCCCTCTTAAAGAATTTTGCTAATCATTTCAAGAATCAGTGGGAAAATTCTTCAATTTGAAGACAAAATGATCATCACTTATATTACACGCCAGAAATATGATTTTTTTTATATGTTCAAAGGAAAATATATCATTTGAACTATTAAATAACTCAGTGAGACTATCATCAAAATAGATTAGTATTTTTTTTAGAATAGCTGAGAACCATTGCAGACATATTGAATTTTAGTACTGCAAAATGTTTGTGACCAAAAAGAAAAAAAGTATCAGGCCTTTGATTATTTCCTTATTACATCCCCATGAGAGAGATGTCTTCAGAGGTCTGAGGTAATGTTCTCTTATATCAAAGCCATTAGATTAAATTATATCTAAACCACCAGCTATTTTGATGATTGCTAAAGAAAACTATATTGGAATTTGGCTGCACTGCTGCAAGTCTGGAAGATTTCTGAAAAACTTTTGAACATTATTGCTGCTGTCCACATTTTAACCCGCATATAGTCCTTGTATTTTTTTCTACCTCAAATTAACTCTTACAGCAGTATAAATTCTGTAGCAACCGTTTACATTTACTACTAGAGCAAGTACTATATTATAGTTTGTATGTGGTCATTATAAGCAAAGACCAATACTATAAACTTACTAGCGACTTGCCAGTCATAAATGATAGGGCAATAAAATTGTAAGCCATGGCAATGCTGTTTGACACACAATATAAAGCTTTTTCTACTCTGAGGACCTTTGGCGTTAATTGCGAGCCTCGCACGGCGTGCCTTTTTGGTGCTCATAGCGATCCGCTCCTCTTGTTTACTTTTCTAGCGATGGGCGCCTTCGGCTCTCATGAGAAAGACAGATATATATGTCAATTTTGTTAGTATAATTATTAATTAATTATTTACTTAATAAATTAACATACTTTACCTATTTGTAATTGATATATCCAGCAATGAATAGACTGAAGAGCTAAGTATCTATTATTATTTTCCTGCAGCATACAATGTGCAGTTGGGCTGTTGCTGCTAAAATCCACATTTGCGGCCAGAACGGCCTCCCTTGCTTCACGAGGGACGCAGTTCTGCGAGCTCGCAAATAGTGACGATTCGCAGTTTGACAACTATATGTGACTATGAGCCCTCAAAACAACCAAGAGCTTTGAGCTTTGCAAGTGGGATTTGTTTTTATAATCTTCCATGACTGTACTTGAGGCTCCAAGTGGTATTTTAGCAACACTCCAAAAAAGTAAGAAAAACTAAGTTTTAGCTGAGATAAAATTCACTTATGGTCAGATACTATCGTCGTCGTCGCTCTTTATTTATAAAACACCAAATTCTAAGATAGGTACAAATACAATATAATGGGGCAACAAACAATTTTAATGCAACATAGTTAAGGTCCATAGTCTGCAGAGCTTACATTCTAGAAGTGAAATAGTATCAATATCTTACTCTATGCTGTGTGTGAAGAGCTGCTGCCCTAAACACAGATGGCAACTGTTGAGACATAATCACCATTTGTGGCTATACTATTTTACCAGGTAAATAATTGAGCTTGAAACTGAAATTGTACAAAAACTTGACATACAGCTATTTTAATGTATATTTTCTAAATTTCAGGTGGAACATTGTGAAGAAAATAAACACATTTGACACCTTGAAAATGTGTGCTTTCAAATATTCTAAGCTCGATTCAATTGCAAACCCGCATCTTGCAGGATGTAGGCCATGTGTCTGGGGCATGCTGTGGGCTCCCATTCGTCTCGGACTCCAGAGCTACTAAATTGAGCAAGGGCTCAAATTACAGGCTGAAGCCTCAAGCCCGCAAACTGTTAATGGGCTGGTTGAGATGCGATCCACTGTTACGATCCAATCACAATATAATATAGTGCGACACAGGTCTCTCCGACAATAGAAAGTGGTCTAGCCGCAGATGAGTGACAGAGGGAAATTATAAAGTTGTGTTCCACCCGCCCATGCATTGTCTGTGCTATATTTTCTTCCAAAGTAGCACGCAGGTCCCGGAGTTGGAGGTTGGTTATAGAGAGAGAGAGAGAGAGAGATAATACACACATTTTTTATTGCCCTCATACAAATACAGCCAAACCTTTTTTTTGATTATTATATTCCTTTTGGGATTTAAATGGAGGGAGGGGAGAGGAGTGGAGAGTCGGGAGGAGGAGATGAGGAGAGAGAGAGAAAAGAGAGGTGGCCCTGGGGAGTGGTGGAAGACAGGAGGAGGTGAGCAGTGGTGGAGAAGGAGGAGGAAGTGGCAGAGGAGGAGAAGGAGGAGGAGGTGTCAGAGGAGGAGGAGGAGGTGTCAGAGGAGGAGGAGGAGGTGGCAGAGGAGGAGGAGGAGGTGGCAGAGGAGGAGGAGGTGACAGAGGAGGAGGAGGAGGTGACAGAGGAGGAGGAGGAGGTGGCAGAGGAGGACGAGGAGGAGAAGGAGGAGGAGGTGGCAGAGGAGGAGGAGGAGAAGGAGGAGGAGGTGGCAGAGGAGGAGGAGGTGGCAGAGAAGGAGGAGGAGGTGGCAGAGGAGGAGGAGGTGGCGGAGGAGGAGGTGGCAGAGGAGGAGGAGGAGGAGGTGGCAGAGGAGGAGGAGGAGGTGGCAGAGGAGGAGGTGGCAGAGGAGGAGGAGGAGGTGGCAGAGGAGGAGGAGGTGGCAGAGGAGGAGGAGGAGGAGGTGGCAGAGGAGGAGCAGAAGGTGTTGGAGGAGGAGCAGAAGGTGTTGGAGGAGGAGCAGAAGGTGTTGCAAGTGGTGGAGTAGAGGAGAGTAGAGAGGAGGAGGTAGGTAGTAGCAGGGCGGCCTTAGCAAAAAGCAAATCAAGACCAGGGTCAGAGGGGGCGGGAACTGATCCCAGGGAAGCGGTAGTTCGGAGGAGGGACAGGTCAGGGAGGCAAGGATCCCCATCTACAGTCAGGAGGGCAAGAGGCTAAGGGCAAGCGCAGGGCCCTGAACTACAGCCGTGATCCTTGCGGGGGGGAAGGGAAGTCAGGCCAGGCCCTAGGGTCCAAGCATGGAAGGAGATAGCAGCTGAGGTAACAGCAGTGGGCACAGCGCAAGGGGATGTGAGGTCCACCAAGCACGGTTTTGACAACATCAGGGCCAAGGTGAGGAGGATAACGGCCAAGTAGGACAAGCAAGGACCTTTTCAGCCGAGTGTCCACCACTGGAGCTTCAGGCCTGGTGGCTCAGCAGTACCCAGCCTCATTGTCAGGTGAATATCGCATACACCAACATGCTGCTACATGTACATCACACACCACACATGTACATGATGACCAACAAGGACACTGACGTGTCAGCTCCATGGAATTAACAAGGGCTTGATGGATGTGTCATTAAATCCATGAAGCTGACAAATCACTGTCATTCCTGGGCACACCAACAGTAATCCACCAATGGAGAGTCCATGTATTGGTGTACTGACTGCAGCCTATGCGGTTACAGACCGCAGTCGGAATCAAGATAGTGTTCGGAGCTAAGAACGATCAAGACCAAAAGAATAGATCATATCTAGCAAATACTAGCTAATCTGAGTTGCAATTAGGAGAATCATCCATGTTCAAGCCAAGATGTCAGATAGCTAGGAATGAACCCAGAACAATGTATTAATCATCATACTAATAACATATACCTTTCTTTTATCTCTTTCAGCATCAAGGTGGTCTGGGTTCAGTGGGGAGCCAGAGACGGTGTCGGCTCCATCGGAGCAGTAAGTGGAGGAGCAAGCCCACGATCAGCAGGAACCGGCGCAGGGGGAGGAGGAAAGAAGAGGACCCGTGGGCCCTGGTTTGGAGGAGGAGGATGTTATCTGGCTAGTGGGGTCACCAGCCACACCGCCAGGATTTGACCCCACTATCCCCCTCCTCCAAAGACTCCGCATTCCGCCAGGGCCCTCCCATCGGAGGGACCATCTGGACCAGACGCCACCTCCTTCTCCCCTCAGCAGTGCGTCGGACTGGCCACCACCACCGGGCCCACCAACACCATCGCTGTTATTGAGCCTGGCTCCAGCCGGGCCCCAGACCCTCCTCACTGGGACACCACCACCGCCACCTCCTCACTAGGCCATGCCCCAGGGGCCTCCATCCCCCACATCAAGCCAGGCTGCGCAATGTTGAGATGCTGGCCCTCATGCGGCAGCAGATGGAGTATCTCCGGGGGATAAAGGCCAGCATCTCCCCAATCATGCAGAGGTTATGCACAGCCTGGCCAGGCGCAAAAGGGAGGAGAGGAGGCACCACCTAATGAAAGAATTATACCTGGCCGGGGTGCTCAGGATGGGGGCAGACCAGAGCGTATTCCAGCAGGTTACTGCAGATGTCATGCAACACGCTCCTCCACCCTGCAGCCCGCTACTTGAGAAAAAAAATTCAGAGCTTGGAATCTTGGGGGCAAAAAATCCGACCTCGGAAAAAGATGAATGGAACGGCCGAAACGCGGAAATTGAAAAACTGAAATATAATTAAAACACACTTACAAACAGCACAGGGGGAGAGCCAGATGCCTGGGAGTGAGGTTGCAAGTGAACTTGAGCTGAATTTGCAGTGTTTCGTCACTCGAAAATCGGCTAAGCAAGAAAAAAAGTGGCAGAGGAAAAACGCGAAAAAGTCTGAAACTGGATGAAAATGAGGCTGAGCAAAGCCAGGCACGCAGGACTTTAAAAATAAAACCAACGCCAGTCAGCGCGCTCCATACAAACATTCAGCAGACACATAAAGGAGAAACACACAGGGAAGGGACAGGGGGGAGATGCTGGAAAGAGATACATGCCATTCCCAAACACAAAACTTACAGATTAATGAACCCTGCAATGAGCAGTCCATACAGTAGGCGGGAGGAAAGGTTCGCAATGAGCGCCAAAGGTCCTCAGCGACGCAAAAGCCTTGCATTGTGTGGCAAACGGCATTGCCTGGCTTACACTTTTAAGCCCGTCATTTTTTGACTGGCAATTCGCTAGTATAATAATATATATCATAATAAATGGTTAATACACATGGAAAAGTCCAAGTTGTGATACTGTGGAGCATCAACATTCCCCTGAAGACCTGATAACAATATTACAGGTGATAATGTAAATTGATTGCTTGCAAAACACTTAATGGGATGTCACCACATGATAATGTGTATACATCTTGGCACATGGTCACCAGCAATGGCGTGGGACTTTCCAGGATGGGCCTAGCGGAGAATATCCCTGATGGAGGTGAATTGGCTGTTGCTCCACGTGCCTCTGCACAGCCTCCCTGTGTGTTTAACCCATCAGGATGGGCTGCAGAGTAGATTAGTGTGATGTATGTTCCCACGGGTAACCTTCAAAATTGCTAAATGGTAGTAGCGAGGTTTCTTGTGTACCTAAATGAAGCTGTTCGCAAACATTTGCGGCGGTTTGCGTTTGCGGTTCGCGAACCGAAAATTTTATGTTTGCGACATCACTACTGGTGGTCATAAATATGATTCCATTAGGCTTTTCTCTAAATTCTCTGATGATAAGATCAGTAAATTTTATATTGTCTACTGCCTCTGGTTGTTCCTATGTTGGTATCTCATTTGTTTTCATTTGTGACGGTTACTGTGTCTTGAGCACTGTCCACTTCAGAAAAGTGAATTCATTTTCTTGAGAAATTCACTCTATGCTTACTCCTCCCTATTAATCTTCCAGTTTTTTATAATCCTCTTTATTTCTGAGGATTTTTTTTCTTCCTCTGTGCTAATTAATTAATTACTCTGCTTTGACCTAATCGATTTTAACTTACTCATATTCCTTAAATCTGGATGAATACTGTTCTGTTCTCAACTTTTCCTGTACTTCTGATATCTCTTCTCGCATGTTCTCTCTCTCAGCTTTTATGCTCTGTTAATAGTTGCATTAACTGTATAGCGCATCTAGATAATATAGAGGCTGTTTCTCCATAGACTGGGGCTTCTCTACTTCAAAGGAGGGATGTGTTTTACATGTATTTCCTGTGAGATCCTTTCATTCTTTAGATATTGATCAAAAATGTTCTATCTGACCAAAGTTTTAACTCCTTAGCTCTTCCGGACCTTTGCCATCTGTTTGGCAGATGTTAGGCAACTGAAGTTGGTTATAATGTTAACAGCAACCAATTTCAATGTCACTCAATTTGCCTTATTATATCGTGCTGTTAATAGCCTTTTTCAAGCAGGGCTATATCCCCCAAGCAAGTAATTAGTATAACAGTCACTTAGATAATCTATCCCAATATGCCCTGATGTATCATACTATTGATGATATGTCAATACAGATTCTTCAGGTCTTGCTAAACAGTCTCTTATTAGTAGCCTTTTCTGAAGTAAAGCACACTTCAAATTCAAACATATAATTAATATCACAATAACAATATGTCCCAGTATGCATTGTTATAACTTTTTGTGTAGGCAGTATACCAGAGAATCAGAAACAGGTAGAACTGAGTGGAAAAAGTAGATGAAAGGTACATTTTTTTTTTTAAATAAGGTTTTTTCCCCTCACTATTCAGAGTCAACTGTTCACTTCCTCCTTCCTCATCCCATCATGCTTTGAGGCTCTTATGCTAATGAAAGGAGTGGTCAGGTAGGAGTGACTGTGCCCGTAGTACTGTGCAACCTTTTCTGTAGCACACGCCTCCCCATTAGCATAGAAGCCTCACAGTGTGACGGGTGGGTAGGGAGGAGACGAAAAGACAACTTGGAAGCAAATGTGTGAAACTGAACCAGTAAGAAAATGTTTTTTTCTAAAATAGAATTTTAATTTTTTGGACTCTGTACTGCAAGTTTCTGCTTCTCTGGCATACTGTCTTTAAAAAAAGACCCATAGTACAGTGGTTCCTTAAAAGCACACTATTACCTATAAAAAAAAAAAAACATATGTCTGTTTCTAAGACTCAGAACAAAATGGTTGCAGTAAATCAATTTTTTATTAAAATGTAATTAAAAAAATGTAATTAATCAAAAAACAAAAACATGTCTTGAATATGACTTATATTGGGGAAATTTCCACTGCACATAAATCAATGAAAATAGCTGTCTGTATAGTACAGGGCTAAATTGTGATTGTAGCGTATTTTGTAAAATAAAGAATTGCTCTTGTCCAAACTAGCTTGCAAGCTTTCTCTTTTTGATCTATTATTGCACAGTGTCTCAAAGTGTAGAAGCAGACCAATATAAATTGATTTATTCTAGGAAATTGTAAGAAAAAGTTTTATTTTTTTTAGACATTCATATAATGGTCAACACATGGTATGTTTTATCAGTGTCGCCTTTTTTTTATTTATTTCTCTTCTAATGACAAATTGCACATTTAAATCATAGGTGTTCATGTGACACAAATGCCTTATCTAATATCAAAGCATGTGGCTCACTGCTGGAACATTCCTATACTATTAATGCAGATATACAGAATGATATATTTACTTTAAAGATGTATACAAAGCAACAATATAATATGCTCTTAATACAATCAACTATAATTATTCTGGTAAGTGTTTAACGCTCCATGCTCAGCCCCCTCCTCCTCTGCCAGCTGGAGAGGAGGGGGAGGAAAACACAGGGGAGAGGGGGAGGAAGACACAGGGGAGAGGGGGAGGAAGACACAGGGGATGGGAGGGGAGAGGGGGAAGAGCTGGAGGGGAGGGGGAGAAGAGCTACATGGGAGGGGAAATGGGGGGAAGAGACAAAAGGGAGGGGGAAAATGAAATGGACGGAGACACAGGGGAGGGGAGAGGGGGAAGAGACACAGGGGAGGAAAGGGGGAGACATAGGGGAGGGAGAAGAGACACAGAGGAGGGGGAGACACAAGGGAGGGGAGAGGGAGAAAGAGACACAGGGGAGGGGGAAGAGACACAGAGGAGGAGGGAGACACAGGGGAAGGAAGGGGGGAGAGACACATGGGAGGGAAAGGGAGAGAAAAATTAAAAATTATACCATCATTTTTGAGGGGCGATTTACTAGTTCTACATAAAATACATGTGTGTAAAAGTATGTGAGTCTGAAGTTCAGTTACAGATTCATATAGAAAAGTACCTAAACACAAAGTAGCTTGTAAGAGTTTTTGTATTCAGTTATTCATTTTTAGTTTTATTTGATCTGTGACTTGTATTTTGACTGTTTATAAGACAGAAAGACAGACAATGGACAGCTGGATGGGTGGATGAATGGAATGGATAGATGGTTGGACGGATGGATGGAATAGCAGGTCCAGGTAACCTAGTAAACAAAAACATATACAGTGAAATATAGGGAAGGTAAATCTGTTCATAGACAGATGCACTCATACATATGCATTTATTCATGATACATGCTGCTTATATCGGAAACATACATTGCATTGATTCATTCTATACACATACAGACTAATTAAAAAAAAAAAAAAGGTTTCCACATAGAAACATTGCTTTCAATCACAGTTTTTAACCCTATATTAACCTTCAGGCCAAAAGCAGAACAATGCAGACATACACAGCAGAAATGTCTGAGCTCCTCCTTGCTTCCTTGTGGTGGGGACTACACATTCCATGATGCTTTGCAAAAACTGACTTCCCAGATATTGCAACAAGTTATAGCTGCCTATGATTGGACAAAACAAATTATGCATTGTATGCTAATTTAGATAAGATTTTTTCAGGGGCATTCCTTGTCAAAAATAACTGCCATAAAAGCTGAATATATTTGCAAACTGTAGGGTATGTTTATTTATTTTTTATTTTGTCATGCAAAAGATGTTTTCATACACTACTGATTCTCCTGTATAAGATGCATGCATAATTCATTAAACTTAAATATTCCTTTATACCTAAACATATATAATTATACAAACATTATAATATGTACGAAAGATATACACATGTCATAAATTGTTGACACCAACTCACAACAAACAAGAATGCACAAACTTCATACTGATTGAAATATACCCATAAAAATACCTCTTTGTTATTATCCCTCACATGTAACTTATATTTTCCACCATACCACTTCACTTTGCATTAAAGGAATGTGTCACTCTGTGTGTAAATTTAATGTGTTACATGTATTACTTACATAAGACAAATTATAACCAGCTCATGCATAAAGGTATTTATCTATAGCTAAGCTAGCATACTACTTTGGATGAATGCTTTAAAATTAGGTTACAAGGTTAAAATTAGGTTAAAGGAATTTTTCTATAGCCAAGCTATCATATTACTTTGGATTAATGCTTTAAAATTAGGTTGAAAAAAGCTGTCTTTACAAATAATGAGAACTGGTAGTAATGGATGTAACACTGATACTTTAAACTAAAAATAAGCCGCCTTCTTATATTAGGCAAGGCAAGTCTGGACTAGACCGTTCTAAGTACTGACCTTATAAACTGCTTCCGATATTGAAAATTTGAGAAGCAGAAAAACTAAAATCTATTTGGGATATGATTGTATCACAACTTCTCCACCCAAGGCTCAGTTCAACATCCAAAATTATGTTAATAATAATTATTGTTAATGATAGGTAGAAATAAAACAGCTAGAAAATGAAATATATCATACTACAATTTGTCTGAATACATGAAGTATTGTTTTAAAACAGAAGATTAATTAACGAATATTGACCACCCTTTCCTAACAGTTTAAAAATAGTGCAGTAAATAAGTTAACAGTTAGGGGAACAGATTCTGATAAAGTTAAAAAATTAAATGACATAAACTTGGATAACACTTAAAAATTAGCTGTCGTGTACGCATGTTGAAAACATATATTGGTGGTTCCTGAGTTTACGGCCGAGATACGTTCCTGAAGACGACTTTATTGTATGTAACTCGGATCCCTCAACAATAATAATAATAATAATAATACTATAATGGCTCATATGTAGTAATATTAATACACTGTAATACAGTAATAATAATAATAATACCCCTGTACTGTAATAAAAAGGTACGGAAACTATTGTGCTCTTTCTTTTAAACAAACAAACACAACATCAAAACAAACTCATACAAAAAGCCTTGGGGGCCCTGGGGATCTCCTGTATATGAAACCTTATGTAATAAAAAGCACTAATACTTGATGAATAAGTCACAATTTTTAATAAAAATGAATAGAATTTATGTGCATAGGATCTGGAATGGTGATGTTATTATTGGTTATTAGTTAATAAAGAGTATGTAAAAGTGCCTTCTGTGAAATTGGAACTATGATTTAGGGTTTTTAGTGAATAATGTGTTAAAAAGGGTCACCACTTTGTATTGATTTACTATACAATGAAACCAAAACACAGTACAAAAAACCCTGGCTTATAATGCTTTGAATTATGTCTGGTTCACTAAAGGGACAATTCCTTCCAATTCAAGTGTATGCTACTAGTTTATTTTAGCTGATACCATCCCCACATTTAGAGAATATACAAGTGTGTTTTACTCTCTTGCTTCACAACGTAAGAGCACACTAAATAAAAGCACCAGGGGACGTCTAAATGGGCTTCAAAGTATGTCACAGTGAATAACTTCTTTCTTTCAAGTTGTAATTTTCTCTTTTTATATTTCACTTGCTTCTACATGCTGCTTGTCAGCTGCCCCCAGCAGTGCCATTTCAGAACTACAATTAGCTTTCTGGAAAACCTTTATACCTTTTTTTTAACGTATCAGTATGAGTCTTCAAGGAAGTTTGCCAATTTTCATAATTGTCAATTTTGTTTTCTTTACTACTGTACTTTTCTGTTTTTCACCTTCCTCCTGTGGCCAAATTAGAGCTGCAAAGTGCTCTTGCTCTGATTAGTTTCACACCATCCTGTGATGCTAAGTGTTTGTACAGTACTTACTTTACAAAAGATTTAACTGTTAAAACTGGTAGTAAAAAACACTGATTCATGGACTGTGGTGGAAACCATCTGTTCAGTCTGCAATTTTCTTTGCAATGAATACTAACTTTACAGTTACAATCAATGAATGATAAACGGAAACCACAAATAAAACTGTTCAGTTAACAGCCTATAGCATAATTACATCCGTGACCTGAAAATGGAGCACAGGATCTATATTTTTTTGTCTGCATGTGCACATATACTGAATAAGTACTTTGTCATTTTTTTTTGCAGCTCAGCAGATAAGTCTCAAGAGGCTCTGACTTACAATTCTAATATGACAAGTCTAAGAGACATTATGATTAAGAGATATGAGACAAAATATCTCTTAATCATAAACCAATATACTATGTAGTGCAGAACATTAGTCAGAAAACCAACAATGTCGAATTTAAAGGGGTAGGACTAGTCAAGCGGTAAACCATTACAAAACAATCCATTCATTGAAACATATTTACAAATGAACATGCAGTATGTTATACTAGCAAAAGGATATTACCAATCATATTTCTTTTTTTTTTCACTTTTCATTCATTTTATGAATCAAAATATTGTGAAATTGTATCTATTCATTTGGAAAATTTACTAAATGAATATGCTGCCAATGTTACACTTTACACTTTTGTAGTTAAGGTGAAAAAAGATACCAGCTGCGTGCTGTGAAAATGCAGGCTTGCATCAATTAATCATTCTCCAGTATATATCAACATATAAAGTCAATGCATTCACTCAGGAGAAGCAAGAATGTATGCATACATATATTCAGTAGATTTTTTTGAGAGTTAAGAAAAGAATAGGTTAAGAGTGGTTGTAATGGAACTGTAGAGTTATAGGCATACAACAAATGTTTTGCAAGCAATGGATGTTGTGAGTTATTTCAGTGTTATAAAGATCAGTAAAGGGAAACAATGTCCATAAGTGATGAATAATCAATGTTAACTATTGAAGAATGCATTAAGATTGTGAACTAGAAACAGATACTGTACATATATATGTATCAGCACAGTTAGTCTGATATTTTCGCAGAATTTTAAGTTAATAAATATATATTTTTGTAGTATAGTAGAATATGCCTAATTGCCCTATTTTAGCCAGAAGAGTTTTCTGTTGAACTCTGCTTTTCATTAATAGAGCTGCTCTTTCATTTCCATTGGCAGAGATGGGGTAACCTGAGGACTCTTCCCATTTTAAACATTGTATGTTTTTCATACTGCTCTCTGCTGCTCTACTTGTGTAGCCTGCGTTTCACTGTTTCACCCACGAAAATTTCAAATCTGTGGCACTCTCTAGAGGACTGATTGCCCTCACAGTCGTGTCTTTGAAATAGTGGTATTTGTAACTGTGGGATTGTGGGGTTGTAGTTTTTAGCTAGCAGTTCATAAAACTGAAAATACAACAGGACTACAGCTCCCAGCATACTATGTAAGGAAGAGGGTAAGTGACTTTGGCCTCCATTTCATGGCTCCCGTAAGAAAACCACACCCAAAAAAGAGAAACAACGAACCAGACCTTATGGTGTTACCGGTGCTTAACACTAAATTGTTGTTGTTGTTTAGTCGTTCAGTCACGTCCGACTCTCTGTGGCTCTACGGACCACAGCACACCAGGTGCCTCTCTCATTCACTGCCCCTCTGAGCTTCATCAGGTTCATTGCTTCAGTGAACTCAACTATCCATCTGCACCTCTGTGATCCCCTTCTTCTTGTGCCTTCAATCTTTCCCAGCATCAGAGTCTTTTCTAGGGAATCCTGCCGTCTCAAGATATAAATTACACTAAATTACAATCCACTAAAAATAAAAGGAACCTTGTTTATATGCTATAAAAATTATTCTAAAGGATAGCGCATTAAATATACTGCAGTTCCAATAGTAAATTAAAATGATGTATCTAAGGTGACAAAGTAGGATTAATTCAAATTATTTCAACATAATTTTGTTGGCTTAACGTGTATCCATTATATATTGGGTTGTAATAATACAACTATTGTTATATTTCCCAAAAGGATTGGGACTAATAAAAACAGATTGTACAGTACCAACCCAGTAGACTAACACATTTATCTATTGGCCCAAAGTATTTTCAGTATAATCTCTATTTGGAATTTTACTTATCAAAAGTGAGGAATATCAATAAAGATTTGCCTTGACCAACATAGGATTTGTTGAAAACTACACCAATTCAAACTCAATGAACAAAAAAGAACACCATTATACCACTCACCAATTTATGAATGCCAAGTGAAAAACACACTCATGCATATTTGTCTCGGTTAGACAATATGGTAACTGAATGTAACCTTTTTACAAGATATCAAAAAATTTCAAAATCCTCTGTTTTATTTCAGAGACCTCCTGTCTGAAGGGCTATGGTGTGCCCCACAATCTGGCTAAGAATCCCTATATATATAAATGATTAGATAATATTAAAGCACAACCCTATGGCCTCCATTGAGTTGAGCAAATTCTAGTTACCGGAGCCCGTAATATACACATAAAATAATTTGCTATTCAATTGGTGTCTTGTAGCTACCAGCAAATGATTTGCGGGTTACAGGCTGAAAATTTTTGCAGTTGTCAAAATCGTTACTTCAACTCATCTAAGCCTCTGATCTTTCGAGCATGTAAATGTTACAATCGTAAATCACTATTCAGTTGCTACAATTGTTCAAGCCCACAATTGTAGTCAAGCATAAATGGCAAATGCAGAAGAAAATCCTACGAGTACCAGATAGGACTTGCAACGGGGTTAAACATCTGTTCGTAGCTTTGTAAAAGCAAATAAAAAATCAATACTGTGCTTTAAAAGGAAAGCAATGAAAGACATTACAATGAATTGCACAACAGTCTCAAGCTCGCAAATCTGCAATCAAAAATTATTTGTTTTACGTTTAATTTCCATGTTATAGCAAACTCGGGAATCAAGGAGTTAATACATATCATGTCACCCACATGGACTAGAACAGTATCGTCATTCCTTTTTATTATTTTGTACATTGGCGTATTGCGAGTCAGATCAAGTATCAGATCTCTAAATGCCAGTTGATTGACGTTTAACCTCCATGTTTTACTAATGTCATGTAGTCACAGCCTTGCTTAATTGATCATGATCATGCTCTAAAATGGTACTTACGAGTACATGGTTTACGGTTTAGGCTTTCAGCCAGATAGCTGCAGGCTTGTTTAATTAAATCGCTCTGTAACTGTTGCAAATTTCACGGCCAATATGAAGTCAACTGCGGGCTTGCAATTGAATGGAGGCCTATGTCTCATTTCAGAGACCTTCTAACTGAAGGGCTATGGTGTGTCCCACAATCTGACTAAAATGCCCTATTATTAGATGAAACAGTGTGAAAAGTATGTTTTAACATCTTGAAAGGGACTAAGCCAAATATATTATTTTAATAGCATATAATAAAGGTTCCTTTTATTTTTAGTTGACTCCCGTAAGAAAATAAATAAGTGAAGATCACTTGTAAAATTACTGCTGAGCTATCACATCACACACGTAACTATAACCTGAGAGAAATGCCATCCGAGTGCTTGATATGTCCTTAATATTATAAGCCCAGAGTGTCTGTCTCATAACTGCTTTAAAATTGGTATCAAATATCTCCTGTAAAGATATTAAATCTCGCTGAAGTCTTTCCTAGTGCCCAAAATGTTAAAATTCTTGCTACTTAATGAACCTGGGTATTACCCTGGGTTTCCTCTTAATGCCTGCTACTGCCTATGAGTTGGGTATCCAAGGGTCTCCATGCACCCTAAAGCCTAAAGGACTCCCCTATAGTCCCTAACACTAAATACATAAAAAGACATAAAATGAAAAGAATATACCACACCCATCCAGACAAAGTAGATTTTATACCCACTAGTACCCACAAGTCCAGGATAATAAAAGACAAAATATTGACCTACAATATGCCAATCTCTTGATGCTTTGGCCCTTTCTATTTGAGACATTAACAACCCAAGCAGTTGCAAAATGATTTGTTTTATTAATACAACATTTCCACAGATCTACCAGAACCTCTTTACTGCTTACAAACTCAAAAAGAGACAGCTTCCACGTAAAGACAGGAACTAGACAAGGCTGTCCGTTACTTCCTCTTGAACGTTGCTTAGCCATATTAGGCTATATTCCCAAATCACAGGAATTTTACAAGGGAAAAAACGAATATAAAATATCAGCATATGCTGATGTTCCAGTGCTCTCATTGACATATCCTTTAAAATCTCTCCCTCATTTAATGGAAGAGCTTTAACCTACTCCCATCTTTCAGGCTTTAAAATAAATTTAACTAAATCAGAAATTTTCAACATTCATATTCCTGATTAAAAAATTTAATTAACTGAATTGAAATTGGTTTCTGCTTTAAAGAACACTCCTTAAAATATCTATGTGTCCAACTTACAAAGGAATACTCAGATCTATATTCATTAAACTAAAACCCCTTACGAATGAACATTTACACAAATGTGCTATGCTGCAACAAATTATTAATATCTTGGCTTGGTCACATAGTTTTACCAAAAAATTATGTCATTCCAAGACTGCTTTATTTATTTCAACCCTTCCAATATACGATTCTGATAAAGTATATGAAAATCCTAGATCAAATTATATGGTCCAGCAAACTTCCCAGAGATGCTAAAAGAACAACGTACATCCCAAAGTTCATGGAGGACTGTGAGTCTTCAACATATTTCTTCATTGCAAGGGTAATCAATTGGCCCATGTACAGGCTTGGCACCTACCTCCTAAATCAAATACGCTGGTTGACCTAGAAAAAAAATTGGTCTCACTAAGCTTATTACTTTAGTACATATGGCTCCCCAAATCATTATGCTCCCAAGCAGGCATACATTGCCCAACAATAAAACATACTTTATCAGTGGGGGATTACCCCAAACAAAAATATAAACTAACAATTGATCCCTCACCCATAACTCCCATTTTACTAAAGAAAGTCAAATGAAAGATCTTTAAAAAATCTCCAGCCTCTCCCAAACCTTGGTCTCTTCCCCTAGATATACCTATTCTTATCTTGTGGCCACATAAATTCCTTCATACAGAGAAAAGCAACAACATCAAATCAAATGGCTTGCTTGGTTTACACATTTTTTAAGGAAAACATAAACCTGGAGACTTCATTCTAAACTGTTGCAAAACTATTGAACTATTGTATAAATAATTATTAATATAATGTCTTTAAATTTCATTTTATAAAAATGATATACTTGTATTAATGGCGAGACCTTGACTTCTCAGAAGACCTTTTAATACCTGTAAGGAGAGAAAATACATTAACAATCCCTTTAATACCCTTCAGTTACAATCAACGATTCCCAGGTTCCTCACTGTTCAACCCAGGATTGATGAAAATAGGCCTCTGCCTAAAAAATAAAATAATACATTGCATGGAGCTTGTCCTACACGGAGCGTCCGCACCGACTAACTTTTTGGACCACACCTTCACTTTATATACTATTTTTTGTGGATTCCAATGGACTGAAATTTGTATCAATCATATTTCAGCCAGACAGAATTGAAAATTTGATTTACAAAGGACTGAATCTGATTGTTTAAAAGTTTAACCAATTAGAAAACAGAGATTGAAATATGTGCATTCTGATTGGTTAAACATTTAACCAATTGAAAATAGGGCAGGACTATTTCAAATACTTTGTTTTGATTGGATGAAATAGGTTGAAATATAATTAACACATATTTCAGCCAATCGGAATGCACAAACATTATTGAGTGGAGGATTTTTAGATGGAGGTCCATTTCTACTGGAGGAGGGTGAGGACCAAGGGCTTAAATCAATAAAGATTATGAATACATTAATTAACACGAACGTTTCTGTTTATCTAGGGCTGGAAAGTGAGTAACTTGGGCAATGCTGATCATTGCTGGAGGACACCAAAAGAATAGGTAATGTATATTTTACCAAAGACTATGAGGTCCTTATGAGCTCCAACAGGGCAGCTTATTGTCCATGGACGTCCAATGTATAGGGGTTAAGTTGAGGTGTGGTCATAGCTCTGTGCCATGTTATAGAATTTAATATTAGGTTAATCGATGCTCCATATTACCCCTGTGATATAGGGGTTAATTTGGTGTGTAATGTGGATCCATCAGGACCCCCATGATCATAACTTTAGTATAGTATATACCTTGGGGACCCATAGAGTATAGGAGTATAGGTATAGGAGTTAATATTAGGTACCATGCAAGTTTATAAGCACCCGCATGGTTATACCTTAGATGGAATGGATGGATGGATGGAATGGCTTTATGAACAGCACAATTCAGCCATAACTGTAATTAGCTATTTTTACTTTTTAAAACATTTTACCTATTATCAAGAATATATCTGTTGAAAATCACTGCACTTTTCAGTGTACCTCTAATAAAGGTGGCTGAACTAAAACTATAATCGTCTCTGGATATTCCTCCATGGAAAGCAATATTGTAATATGTTTGATCTAAAAAACATTTAAATAATTTTCCTTAAGTTCACCCCAAAAGACATTGAAGTTAAGGATTATTTTTTGCATGTGAACGTAAGAATTATCTAATATCTCTTTTCTGAGTAGGTAGATAAATACATATATTTATTTGAAGCACATATTACTGGTTATAACATCTTAAACTTTCAGGGACTCATTCTATTATCGGCCATAAATCGGCCGTAAGGCTGCGATTCCTTGCGGGGGTTCTGTTAACTCGCGATTCTATTATACGGCCCGCAAGGATCTCCCCTTACGGCCGGCCGCATATCTTGAAACCGGCCGTAAGCTGTGAAATCTAAAAACTCAAAAATAAATTCAAGCCTGCACTGTACAGCTCTGTAAATGCTAGGGATCATATTGGGGGACATGAGGATTAAAAGTAACCCACTCTCAAGCTTGCACATCAGCCCAAACCCGAGTTCAAATTAACTGTTTATTTTCCGGCTGCGGCGTGGGCGGGTCTGAGGTGCTCCAAGCCCTATGGACTTTTTACATGTATATTTTACGTATATTAAAAAAAAAATATTTTACGGATTTGAGTATAGGGTAATTATGTGCTATTTTTGCTAACACCGAATATCACTTTATAGACTCCGCAAAGTGCAGGATGGCTTTATTTGAGCTATTTTATGTGCTTAATTGGTGCTAGCGGGACCTGTTTGCTGCAAGTAAGCTGCGGCTCGTTTTTAGCCTTGCAGACAGGGTTCCCGGAGCAATTGAATAGCAACCAGGCTTTTCTTACGGCCGATTTCCTTGAGGCCGTTTTAGATCAAAGGCTTTCCTCCGGCGCGATCGGCCGCAAGAGATAGCAAGGCACCGGCCGCAAGCCTGCCGGAATCCCCGGCCGCAGGGGAATAGAATAGCCGGAAAGCTTGCGGCCGGTCCTTGCGGCCCCGCAGCGGCTGCGGACGATAATAGAATGAGGCCCTCAGTATTTAGTATAATTTATTAAATAATGTTCCATATTTTTCCATGTATATAACGCCCCATGTATAAGACAACCCCCATTTTTTTAGCCCAAAATTAAGAAATAGATATACATGGTGGACCCTTTAAGCAAAAAATAGTTTCATATAAACATTTTAACTAGGTTATTTAATCATTTTCTGACATTTTATGTGCTAGTGCTAAAACAAACTGTTAATGCATGTATTTTAACTTTTTGTTGAGTATGTTTTTTTTACTGCAAAAGTATCTGCACTCTTATCCAAAAGATATACTTGCAGCCTCATCAAACATCACACATGTGTTATCAGATGTACCTCTGCACATGCATTTACATTGACTCACACACCTAGATGGTGTATATACAGTCAGGTCCATAAATATTGGGACATGGACACAATTCTAACCTTTTTGGCTCTATACACCACCACAATGGATTTGAAATGAAACGAACAAGATGTGCTTTAACTGCAGACTTTCAGCTTTAATTTGAGGGTATTTACATCCAAATCAGGTGAACGGTGTAGGAATTACAACAGTTTGTATATGTGCCTCCCACTTTTTAAGGGACCAAAAGTAATGGGACAATTGGCTGCTCAGCTGTTCCATGGCCAGGTGTGTGTTATTCCCTCATTATCCCATTTACAAAGAGCAGATACAAGCTCCAGTGTTCATTTCAAGTGTGCTATTTGTATTTGTTGCGGTTAACTCTCAATATGAGATCCAAAGAGCTGTCACTATCAGTGAAGCAAGCCATCATTAGGCTGAAAAAACAAAACAAACCCATCAGAGAGAATTGCAAAAACATTAGGTGTGGCCAAATCAACTGTTTGGAACATCCTTAAAAAGACAGAACCCACCGGTGAGCTCAGCAACACCAAAAGACCCGGAAGACCACGGAAAACAACTGTGGTGGATGACCAAATAATTATTTCCCTGGTGAAGAAAACACCCTTCACAACAGTTGGCCAGATCAAGAACACTCCCCAGGAGGAAGGTGCATGTGTGTCAAAGTCAACAATCAAGAGAAGACTTCACCAGATTGAATACAGAGGGTCGACCACAAGATGTAAACCATTGGTGAGCCTCAAAAACAGGAAGGCCAGATTAGAGTTTGCCAAACAACATCTAAAAAAGCCTTCACAGTTCTGGAACAACATCCTATGGACAGATGAGACCAAGATCAACTTATACCAGAGTGATGGGAATAGAAGAGTATGGAGAAGGAAAGGAACTGCTCATGATCCAAAGCATACCACCTCATCAGTGAAGCATGGTGGTGGTAGTGTCATGGCGTGGGCATGTATGGCTGCCAATGGAACTGGTTCTCTATTATTTATTGATGATGTGACTGCTGACAAAGCAGCAGGATGAATTCTGAAGTGTTTCGGGCAATATTATATGCTCATATTTAGCCAAATGCTTCAGAACTCATTGGACAGTGCTTCACAGTGCAGATGGACAATGACCCGAAGTATACTGCAAAAGCAACCAAAGAGTTTTTTAAGGGAAAGAAGTGGAATGTTATGCAATGGCCAAGTCAATTACCTGACCTGAATCCGATTGAGCATGCATTTCACTTGCTGAAGACAAAACTGAAAGGAAAATGCCCCAAGAACAAGCAGGAACTGAAGACAGTTGCAGTAGAGGCCTGGCAGAGAATCACCGGGGATGAAACCGAGCGTCTAGTGATGTCTATGCGTTCCAGACTTCAGGCTGTAATTGACTGCAAAGGATTTGCAACCAAGTATTAAAAAGTGAAAGTTTGATTTATGACTGTTAATCTGTCCCATTACTTTTGGTCCCTTAAAAAGTGAATACAAACTGTTGTAATTCCTACACCGTTCACCTGATTTGGATGTAAATACCCTTCAAATTAAAGCTGAAAGTCTGCAGTTAAAGCACATCTTGTTCGTTTAATTTTAAATCCATTCTGGTGGTGGATAGAGCCAAAAAGATTAGAATTGTGTCGATGTCCCAATATTTATGGACCTGACTGTATAAAGCACAAGCACACATGTATTAGATGAAGCTCTGCACATGCATGGATACATACCTAGATAGTGTATATAAAGTACACACACATAATGAACACATAGCTAATACAAGGCTGCATTTTCCCCTCACACAGAGCCAGTATGAGGAGCCCTCCCCTCCCACCACATCCCCTGGTTCTCACCATCCGCTCTTTCCTGCCTGCTCTGTTCCTCCGCCTCCTCCTCCACTCCTGTAACAGTAATGGCTCCACAGTTAAAACAGTAAAATATAGTGGACACTTGCAGTATTGCTACTGGCTCGGCTGTGCTGTATTCCGTGTATAAGACGACCCTCCTATTTTAAACTTAAAAATGTTTGCAAAAAATATCATCTTATACACAGAAAAATATGGTATATACTGTGTATCTGCCAAATAAGTGGCAGATATACAGTAGAGCAATACAAAGCTAGTGTAGCTTAATGGCTACACTTGGATATTTCTTATTTTCTGCTCAACAATATATAAATTAAGCACCCCTTGGGTAATCTGTGATTTATACAGTTTCACACAGAAAAATGCTGCATTTGTTGTATCTCATAATATTGTTTCATTTTCCAAAAATAAGCAAAATAGGGTAAGTGATAACATTACTTCAATGGACCATACATTCACAAATAAGAAATACGAATAGTAAATATTTTACATTTGTACAAGAATATTTTTACATTTGAAATATTATCACAGAATTCTCCAGTAATATTTTCAATAATTGCAACAAGGATATTAGAAAATATTAGATACCCATTTTCACAGGGAGAATAAGTAGTTTTGATGTTGGTCCATGCTTGACTTGTTATACTCATTAATATTATCACACACATTGGTAGATAGTGAGATAGAAACATATAAAGATAGATAGATAGATAGATAGATAGATAGATAGATAGATAGATAGATAGATCATTACACATTTTCACCAAAAAATTTTTTAGGTGGCAGTACATTTAATCTTGCTTATCATCAAATACAAAGTAAAAGTTATATTTAAATTTCCCACTCAGGGACACTGCTATAATTCCTTTATCAAATTGTGTTCAACTGAAAGTCTGAGCTTACTAAAAGGGTATTCCTTGTTCTGGTTGTTACATTTTATGCTCGAACTGAGTGAAAGAGGGAACAGTCGTGGAACTGCCCATGCTACTATTATGAGAATTCTCACTATATTTCTATGGAAATTCTCATTTGTGTCTTGAATGGATCATATATCTTCATGCAAAAATATTGTGTAATTCTTTTTATTTGTAATGTGCTCTTTAAATTTATGAAATATTACATATTGGGAAAATGTTGCTGAGAAAAATGTTAACATTATTCAAAACTTGAAGATCCCTTGAAAATGTACATGTTGAATACAGATAGCATTCACTAAAATGGCAGCTAGGTTATCCATTGCAACCCTAACTCTTCCGTCTCTATTTTTAAAAAAAAGAAGCTTATGGAAAGCGATTTAAGTCCAACTAGGAGAAAAGCCTATATGTGTTGTTATTGTTATTATTATTATTATTATTATTATTATTATTAATAACTACTCCTGCCTTATTGTATGAGCTCAGTTTAATAAAATGCAATATAAACAACATACAGTTACACTCCTAAAAAAGTGGGGGCCACAATTAATGTTCCTTTGTACTGATGGATAAAACAAATTATTTCCGAGAATTGGAGCACAAAAAAATATTTACATTTACAATTTAACTAATAACGAAGTTGTTATTATTGGTTACATATAACATACTGATAAATTAATATAGAAAATTAATATTAGCTGATTTCACGCATAATTTTTGCATCTAGTTTGTTAAAAATAATGAATTAATCTCTATCAAGTTGATTCACTTGGTGTTGCCACTAGGTGTCACCACCAAGCCATAATATAATTGATAAGAGTTTGTTTTATAATGATCCCATAGTGTTTCAGTATATTTGTCATATTTGTCTTGAGGAAGATTACCGAAGACAGTGCCAAGTTTTTTATCTGAAGGGAATAGTTTTAAAAAGTCATGAACTCTGCACGATAAGCATAACATGAGATGAATGTGTGCGAGTTGGTGGATAGAAGGCGGAGCTAAATTTACATTTTTGTACATCTATATATGTATGGTATCAGAAACTAGAATTGCATAATATAGCTATAACATTTAATACCACTGCTCTTGACTTTTTATGTCCCACTGATGCTCCAAAGGAGTTAACCAGATTCCAACTAGACATTTAGTATTGCTATCTACTTGAATTAATTTTTACACATTTTTCTCCTAAACTTATAGGAGGATAGAAAAATACCAATATGTTTTATGCAATAATTTACATTGCATTGATAAACCAAATGAAAAGCATCCATTACATACTGAGATAGAGTGCTAGATCAATACAGTATTAAAATATGCATGGGTAATATGAGGTAGCATTTAGTCACATTTCTTTTAGCATTGTGGGTACATTTGGGTGAAATACAGTTAGGTCACAGTATTATATTACCATGAGCAGATAAATAACCAAACCTAACTATTAAATAATTAACAGATTTGATTCATTCTTCAGGAAGAAATCTTGTACATGTTTTATTACATGTTTTAGAGGTAACCATCTTCAGTATGTGATGCAGTTTTGAAATTAAATTGTTGGCCCAGTTTTAGTATCTAATGTATTAATATTTCCCACTTAATGAAGTAATACCTCCTGCTGTGCCATCTGATGATCTAATTTTCTTCTTGCCAACCTACATCTCTTTGACAGATATACTCTTAAATCTTCTTTAGAGATGTAGGTCATTCTAGTTTAAGATTTGGTTAAAAGTGGCATGTACAGTATAATGCCAAAAACAGTGTAATATCTCAACTTTCACTTGCATAATGCCCATTGATTAAGAAGATGACAGGGGATTATCCATGGATTCTCACTCACTGCCATCCATTGTATGTTTCTATTTATGTCTGTGTAGTCGCTTCTTAAAAACTCAGACTAAAGACATGCAGTCAAAAAATTGTACACACCTCTGGAAATTTAAATATCCAAATATTTTGTAAATCTTAATTTTCTACTTAAACAATATAAATAATACAATCCCACTGTAAGACATTTGTATAATAACTAAATAGTTGCACATTGAAACTAATAATTTAATGCATTTCTACATGATAACAAATTATAGAAAATTACACTAAAAGAAGCTGGTAAACTCATATTTAATTATGAGGTCCAATAAGAATAAGTTACAGTAAGAATAAGTTACAGATTCCTATTATTTGATTTTAGTCAAAGAACCTGTAAGTGTCTAGGTTTAAATTACTATGGGCCTCATTCTATTAGCGGCCGCAGCCGTTGCGGGGCCGCAAGGACCGGCCGCAAGCTATTCGGCTATTCTATTCCCCTCCGGCCGGGGATTCCGGCAGGCTTGCGGCCGGCGCCTTGCTATCTCTTGCGGCCGCTCGCGCCAGAGGAAATCCTTTGATCTAAAACGTCTGCAAGGAAATCGGCCGTAAGAAATTCCTATTTGCAATTCAATTGCTCCGGGAACCCTGTCTGCAAGGCTAAAAGCGAGCCGCAGCTTACCTGCAGGAAAGAGGTCCCGCTAGCACCAATTAAGCACATAAAATAGCCCAAATAAAGCCATCCTGCACTTTGCAGAGTCTATAAAGTGATATTCGGTGTTAGCAAAAATAGCACATAATTACCCTATACTCAAATCCGTAAAATAATTTTTTTTTAATATACGTAAAATATACATGTAAAAAGTCCAGAGTGCTTGGAGCACCTCAGACCCGCCCATGCCGCAGCCGGAAAATAAACAGTTAATTTGAACTTGGGTTTGGGCTGATGTGCAAGCTTGAGAGTGGGTTACTTTTAATCCTCATGTCCCCCAATATGATCCCTAGCATTTACAGAGCTGTACAGTGCAGGCTTGAATTTATTTTTGCGTTTTTAGATTTCTGAGCTTACGGCCGGTTCCAAGATATGCGGCCGGCCGTAAGAGGAGATCCTTGCGGGGCCGTATAATAGAATCGCGAGTTAACAGAACCCCCGCAAGGAATCGCAGCCTTACGGACGATTTCCGGCCGGTAATAGAATGAGGCCCTATATCTTTCTGCTAACTTTAATGGTTAACACTGACACATCTTATCAATGCTAACTTTATGGCATCTTCGTCCTATCGTCAGATTTTTAAAATGATTGAATTAAATATTTCGGCCACTGGTCATAGAAATTTAAATCTTTGAAACAAAGCTCTGTTCCTAATATTAAAGAATGTATAAAACTACATATCATTGGACATCAAAAATGTTTGTGCTAATGTTGGGCCCCCCAAAAGAGATAAGGTGACCTTATTATATATGGTTATATCCATATTTCTATGTTTCTCCTTTTATGTGCCAAAACCAAGTACTTATAATTAAATTACAATTTGCATAAAATATTTTATGTGTATAATACTTCCACAGTTTTAAGTTCTCAGTGTCAGAATTTGTAGCTTTTGACAATCTTAGTGAATCTGTACCTATGTACAGTGCAGGAAAAAATATTTGATCCCCTGCTGATTTTGAATGTTTCTCCACTGACAAAGAAATGATCAGTCTATCAGTTTAATGGTAGGTGTATTCTAAAAGTGAGAGACAGAATAACAAACAAAAAAAAACAACAAGAAAAACGCATGTCAAAAAAATTATTAATTGATTTGCAGGTCAATGAGGGAAATAAGTATTTGACCCCTTTCGACTTAGTACTTGGTGGCAAAACCCTTGTTGGCAATCACAGAGGTCAGACGTTTCTTGTAGTTGGCTACCAGGATTGCACACATCTCAGGAGGGATTTTGTCCCACTCCTCTTTGTAGATCCTCTCCAAGCCATTAAGGTTTTGAGGCTGATGTTTGGTAACTCGAACCTTCAGCTCCTCCACAGATTTTATATGGGATTAAGGTCTGGAGATTGGCTAGGCCACTCCAGGATCTTAATGTGCTTCTTCTTGAGCCACTCCTTTATTGCCTTGGCTGTGTGTTTCGGGTCATTGTCATGCTGGAATACCAATCCACGACCCATTTTCAATGCCCTGGCTGAGGGAAGGAGGTTCTCACCCAAGATTTGACGGTTCATGGCCCCGTCCATTGTCCCTTTGATGTGATTCAGTTGTCCTGTCCCCTTAGCAGGAAAACACCCCCAAAGCATAATGTTTCCACCTCCATGTTTGACCGTGGGGATGGTGTTCTTGAGGTTATAGGCAGCAGTCCTCCTCCTCCAAACACAGTGACTGGAGTTGATGCCAAAGAGCTCGATTTTGGTATCATCTGACAACAGAGCTTTCACCCAGTTCTCCTCTGAATCATTCAGATGTTCATTGGCAGCCTTCAGATGGACCTGTACATGTGCTTTCTTGAGCATGGGGACCTTGGGGGCGATGCAGGATTTCAGTCCTTCCCTGCGTAGTGTGTTACCAATTGTTTTCTTGGTGACTATGGTCCCAGCGGCCTTGAGAACAATAACAAGATCCTCCCGTGTAGTTCTGGGTTGATTCCTTCAACGTTCTCATGATCATTGAGACTCCACGAGGTGAGATCTTGCATGGAGCATCAGACCGAGGAAGACTGGCAGTTATTTTTTGTTTCTTCCATTTGTGAATAATCGCACCAACTATTGTCACCTTCTCACCAAGCTGCTTGGCGATGGTCTTGTAGCCCATTCCAGCCTTGTATAGGTCTACAATCTTGTCCCTGACATCATTGGATAGTTCTTTGGTCTTGGCCATGGTGGAGAGCTTGGAATCTAATTGATTGCGTCTGTGGACAGGTATATTTTATACAGGTAACGAGCTGAGATTAGGACCTGTATAAAAGACACACAGGAGCCTGAAATCTTGCTGACTGATAGGGGATCAAATACTTATTTCCCTCTCTGACCTGCAAATCAATTTATAACTTTTTTGACATGCATTTTTCTTGGTTTTATTTTTGGTATTCTGTTTCTCACTGTTAAAATACACCTACCATTAAAATTATAGACTGATCATTTCTTAATATTTTCCCCCCCCCCCACTGTATAGGCAGATGTAGTGCTACGAAGAGCAGGCAACTAAATTGTATAATCCACTGTGGTGTTCCAATAATGTGATTTTCATTACATTATGACATCACACAGGACTTCCTGCTCCAGCCTAATGATGAACCGGCAGGGGAAGACTACACAGCCACTGAAAACCTGGATCCTCAATGTTCAGTAGGAGGCTCAGGGGAAAGAGGAGAACAATGATCCACAACGTTCAGTTAGAGAAGGAGACTAAATATAACCCTTCTAATTTTCCTGATGTTTTTCTTTCATATATCTAAGTCCTGAAAACTGGCATAAAAGCAGATTGTAAAAGAAGAACACAATATCATAATGCTGGATGAGAACTATTTGGGTCAACCGTAAGTTGAGTGTGAAGAAGTTAAAAAGGAGAAGGTGTCAGCAACTCAGTCTAGACTAGTTAAGTCTTAGCAGAGGTACTGAGGAAAAGACATCCAAAATAGATTAGTTTAAAGATTTGAACACTTGGAGAGTGTTTGATTCAGCTCAAGATGCTTTTAAATTGGCCTTTGAGTCTGCCCTATGCAGGTCTAGTGAGAACAGCTTATAAGGGATGGTGTGGGCTAATTAGGAATGGAGTTGGGTAGGGGCAGGCCAGGCACCTTTTGTGCCTTGGCCACCTTAGGTGTAAGTGTTCACTGTCTCAGTTTGCCAACTTCTACATTCTTCTTCCTCTGTTCTTTCTTTTGTTATCCCCTTTATTATTTGTGTCATTCTTTTTTTTTATTTTTGCCCCTTGTTCCTTGTTTTTTCCTTCTCTTGCCTCTCTTCTCGTTCATATCCCCATCCTCCCCTTAGTGGTCATTATCTCAATCATGGTGGATAACCTGTTATCAAGGGTCTGTGAGCAAACACTTAAACTGACATTGTTTTTTATGACCCTGTCCTGGGTATCTTTTTCCACCACTGAAGCTCCGCATGAGCCATTTTCACAACTCCCTACTGACTTCTTTAATTTGTACTCTCCTTCTATAACCTATCATCAATCACAATCACATTGCATTGCACGCAGCACCAACTTATCATGGTGATAGAGTCCCCTCCAAGGCCATCAGACCAATGGGGAGTACTCAGTTGAAGCCTGTGGGGGGCACTCTCTACTACACAGCATCCTGATGCAATTGTTCACCTTACAGCCACCTAACAGCATATCAGGCCTACTGAACAATTTGTACTCCTTCCCAGATAGCAGCATTCATTGGCAATACTGATGCTGAAATTCAACAGCCTTCTTCTGACTTGCAGAATATCCCTCTACATTCTTCATATAGTGGTGCTGTAAATCCTGATTCTAAATCTCAGCAGGATTGTTTAAAGACCAACACTTCCCCCAGTGTCCCTGTCATTTTTGTGTCTGGTGATCCAGATTTACATATGATAACCCACTAGTCTGCCAACATATTGCAATTTCAACATTGACTTCACAGTGCTGACAGGTGGAGTTTTACCCGATCATCATCTGCTGATAGTATTGCATCTTATTCTAGTTGATATACTAATAGCACTGCTTCATTTCAGTATTGAAACCACTAGTCCACCACCAGTCCCATAGATATTCTGTGGATAGACACTGACACAGAGATAATCCATCTCTGAAGGATTTGCAGAGGACCACAGCAGCTCCAGTAGAATTAAAATTTCCACTTTCCCCTTATGCTCTCCAAGGAGAGGTCCTTGTTGTTAGTCATTTGAAAGAAGATATACAGAAGTTGACTTCTGACTGGGATGACTTGGCAAAATAGGTGTCAGGTGTTTCCTACTTACATGGATAGTGTTTCCCAGATACCATCACAACTTTTATCTGACACCTTTCCTCCTAGGGTAGACTCCAGGACATTGGTTCCCTTTTCATATTCTTATACGGGGAGGGATATTCTCATGAACCTGGGGTACAATTATCAAGTGCTTTTCTTGACTTAAACCATATAATTCTAAACTAGTCAAAGAGAGGGGCTTATTTACATACCAAAAACCTCACAGCTTATTCCAGTGACCCTGGAGGACCACGGAGCAGAGGAGTCTGAGCTATACAACATCAATAAAGCAATAGAAGGGATCCAGATTTAAGCTGTGAATCATATACTACCAAAAAGAAGAAGAGGAAACAGAATCCTGGTTTTGAGAAACGGCATTGGACACCCTGGACCCTCGGGGTTTAAACAAGGACATAGACCTTTTTTGGCATAATATTCTATTAGAATAGGTTCCATAAACTTGAGGGAGTAGAATAATTTGAATACCTTTGCTTGGTATACATCCTCTATGTATATAGTCCTATGGGAAACTGATTGTGAGAAAGTTTGATTAATATATATGAATGTTGATTTTGACAAATGTTGATTTGAGTATATTTGGACTCCTTACTCATTTGGAATTCCGTAGTTGTTTTGACACAACCACTAAATATACAATATTTAAGGATAAATACTTTGTATCACCTCCAAGCGTATGTATATATATATACTAGCGACTTGCCCGTCAAAAATGACGGCAATAAAAACTGAAGCCTGGCAATGCTGTTTGCCACACAATGTAAGCCTCTCCCCCTCTACTTTACTGGCCTTGTGATGAGCGCCTTTGGCGCTCATCACAGGCCTTGCAATGAGCCCCTTTGGAGCTCATTGCGAGTCTCTCCCTCTGTCTACTTCCTCCCTCGTGTCTTATTTCCCCCCTCCTCTCCCTCCCTTGTGTCTCCTTCCACCTCGTCTACCTCCTTTGTATCTCCTACCCCCCTGTGTTTTTACCTCCCTCTCCCTCCCGTGTCTCTAAACCCCTCCCCTGTGTCTCTTTCCCCCTTCTCCCTCCCATGCATCTCTTCCCCCCCCTGTGTCTCCCCCAACCCTCCCCTGTGTCTGTTCCCCCTGGCCTGTGTCTCTTTCCCCCTCCCCCTGTGTCTGTTACGGCCTTCCTCGTGTCTCCATTTCCCTCCCTTGTGTATCTTTCCCCCTGCACTCTCTCCCCTGTGTCTCTTCCCCCTCCTCTCACTCCCCTGTGTCTCTTCCCCCTCCTTTTTCTGTGCCTCTTCCTCCCTGTCTCTTCCCCCCCACCCTCTGTGTCTCTCCCCACTCTGTGTCTTCCACCCTCTCCCTCTGTGCCTCTTCCCCCGCCTCTCTCTGTGTGTCTCGCCACTGTGTCTCTTCACCCCTTCCTCTGTTCCCCCCCTCTGTGCCTCTTTCCCCCTCTCTCTGTACCTCTTCCCCCCTTCCCTCTGTGTCTCTTCCTCCCTCACCCTCTGTATCTCTCCCCCCTGTGTCTCTTCCCCCCTCTCCCTCTGTGCCTCTTCCCCCCTCTCCCTCTGTGCCTGTTCCCCCCTGGCCTGTGTCTCTTTCCCCCTTCCCCTTGTGTCTGTTCCCCTCTCCCCCCCCATTTCCCTCCCATGTGTATCTTCCCCCTGTTCTCCCTCCCGTGTGTCTTTTCCCCCTCCTCTACCTCCCCTGTGTCTCTTTCACACCTATCCCTCTGTGTCTCTCCCCCCTCCCTCTGTGTCTCTTCCCCACTCTCCCTCTGTGCCTCTTCCCCACTCTCCCTCTGTGCCGTGCCTCTCCCCCCCCTCTTCCCCACTCTCCCTCTTCCCCACTCTCCCTCTGTGCCTCTCCCTCCCCTCTTCCCCACCCTCCCTCTGTGCCTCTACCCCCCCTCTTCCCCACTCTTTAATCTGCTCTCGTGCCGCGCTGCGCGCAAGCGCGGCTCGTGCCGCGCTCTGCGCAAGCGCTGCTTGCGCCGCGCTCTGCGCATGCGCGGCTCGCGACGCGCTCTGCGCAATGCGCAGCAGTTTATAATTGTCTAACTGCGATTCGTCTGAAGCGTGACGACGAATCGCAGTTAGACAATTATAATATGTGATATATATATATATATATATATATATATATTCTCTTGGGGTATCCCATGTAGAGGGGATATCACATCTGAGGGTAGTCAAGGGGATAGCTTGGCCTTCCTTGTTTTAGTGTGACATTTTAGATATTTTGACATTCATCCAAGTACACAGAGGCATGCATACAGTAGAACTACATCTTACAGATCTGGAAAGGGTTATGTGAAATTGGATTAGGTGGGAGTAGACCCTCTAGTAGATGTCAGCATTATGTTCAGTGGTATAGTTGTATATACACATGTATGTGTATAAATCTCCTACATTTGATCCTTCATAATATCTATATCTATAGCTATGGTGCATAGGTATGAGAATAGGTAAAGGAAAGGGCGATAAATATGAATATATGTATACATGTTCTGAGATGTGTTTGGTCTAGTAAAACATCGGAAGTGCAAGATTATACAAGATATATAAACACACATCAGAGCAAGGTATGGAGAATATATTGCTGTCATATTATTTTAATATATATATGACTAGCGACTTGCCCGTCAAAAATTATGGGGCAATAAAAAAGTGTTGAAATGCTGTTTGTCACACGATGTGAGAGTACTGTGCGCCTCAACTATATAGACCTCTATAGCACACTAATGAACCCATGTAATAACACAGTGCCATAAGGGTCATCCAGGACCATCATAACACAAATGTAAACACTACACCAGTTTAACCCAGTCTCTTGTGAGTGTCTATACAGATCCTCATAAGCCTCTATTTAACCCCATTAGTACCATAAGGGTATCTAAAGACCACCATGGGACAGTTAGAAGCCTTACATTAACCCATTAGTGCTATGAGGGCTCTCCAGGACCATCATGACACTAAGTACAAACACTACACTGCACTATACCCCCCAATAAACCATTAAATCTAAACTACCCCCCTGTACACTAACCTATTAACACCTACACTACCTACCTACCCGATTATTATAATAACCCGCCAACCCCACTAAATACAGAAAATAAAAAACCTAAGTCAAAGAATATAAAAAATAAACATTACAGAAAATAAAGAAAACAACATTACAACCCCCCCCCCCCCCCCCCCCCCCGCCCCTCACCACCACCACCACCACTACTATGGGGAAAAAAACTCAAACCAGAAAAGGAAATACATACAAAATATATACATTACAATACAATAGAAATCAAATCAAATACAATACCCCCCTATTTAAAATACATTAAATCATATCTAAAATACATACATACCCCCCTATCTAAAATACATGAAATCCTATCTATAATAGACACATACCCCACTATCTAAAATAGATTAAATCCTATCTAACATACACACATACCCCACTATCTAAAATACAATAAATCCTCTCTAAAATACATACATACCTCCATATCTAAAATACATACAACCCCCCCATCTATCTAAAATACACCCCCCTATCTAACATACAATAAATCCTATCTACATACACAAACAATAAATATAACCTAAAATAGAATAATTAAGACCGCTTACCTTTGCAGATGTCCCTTCAGATTGGCCCCCTAGGGAAAAACAAAACAAAAATGAATTAGTACAACACAGTATATACAATAAAGAAACATTATAAATATTGTAAATATTCAACAAACCATTCCAGCATGTCCCCATCCTTCTTATTTTCTTCTCCGGCGACAACAGTGTTAAAAGTGACAACAGCCAATCAGAAGGTGCTATTCCCTTCAGCCAATCACAATGGGATACACCCCCACAAAGTGATTGGCTGAAGGCATCTGCGCCTTCTGATTAGCTGTTGTCACAGTCAATCAGATTATAGCCAATCAGAAGGCGCAGATGCCTTCAGCCAATCACCCCGTGGGGGTGTATCCCATTGTGATTGGCTGAAGGGAATAGCACCTTCTGATTGGATGTTGTCACTGTCAATTAGACTGCAGCCAGTCGGAATGCGCAGATGCCTCTAGCCAATCACCCCATGTGGGTGTATCCAATTGTGATTGGCTGAAGGCAATAAAGCCTTCTGATTGGTTTTAAAAAGATTGACAGGTGCATTAAGAGCAGGGTGAAATAAAATCAATTATTCAATAATTGGAGCATTCTTTGGCACTACCTTTTTTGGGGATTGGAATGTATAGTGCCTTGCAAAAGTATTCACCCCCCTTTACCTATTTTGTTACATTACATTACATTACAGCCTTAAGTTAAATGTTTTGTTAATCTGAATTTTATGTGATGGATGAGAACACAAAAGTCAAAGTTGTTGAAGTGAAATTAGAAAAATATATACATAAAACTATTTTTTCTAAATAGAAAACAGAACATTGTTATGTGCGTATGTATTCACCCACGTTGTTATGAAGCCCATAAAAAGCTCTGGTACAACCAATTACCTTCAGAAGTCACATAATTAGTGAAATGATGTCCACCTGTGTGCAATCTAGGTGTCACATGATCTGTTATTACATATACACACCTTTTTTGAAAGGCCCCAGAGGCTACAACACCTAAGCAAGAGGCACCACTATACAAACACTGCCATTAAGACCAAGAAACTCTCCAAACAAGTAAGGGACAATGTTGTTGAGAAGTACAAGTCAGGGTTAGGTTATAAAAAAATATCCAAATCTTTGATGATCACCAGGAGTGGTGCCTCTTGCTTACATGTTGTAGCCTCTGGGGCCTTTCAAAAAAGGTGTGTATATTTAATGACAGATCATGTGACACTTAGATTGCACACATATAGACATGAGTTCACTAATTATGTGACTTGTGAAGGTAATTGGTTGCACCAGAGCTTTTTATGGGCTTCATAACAAAGGTGGTGAATACATACGCACATGCCAATGTTATGTTCTATTTCTAAAAAATAGTTTTATGTACATCTTTGATTTGTGATTTGATGTTATTGAAGCAATGAACATGAACTTGAGGGAGCTCAGAGGGCTTGGTGTGCTACAGTACATAGGGTCACAGAGAGTAGGACACGCCTAATCGACTGAACAACAATGTGTATCACTGGACCTATTGTACAACTTTGTTTTTTTACATTTATTTTGTAAGAAGCCTTTTACCTTGTGGGAAGTAAATATTTTTTTATTTACTACTCTAGTACACCTTGTTTTGCTCTCCTCAATTCCCTACTCATTTCCAGTTCTTGAGCTTAATACAGAGGATTGGAGCAAAAGGCCTGGGACTAATATATTGTTGTATCAGAGAAAAATAGCTTTGGAGAATAAAGACTTTGGTCCCTATTCAATTGAGCAATTGTAAGTTACTGGAGCCCGTAAACTAATTTGCTATTCAATTGCTACCCCCAAACGATTTGCTGGTTAGAAGCTCAAAATCCCTGCAATTATTAAAATCATAACTCTGACCCAACTAAGCCTTTGATCTTTCATGTCTGTAAATGTTACAATTCCAAATCGCTATTCAATTGCTACAATTCCTCAAGCCTGCAAATGTTTTCAAACCCATTATTGTCAAATTTAGAAGAAAATCCTACGGGTACGAAATAGGACTCACAAGGTGGTTAAACACCAGTTGGTAGCACTGTAAATGCAAATAAAAAAATCAAGACTGCACTTTAAAAGACGGGGAAAGTGATGAAAGAAATTAGAATTAATTGCACAACAGTCTCAAGCTCGCAAATTTACAATTACATTTTTTTTTTATGTTTCATTTCCATGTCATATCAATCTCTGGAATCATGAGTTAATACATATCAGGCCACCCACATGGACTATAACAATATCTCCTATCATTTTTTTTGTTTTGTAGATTACTTAGTTACATAGTTACATAGTTACATAGTAATTAAGGTTGAAAAAAGACTTTCAGTCCATCAAGTTCAACCTGTTAAGATCTCCTCTGATCTGCAATATGCGGATTAGTTATTAATTAAATTATTGATTAAATAATTATTAATAGTATAGTATTGGAGAATGAATAAAGAGTTAGTCCATCAAGTTCAACCTTTTTAGATCTCTATTGATCTTTTTAATTTGGACTATTTATTATTATTGTTAATTGTTAATTATTGTTAATTGATCCAGAGGAAGGCAAACATAAAAAAAAAAACCATTGAAACTTTGCCACAATTGTCTCATAAGGGGAAAAAAAAGCAAAATTCCTTCCTGACCCCAGAAACTGGCGATCAAATTTCTCCCTGGATCAATATTCCTTGCTAGTTATCTAGGATAGCCTTGAATGCCCTCTTTATTCAGAAATATATCTAACCCCTTTTTGAAGTTGTCTATCGAATTCGCTGTCACCACCTCCTTTGGTAGAGAATTCCACAGTTTAACCACCCTAACTGTGAAGAACCCTTTTCTTTGTTTAAGGTGAAATCTTTTTTCCTCTAACCTCAACGGATGTCCTCTTGTCAGTTGAAAATCTCTTGCTACAAAAAGTTCACTTGACAAAGCCTTATATTGACCCTGGATGTATTTAAATAACGTAATCATATCTCCTCTTAGACGCCTTTTTTCTAGTGAAAATAAGTTTAATTTTGCTAGTCTTTCTTCATAACTTAGCCCCTCCATTCCCCTTATTAGTTTTGTAGCCCTTCTCTGTACTTTTTCCAGCTCTAAAATGTCTTTTTTGTGAGGTGGTGCCCAAAATTGTACTCCATATTCCAAATGAGGGCGTACTAGAGATTTGTATAGTGGCAGAATTATATCTTCTTCCCTGGCTTCTATACCCTTCCTAATACATGCTAATATTTTATTTGCCTTTGCAGCCGCTGCTTGGCTTTGAGCGCTGTTACCTAGGTGGTTGTCCACTAGTACTCCCAAATCCCTTTCAATATCTGATACCCCTAGATTTGCTCCATTAAGATTATAGATTGCTTGGCTATTGTTCCTTCCCAAATGCATAACCTTACATTTATTTGTATTAAATCTCATCTGCCATTTAGCCGCCCATTTCTCTAATTTATGCAAATCCTTTTGTAGGGAAAGTACATCATTATCTGATTTTATTACCTTGCACAACTTAGTGTCATCAGCAAAAATGGAGACACTACATTCGAGTCCTACTTCAATGTCATTAATAAATATGTTAAAAAGGAGAGGACCCAATACTGAGCCCTGAGGAACCCCACTTATCACATTAGACCAATCGGAGTATGTTCCATTTACAACAACCCTTTGCTTCCTGTCTTTTAGCCGGATTGCGAGTCTGATCGCATATCGGAACTGTAAACGCTAATTGATTAACGTTTAACCCCTATGTTTTACCGGCGTAATGATGACAGTCTCATTTACTATTGCATGTTTCTAGATCGGCAGTTACGGCCTTGCTTAATTTATCATGAACATGCCCTGAAATGCTATTTATGATTGCATGATTTATGGTTTCGTCTTTCAGCCCATAAATTGCGGGCTTGTTCAATTGAATCGCTCTGTAAATGTAGCACATTTCAAGTCTGCAGACTTCCGGCCTGTATAATGTGAACTGCAGGCTTGCAATTGAATAGGGGCCTATAACTGTGCCTTTTACTAATGAACTAGATTTTTTAGATAATTCCACAATCTCACTTCATCTGTATATTATTATAAAGTCTTGTAGATCCTATGCTTGTATTTGGAAAAAAACTTGTTTGTTTATTATTCTACTACAAAAGCAATGGAGGCCATGTTCATGATTTCTACACTCTCTCTACAGTACCACAGTTTGAGATAATCTTTACTTGCACCCATACAAACTGTAACAAAAATGAAAACAGAATGACCTGACTAATCTCTGTAAAATTTGTGAAATGGCGGAACACACTTCATAGAGACATTTATATGTAAACATTCAGTAACCTGACTACATTTCTGTATAATTACACTAGTAGACAAGTGCATTGAGATAATAAAATAATTTATTGGTACATTATTTGTTAACAATGGAAATATAATAAAAATGGTTAAAATAGTTTGAATAAATCCAGAATTAATACAGATTAAACTATAGTGCTTTCTTAAAATGCTTAAATTGTTTACTGCAATATATTAGCTACCATATGAAGCAATAAAGGATAGTAGTGCAATGTGGCTCAACTACAAAGTTCATACCATGCCAAACTTACAGATGGCACATTAGGTACATTTGTAGGTGGATAGTGGTACATCCAAAACAGATTTGGACATGGAAAATGTTACTCATTAATTGCAGATCTCTTTCAAAATAATGTTCTATTGGCTGTATTATCAATTAAAAAACAAAGTATAACTCACTGTCATGACCTTAAATTTCCTTTGATAAAACAAAAAATAAAATTAAATGACGACTGTAGTGATTATATATTAGAGTTTAATTTGTGTACTTTTTAACAACTGTTTAAAATTTATATTGCTTATCATGTAGATAAGTGGTGGGCATCTTGGTCTTACAAAAGCTGCCAATAGTCCAAGATTTCAATCTCTCTCATTGCTTGATCACAGGAAGAACAATCTGAATAAAACTGAGAAACTCAGGTGTGCTGAAGCAGAGAGAAACAATACTGAAGTAGATCAATTGATACAATAGAATATGCAATCTCCTGTTATTTTTCCTTCAAATTGACTGTACTTTATGTTTCAAAGCAAAAACTATTGACATTAAAACTAGAACACAAAAAACTAGAGCACACCCAGCTCTCACACATCTATTCAACCTTTCCCTAAACACTGACAAGTTTCCATCCTCTTTAAAACACACCATAATTACACCTATTCTTAAGAAACCCTTATCTGATCCAGCTTCTGCTTCCAACTATCACCCTATCCCTCTACTTCCCCTGGCTTCAAAACTGCTTGAAAAGCTAGTCTACAATTGCCTTACCTAATTTGTTTCCTCCAATTCACTTCTTGACCCGTTCCAATCTGGCTTCCATTACCAAAACTCTACAGAAACAGCCCTTGCAAAAGTCACTAATGACTTGCTAACAGCCTAGTCAAAGGGTCACTTCTCTATTCTAATTCTCATGGACCTCTCTGCTGCCTTTGATATAGTTGACACCCTCTTCTAATCCAAACTCTCAGCTCTCTTAGCATCTGTGACATACATATTTAGTGTCTCCTCTTTTTCACCACACCCTCTTTCTGTTGATGTACTCCAAGGTTCAGCTCTAGGGCCCTCCGCTTCTCCATCTATATATCCTCCCTTGGTACCATAATAAAATATTTTAGATTTCACTATCATCTCTATGCAGATGACACTCAAATCCCCCTCTCTTCTATCCCAAGTTCTCAACTGCCTCTCTGGCATATCCTCCTGGATGTCTGCCCGTCAACTCAAACTGAACATGTCTAAGACTGAACTCCTTATCTTCCTACCCTCTACTATAGCTTTCACTCCTCAAATATCTCTCACTGTTGACAATGCTATCATCACTCCTACCTCCCAGGCCCACTGTCTTGTGGTTCTACTGGACCCTGCCCTCTCTTTAATTCCTTACATGCAATCAATAATAAAATCTTGCCAGGTTCACCTAAAAAAACATCTCCACAATATGTCCCTATCTTACACAAGACACAGCTAAAATTCTAATACATTCTCTCATCAAATTTTGACTCGACTACTGCAATTCGCTCGTTGCTGGGCTCCTCATCTATAATGAACGCCTCCGCTAGACACATCTACCATACTAAATGCTCAGTGTCTGCAGCTCCTCTGTCAATCACTTCACTGGCTTCCTATAGCATCCAGAATCATCATGACCCTGACATATAAAGCCTTCAACAACAGTGCAGCCCCTTATATCTCTGCTCTTGTTTCAAAATTCTCCCCAACCCCTCTTCATTCTGCTAATGACCTCCTTCTTTTCTCCTGTCTTATCACCTCCTCTCTCTCCTGCCTTCAAGACATGCTGCCCCTAATCTCTTGAACTCCTCGGCTTCCTCCACTAGACTATCTTCCTCCCTGAAAACCTTTAAAAACCATTAAAAAAAAAACATCTGTTTAAAAAAGCTTATCCCATTCATCTTTAATATGCACAACTGCACACTCCACAGCTAATATCACTCACACCCACAATCTTCAGGAAAACACACATACAACTCCACTTGATTAAATAACTTGCTTTCACATTGCCATCCTCCATCTATCACACTCTTGTATCACACCCAAACCCTTTAGATTGTAAGTCTGCAAGTTTCTAATCTGTGTCAGCACTTTGGAAACAAGCACTTTGTACATTTGATTTTAAGCTCAAAAACAGGCCCCTCCAACTATTGAATATATTGGCGAGTTACAAATAAAAGTAAAAATAATAATAATAATAAGTAGATCATTTTCAGCAGTTTTGTCTTGGGATACTGGTGCGCCCCAAGAACTATCCAAGTGTTATGTGACTGATTGAATTCAATTTCAGCCAGCTTCTGATTGACTGAACAATGTAATTGGATTGCACTCTCCAAAGTACCCCATTTCCTCTGTTGTACAGGAACACATAGTAGAAAATGTATTGAAAAGTATATGGACTGGTTGATTAAAAAAGCTGAGACAAAATGAATGGGTTAACGAAATGAGGCTGCTGCATAATAGCATATGACATGTAAGACATCACATATATAGTTGTCAGTGTTGATGTTGGCCAGGCTTTTGCGTCCCTCGCGAAGCGAGGCGAGCTGTCCACGCACACACAACTTATGCTGCAATGAGCGTTGAAGGTACGCATTGCACTGCAGTTGAAGCACGTAGCACTTTGCCGCTGACCGCGAGGAACACAGTTTGCTAAATTAACGGACAAACTTAGTTTCAGCGAGTAACCAAAATACATGAAAAACAAGCAAAATAATAATAAAAAAACATAGTAACACTCACACACAGCACAGGGGGAGAGCCAGGATGCCTGGGAGTGAAGTTGCAAGCAATTTTGAGCCATAGAGACAAAGGGTAGGGGGAGAAGGAAAGGCGCAAAGAAGAGCTAATCGTGACATATTTAAATGGAGATTTATTGCGACAAATAAAAAACAACCATTGCACTCACATTTAGTTCAATATGGATCTGCTTTGCATGTGGAATATCACAGATGAGCCAATCGAAAATCGGCTAGGCAAGGAAAAAAGTGGCGGACAAAAAAAGTAAAAAAATCTGAAACAGGATGAAAATGACCCTGAGCAAAGCCAGGTACGAAGGACTTAGAAAATACACAACAGCAAGACAGTAACACAACCTAACAACAACCAGGCACTCAGGACTTCGAAAATACATCAAACAGCAGTCAGCTCGTAATGCGCAAAGATGCATCGGACCCATAGAGGAGAAACACACAGGGAAGGGACAGGGGGGAGATGGTGGAAAGAAACACATGGCATCCCCAAGCACAAAACTTGCAGGTTAACAAAACATGCAAAGAGCGGCCCGTACAGTACGCGGGAGGAAAGGGTCGCAATGATGAGGTGCACAAACAGCATTGCCAGCCTTACAATATTATTCCCGTCATTTTTGACGGGCCAGTAGCTAGTAATTACATAAAGGGGGAATAAACAGTTGGGATTAATGGAATAAAGGTAAAATTAAATGAGAGTGGCAGTAGAATGAAGTGATAAAATAATGGTAGATGGGAAAAGGAGAGGAGATGTGATCATGGAAGGAAGATGATTGTTGCCAACGGTTTAGACATTAATGGCTGTGTGTTGAGTTATTTTGAGGGGACAGCAAATGTACACGGTTATACAGGCTGTACACTTACTACTTTACATTGCAGCAAAGTGTAATTTCTTCAGTGCTGTCACATGAAAAGATATAATAAAATATTTACAAAAATGCGAGGTGTGTACTCACTTTTGTGAGATACTGTATATATATATATATATATATATATATATATATATATATATATATATTAGCTTTCATTTTTTTAAATTGCCACTTTAGGAGCCTCCCAGCCAAGCCCTCCTGATCCCCTGGCCTCTGTACCTATATGAATATATACAGTATATATATATGCCCCCCAGCCTGGCACCTCCTGAACCTCTCTCTGCCCCATCGGGCTCATCCAGCACTACTTCTGCACTGCTGCCTCCCCTGCCAGCTCGTCTTCTCTCTGGGCGGGAATCCCTAATGATATCACAAGTGTGTGAACTAATTTGGGATTCCCTGCACTGGCCAAATGTTGCACCAGCAGGGAAGGCAGAAGTGCGAAGGGGGTAGCAGTGGAGTAGTGCTAGTGAGGCAGAGGGGGCCAGGAAGGCTGAGGGGAGATGCAAGGTCTGGGGGGACAAAGAAAAATAAAAAATAAAAATCTATTAAAAAATAAATGTTTGGTGCTCTGTGGAACTCCCACACTAGAGCCCTGGTGAATTGTAAATAAATTATGCATATGGCAAATATCATATGACTAGAATATTGCCCGTCAAAAAATGACGGCAATGAAATTGTAAGTGAGCTAAGGGTGTTTGGTGTATAATGTCGTGCGAGTTTTTCGTAATCTTCGTTTTCTATGTCGTGCAAGTTTTTCGTAATCTTCGTTTTCTATGTCATGCAAGTTTTTCGTAATCTTCGTTTTCTATGTTGTGCAAGTTTTTCGTAATATCCGTAGCTGTTTGGTGGACTTTTTCGGAATATCTGTTTGGTGGTGTTTTGCGTGTTTCTGGTAGTGTTTTGCGTGTTTAGGGACCTTTAGCCTCGTTTTGTTCGGCGGACATTTTTTCTTAGGTGATTTTCGAGTCTCCAAACTCCAAAATTTGTGGTTAAATGGAGGTGTAGATTGACTTGCAGAGGTCCTCGGTGCCTCCCTTGCTGTGACTAACCTTTTTATGTGTTTGTTGTTTGTATTTGTTGTGCTTGTAATGTTTTTGGTGTTGCGTGGGTTGCTTCCTTGTTTTCTAATCTCGTAGGTATTTTTCAGCAAATACGTAGGCAGTGGCGGCCCGTCCATAGGGGCGTCGGGGCAAGGGCCCCCCCAAATATTTTCGTTACCCTGCAGTAAAAAAACACAATAATTTATTAGTAAGAACCAAAAAACAATTAAATATAATGTGTACATCAGCATTCAAGTGTTATTACAGTAATAAATGAAGCAAACTATTCCCTGGGACACTGTCACTTTAAGATAACCCCTTGCCCTTGTGTGTATATACATTAACTGCTGTGTATCCATTGTAGCTTTCCCTGCATCGCTGTGTGATCATATTACACTACACTACACTAGTAACCTTTAGACTCTAGGAATGAGGCCTGACCATTAATGCATTCCGCCCACCAGCACAATGACGCTATGCATGGGCAGTGATAATGTATCCATTTCAATGACTGACAGTCTTCCATCATTGACCAATCAATGATGGAAGGCTGTACAGTTGTCAGGAGAACCACCTAAACCCACCCAGACCGTTAGCTCCGAGCGCCCGCCAGCTAATAGAGACTCAAGTTTACTTTTTGATTGACAGCCCCTGTTAATAAAACCACCATAAGCCAGTCCCATCCCTCTTTTCGTTTCCTGACCTGCTCCCGCTGAGACTGATTGAGAGACCTCCCTGGCTGAAAATACTCACTCATCTGCCCAACCTAACAGTAAGTCCTAACTGCCCTGGCCAAACCCCTAGTCCCCCTAATAAAAGGAAGGGTCCCCCAGTTATCCCACTATGCCTGCCTGCCACCCACCCACCAATTTACCTACTACCTAGGCCTGCAATGCCTGGGCAACCCCCAATCACCCCCGCAGTACCAGTAGGCCCAAGACCTGTGCCCCCCCCGATCACCCCCATGGGGCCTGTGCCACCCCGATCACCCCGATCACCTCCATGTGGCCTACACCACCGCCCGATTACCCCGATCACCCCCATGGGGCCTGTGCCACCCCCATGGGGCCCCGGCCTATGCCAACCCCCGATCACCCCCCCTGTAGGCACATCGGGGCCTGGCCAACCCCCACCCCAACCTACCTAACTACCAACCCACCTACCTACCCCTCTGACCCAGTGACCACACCCTGACCCAACTACCTAGTACCAACCAACCTACCCCGCTGACCCAGTGACCACACCTGACCCCACCCTGACCCAACTACCAACCCACCTACCTACCTACCCCCCTGACCCAGTGACCACACCTGACCCCACCCTGACCCAACTACCAACCCACCTACCCCCCTGACCCAGTGACCACACCTGACCCCACCCTGACCTAACTACCAACCTACCTGCCTATGTTAACACTACAGTTAAACACAAAACACAACCCCCCCCCCTATTTTTATTCCATTTTTAGAAGTAACAGGCAATGTATCTTTAACATTGATTGCAGTTAAAATAAAAATAATAAATTGCCTGTCACTTTTAAATAAAATAAAAATAAGGGAAGGGGAAAAAAAAAACAATAATAAAGTAAACGACAGCACATAATTACCTGTCAAATTGACCCCTCCAGCGGTGGCCTTCTGCCCTGGATAGTCGGGCATTCCAATCAATTTTGATTGAAGCCCATGTCATTCCATCTTGATAGAAGCCCTTGTCCTCCTCATCTTGATTGAAGCCATTGTCCATCCATTCTGGCCCATTGCAAGAGGCCTCCACCTAAAAAAAAACGACTCTCTAAAAAAAAAACACACAACAATCTAACGGAGCTCCTCCTACAAGGAGCTCCACCCGCGACTAATTGATTTTTTCCCACGCTCAGCCTTTTATACTATTTTTGAAGGACTCTGATTGGCTGAAATTTTTTGATTGACATTGATTTCAACCAATCAGAGTCTTTAAAAAATTAGCAAAGCAGGTATGGAAGCCTGTAAGGGCAAAAAAGGTTAGTGTGAACTTGTGTGACCCTGTATGTATTATAAATATTACAGGGCTATTTATGTGATATACATGTTACAGGATAATATCCTGTAACATGTATAACAAATAAATAGCACTGTAATATGTATAACTAGCGAATTGCCCGTCAAAAAATGACGGCAATGAAATTGTAAGTGAGCTAATGCTGTTTGGTGTATACTAATAAAATAACTAATAGATTAAGAAAGTAATATAGTTTACCTATTTTGAAGCATTGTGTTGAAGAGCTGCAATCTGTGTTGATGTTGCTGCAGCATTAGTGGTGTGGAGCTGCTGTGTAAGCGTGATGAATGTGTGCAGTGTAATAGTGTGCGTGCGCGAGACCAAACCGTTAGTGTACTCGTGTACTTCCGCATTGTTCTAAAATGGCGGGTAATGTGTGGTATGCGTCTGTAGTGGAATATCCATAGGTGTTTTGCGTGTTTCTTGGGGTGTTTTGCATGCTTAGTGTGTTGTAGCCTCGTTTTCGTTTTGTTCGGCGGCCCGCAAGCGTGAGCAATGGCTCGAGTGGGCTCGCATGCTCACAACTATATATGTGATACACACACACACACACACATTATATACACACACATTATATATATATATATATATATATATATATATATATATACACACACACACATTATATACACATACACACAATATACACACACAATATGTTGTGTGTGTGTATATATATATATATATATATATATATATAATGTGTGTGTATATATAATGTGTGTATACACACACATTATATATATATATACACACACACACACAATAAGATGGAGATGAGGCACATATACAATGACTGACTGTAATGTGCCGTGCAATATACGGTATGTTATACATGCACATATAGGTGTATGCACTGACTGTATATCTGTACACACACACTATATACACACTGTATACACACACTATATATACACACACACACACTATATACATATATATATACACACACACACACTATATATACGATATATATATTTATTAAAAAAACACACAGTATATATATATATATATATATATATATATATATACACACATATACTGTGTGTTTTTTATATATATATATATATATATATATATATACATATACATATACTGTGTGTTTCTTTATATATATATATAT